>VZTN01007755.1:1251662-1353055 GCA_013400515.1 Erpornis zantholeuca | reverse complement strand
TATTATTATTATTAATATTTTAATATATATCTGTAACTTCGGTTCCAAAGTACCAAGGTAAGTGATCAATTGGCCTCAGAAGGGAACCTCACAGTGGACTGTAAAACTACAGTATTTCCATAAATAATACTTTTAAGAAACCCTGGGTATTTTTTTCTTAAGGATCTGAGGCCTTTAAAATGCAAATTTAACTAAAAACAAAAGCAAAACTTCTCCTTTTTTTAAGTGAATAAAGAGCACAAAATTAAAAAAAATACAAATCCATTAAAAATGTTTCTCACATTTGGGAAAAAATGTACAAACTTGATACTCTTAACTCATTTTCTTTTAGCACAGAAACAAAAAACAAAACCAAAAATCAATACCTATATATTAAATTCCCATTCTCAGCAACCTTCTTGTTGGAAAGTCCCCAACCCCGTTATTTATGGAAATGTGCTTAACTTCTACAAATTTTACATTAAAAAAAAAGTTTACAGCAGTGCATTTTGTAAAAGGTTTGTTGTTTTCTTTTTTTTGTTGTTTTTTTTTTCCTGTTTGTGGTTTTTTTTTTTGTTTGTTTGTTTGCTTGCTTGCTTGCTTGTTTTATGTACAAGTGAGTTTAAAATTCAATGTTGGGGACTATCGTGCCTCTACTTCTTTGGGGTTCCTAGAGGGGGAATAGTCCCTGGACTCTGAGTTTGTGAGTGGGGTAGTCCTGCGAGGGGAGGCAGGTCTGGTGCTGCTGGCTGGTACGAGAGGCGGCGGCGCGCTCAGCGCTGCGGTCGGCGGGTTCCTGTTCAAAATCCCGTTGTGCATGGCAGTGGATGGACTCAGTCTGGGGTAATGCATCCCGCTCAAATGAGGCATGAAGGATGGCACGTGTGCCAGGTGGCTTTCGATGGGGGACGAGTGCAAGTGGTGCATTCTGGCACGCTCAAGTTCTTCCCGTAAGTGCAAGCGCTCGCGCTCCTCCACTTGCCGCAACCGCTCCTGCTCTCGGCGGGCTTCCAGAAGGTTCTCGTGGTTGTAGTCGTGTGGTTCCCTGTCTCTGTAGGAACGCTCATGGTCATAAAAGCCAGAGGTGGTGGGAAACCTATGGATAGGATCCGTCCGGAGCTGGAAGTCCATTCGACGGTGCAGGTCTAAGCTCCGGTAGGCATCTCGCAAGGGGTCCCTCATCGGGTCCCAAGAGAATCCAGGATGCGGCAGCCTCTCTCTTCCTGACAAAGGGTTCATGCCTATGAGCGGGGTCATCATCCTGCTGCGGTCCAGGACATTCATGTTGTTCATCTGGTGGACGCTGCCCATGGAGATGGGCATGGAGGCAGCCATGGAGTGAGGCAATGATAATCCATGGAGAGTGGGCGGTGGGGGATGCTCCACTGACCGAGAGTGCTGGGAAGGCTCAGACCCAACCACCAGCACATCACTGTCTTCCTTCCTCTCCTCCTTGACTTTGATGTCATTCTTAATCTTCTGGAGGTCGCTGGGAAGCTCTGTCTTTCTCTCCATGTCCTTGCTCATGAGATTGGTAAGCTTCAGGCTCTCACTTAGTGCAGGTTTGCTGTACGGGGATACAGACTGGATTACTGGCTTTGTGTTGTCCTCAGAGGGTCTCTTATCATGGCTTGGAGTTTCCTTCACTGGAGAACGGCTCTCTTTGATCTTGTGTTCGGCTATGGGTGGCTCTCTCAGCCGGTCAGGGTGCTCTCGCTCGGGCTCCTTGGACCTCTCCCTCTCCCCGAGGCTGACCTGCCTGATGGGATCGCTGGAGCTCTGGCTGTTGCTGCGGATGAGGTTGCTGATCTGGTGCGTCACTGGGGCTGATGCCGGCGAGGATCTGTTCGAATGTCTGTTTTTATCCATGAGGTCTCTGTAAAAAGACAGAAGGTACATCCTTGGTTATGTGTGAACAAATATACATGTGATGCTGGACATGCACAGTGCTGTGTCCAGTTGGACACTTAGAGACTGCTCAGGAAAGGATTTGGAAAGCTCTGCAAACATCAGCTAGAGCTGACTTGCTATGCTAAGGGACATGCAGTAGCTGCCTTTACATACTTCACAGACAAAAAAAGTTAAATGTTCACAAATGTGGGACTAAACTGGAGATGTGGCTGGAAGAACACAATATTCACCCTAAGACCATTTTGCTGAGAAAAACAGAGAAAGAAGAATTCAAGAATTCAAATAAGACAGCTTATTTTTCTTTTAAAAAACTTATTGTGTGTTCATGTGTACATCTTGCTGCCACATGACCATCTCAGCTGTAAAACTCAGGTTCCTTTCCTAAAACATGGATGCAGGCACACAAAACAGAAGCCTAAAGAAATATATGCAGGTCCTTCCCGAGTCAGCCTCGTTGACTGGAAGCAGCCATAAGGTGAGGTTGATTTTCCTATGGAGCTGCAGGAGTTTTTGTTGCTGGCAGTTCTTGCAGGTAAACTAGGTGCTTCAGGAGAAACACCCTTGAACAGGCCATGAAACTGAGCAACTGAGCTGTGTTTCAAGAGGACCTGCTGTGACAAACAAGGGGTTTGATGGCAACATCCATGATTTATAAAGAGAGGCACAAAGGTTTACATTTCCAACTGCACCTCTGCCTCTGAGCAAGCCAATTAGCCACAGTTAATCCCACCTTTTTAGCAGGGGAATAAATAATGCTCACCTTTTAAAAGCACTTTGCTCTGAATGAGAGACACTTTAAATGCAAAATATGATGGTGTGATTGAGAGAACTGCATTATGCAGCTGAGAGGCTCACTGATGCCTAAGTTTTATGCTCTGTTTGCTTTTGAGAGCTGTAAGACCTGAGCACTGAAAGCTGGAGGTGTTTTGGGGAGTTGTGTAAGTGTTTACCCCTTATGATTACATTTGCTAACCCAGCTTTCTTCCTCTGTGGTAGTCCTGATTGCTGGTCAAGGATGTGGTTTATTAAAACCATGTCCAAACAGGGATGCTGGGGACAGCTTATGCTAAATTAATAGAAATGTAATAGGGCTGTTAACCCCTGTGTGAACACTCTTGAGAGTAACCTTGGTCTGCAAATGAATTCCACTAGAATTCACTAGAAGGGCGCTTCCTACATGAACATGTCTGTGTGCAAGGATGTCAGACAAGTTAACATTTAAAGCAAGATGATTTTCAGCCTATTGCTGCCATATTATCTTGTTCACAGGTACTGCCTGAAGATCTCATTAAAAGCTCTCCAGGCAAACTATAAACCCCTATCACCAGTCAAGCACACACATCTATGACTTGCAGGCTGTTACTGCCTACAAAGAAGTAGCCTGTTGGAGATGACTGGGCTCTGAAATATAAAAGGCTTCACAGCTTCAAAATCATGTAACTGGGAGCTAATAAAGTAACTATAGCCCAGGTGATACAGGCCTGTCATCATTAATAAGGGTTTGCCCACAATGCAATTTTTAAAAATCAGTTTTGCTAATGGATTCATGCACACTGCTCCAGATACAGGCATTTGCATTTTTACCTCGTTAATGTCCAGCTAACATTTGAATTCATCAGCATATCTGTACATTAATGAGAACTATGACTGTCTCCAAAGGACCCATCACCACACTACCTTCACGATTTCAGAATACACAGCAATCCTACAGCAGCTGTATTGAAAACAGGCAAGTCTACACTGAAACCACAGCAACACACTCAATTCCTCAGCCTGGTGCTTTTTGTTAACCTGCTAGCAGGGACTGCTTTACCATATTTCCACAGAAGACAAATCCTAAAAGGCAAAGAGGAATTTTTTTGGTGTTGCTAGAACTTGTACTTGAGGAAAGGCATCTCAGCTGCTTTAAGGACAAGCAACATTTTAGGGAAAACAGAAAAAAACAGAGGAAAAACAGTTCCAGGAGGAAGTGGTCAGAAGCCCACAGTGCTCACCTCTCTTTGTCTCTGTCGTCTTTGCTCAGAGAAAGATCCCTCTTCTCGGGCTCCCGGTCTCTGTCCCTGTCATGGTTTGTCACCGAGGAGCTTCGCTCCGAATCCGTGGGCTTGGGCCACTGTGGAGGGGTTGGGAAGGACGGCGGGGTCCGGTGGAGTCTATTCCATGGCTCATGGGGGTTATTGAAATTCTGCAGGTTTGGGCCATCTTTGTGAGTAAAAATGTTGTTGTGAGCTAGAATAATGGCAGGGGGAGGAAGAGTTAAAAATGATTCAAACCAAATCATCATGCAGACATTTTTCACAATATTAGTCGCAACCAGAACTGTCCTTTCAAGACTTTTTAATGGTGAGGGGGAACTACTAGTCAGTGGACACTGGGTGTAAGATCCACCAGCTCTTTTAAGGCTGTTGTTGGAGGAAGCTTTATACATCTCAGTAACTCAGAGACTACTGAGAATGCCCAGCTTCTCTTCTCCCCCCACCCCAGGCAAGGGCTCCAGCACAAAAGCAGTATTTTTCCTCAGCTCCTCTCTCTGGCAGAAACTTTAATTTGTGGGTAGTTACAAGAAGTCAGCTGCCTGCAGCTGATGCTTCAGGGACTTTTTTGTTGAAGAACCCAGACTATTTGGTGGTATGTACGTGTGTGTATAAACACAGAGCTTGGCTGTAGGCTTTCCAGAACAGTCACTCGATTTTCCTCCATCCATCTTCAGCTGATTCCTGTTACACCATGAGATGCACAAGCATGCTCTCTTATGTGTGGCTCTCAAGCATGTTTTGCCTACAGGTAACATGTTTTTGAAGTAAAATTATTTTATACAGGTAATTTAAACTTCAGTCAAAGGTTACAGAGGACTTCTACATGAATTAGGAGAAGTATCAATAGCTGCTCCACTGTGCATCTTCGCTGGTGAAGGGTGTTACTTTAGGTGCCCACAGGATCCCAGAGCTCCGTGGGGTTTTGCAGCTCCAGTGTCTCTCTGAGCACACAAAGTAGCAACCCTCAGCAGTGAGGAGGCACAGAGCACAGCCACTGATCTCTGTGACATGCAGAAAAGCTCCCACCGCAGAGACCTGGAAATCTTAGGTGCAGTGTTTTCAGATAGGAGAATGGAGGTTAGGAATGAAACTTCTTTAAAAACTACCACCAGCTGCTGTAAATATTAGCATGTGGCTTTTCTGGAAGGGATGTTTGTCTGCAGTAACCCAGCCAGTACTTACTCAGAGCATGACTGCCTAATCCTCCAAAGGCATTGCTGCCTAAGTTCCCAAGGCCGCTGAAGGTGCTTGACCTGCTAAATGGATCTGGAAAGGCAAACAGGGATTTAGCAGGCATTTAGCCAAGAATGTTGGAGAATGAAACGCACCCCTCCCCTTCTTAATGGTTTGAATCCAAGTAGGATTAGGCCAGACTTTAAGCTGATCCTTCTCATTGCAAGGTTCTTTGCACAGAAAATTCCCATCATGTTAAAATGGAGAAGGGATTCAGTGCTCACTCTGCAAACAGGTGCTGTAATAAACTTTTGTATGAGTCAGAAGCGAGCTAGAAATTAAGGTCTAATATCTGAAATCAGGGTGGATGCTGAGCTATAACTCTCTTTCCTTATCAGTACTAATAGTAGAAGCATTGCAATTGCCTTGGAAGAATCTCAGCAGGCCCCTCAGCCAGCATTGAGGAGATGCATTGTCTTGTTTCTGCACTTTTTTTCCAGTAAAAGCACCCAACACCAGAGGAGGTTCCTCTCTGAGACTCAGCACATAGCCCCACTCAGGTTTCCACACTCCAGAGACAGCTGTGGGTTAAATCCTACCAGTGTACTTGTCTCCTTTCCTACTGCTCATCTCTAAACAACTCCTCCTCCTGCCCAATGGCTTTTTGACTGTCCCTTTCAAGCCCTTAACTTGCCATGTTACAGGAGGTAAGACTGCTCTCCACTTCCTCACAGATACCACATTGAAAATATCAAGGCAAATGGCACAAATAGCTCAGATCTTTAACCAAACAGCTATTTGCTTATTTACTTATTTTAAAACAGATGTTCTTGCCCTTCCTCTTTGATATTAAGAAGCTGAGTGACTCTGTAGAGATAGTTAATTTTGACAGAATGTTCAGGAATTGATGTAAATCTGGGTATTTGCAAGAGGAAAAAAAGTCTACTAAGTCATGTGGCATGCCACATTTACTGATTGGATGAATGTTAGTAAAACATTAATCAACAGAGCTTGAACTTTAATTGGCAATGAGCTGCTTGTGAACTTCTAAAATGAGGAAATTTGAGAAAATCAGGCTCTACTTACTGCCAATTAGGAAACTGAAAGGCTGGCAAAATGTGCAGAACATCTACTTGCCAGGAACTGTTCCCTGAACTCTTTTAAAGAACCTAGTCAAGACCTTTCATAGGTGGAAAACAGTACAGGAGGAGCCCATTTTAAGGTGAGGCTTGTCTGAGGTATCTTTGCATAGATTTTCACCATTTCCTCGGGCACATTCAGAAGCACAGGACTACACAGGGCTCATTTTGGCTCCGGTGCAGTGTCCCAGCAGTGACAGATGTGACAGCTCTGCACTTCCCTCTTCTTTGGGGGACAGCGAGGGGGATGTGCTGGGAGCTGGCAGGGATGAGAAGATGGCCAGCTTCTGGATCCTGAGGCAGTTTAAGCCTTTCCCTCCCCCAGTGCTACAGTGCAGGACCACACTGAGAGCCAGGAAGGGAGCAGAGGTACAGAGGTGAAGGCAGGGGTCACTTACACTTACCTGCCAAGTGGTTCGTAGGCAGGAAACTGCTGTGGTGAGGTGAGGGACCGAAAGGGGTGGTGGCTGGATGTGTCGCACCTGTGAGAACAAGGTCTCTTTTCAGTTCAGGGGCAAGTGACTCCTTGTAGACACAGAGCTCCTGGCCATCACATTCAAGAACAGGATGCAAAGGCCACATTTGAACAGCAAAGGCAAGGGAAGATCTCAAACCTCGGCTGGGCGAGCAACAGGCTGGATTTCCCTGAGAGCCCTGCCAAGGAGTCTGCAACAGGGCTCTAGGAGGCAGGAGGAAACCTTGCACTGAGAGCTGCTGCTCACCTGGAGTAACGAGGAAGCCAAGCTCTTTGTCTGACATTTTCAGTCATTACTCCATGTTTAGATTAAAAAGGGTCAGCCCAGGTTATGGGCCCAGACAGAAGGTGCTCGGAAGTGACTGATTAGAGCCTATATGAAACACCAGTTAATGACAGGCACGCAGGGAACATCAATCAGGCCTCTCCCACGAGAGCTCCAGCTAAGCTCTCACATCTGTCCCTGCGTCCACAGGCTGCCCCCTGGTACTTTTTCCCTTTCCTAGACACTCTCTCTGCCATGGTGCCATGCTTCCTTGTGGGAAAGAACACCACTGCCGAGCATGCTGGATTACAGGAGGCTGAGGAAAAGGGAAGGAAGGGGGTGAAACAAGCAGGTCTGCCCTGTATTTCAAGGTAGACCAGGCTCATGCAGAAAACTCTGCTCTCCTTTCAGAGCAGAAAATGAGATATTTTCTTCCTTTGCAGGCAGGCACATGTGAATCTGAATGGGCTCGCAACCTCAGTGTGGAAAGCACTGGTGTCACCTGTCACTGGGGTACTTGGTCAGCTCCTGACCTTGCCTTCCTTGGTGACTGAGCCCAGCCACTGATGGCGGCTGTGAAACACACTTGTGTCCAGAACACGAGCAAACTATAAACCTGAGAGGGAGACAGAGCTCTGTGTCCCTCACCAGCTTGGGCACCTCAAACCTAAGCAGCCAGAAAACAAGTTGAAGAAACTTAAGAGAGACCATGGCAACGAAACCTATCTAGTACCTCTCTATAAACATTCTGACTGCTCCAATGCTTCAAGATGGATGGAGACTGTCATCTTTCTAATCCTTTAAGATTTCAGAAGGTGTATAATGGATGGGAGATTTCTTCAAAGGAGACGGCTTACAAACTCAACTACATGGGCTGATAATAAAAAATCCTCCGGAGAAAGCCAGGAGCAGCACTGCAGGCTGTCAGGCAGTTATTAAATAGAGCGTCTGCCAGGCAGCCCAGCATCCGTCCTGGAGACAGGTGGCCCTAAGATAACTTATGTCTCCCCCAGTAACCAGGCAATGCAGCAGAACCAATGATTCACATCAACTGCACACGTGTGCAGTAAGGTGAAAAGAATGCCTCGGATATTCCAGGGTAGAAGATTTATTCCTCCATGTATTCCAGCTGCAGTGTTTGCTCACGTTGACAGCACTCTTTACCTGGATTTACCGTGTGATGGCTCTTGTGATTAATATACTCACAGACAAGTTCTTGTAAGGTTATTTCTCCCTACTGAAAGTTTTCTATTAGTTTGCCCTCTTTAATGTTTCTATTTTGTACTATTTCCCCTATTGCTTTTACGAATGAAAAGGAAGCCACGCTTGCATCTTTTAAGGGAAAAAACTCCAGATACCAACTGGACTGGTGCTTTTCTGCCTGTTAGGGTAATTCTGTCCAGAACAGCCTTCAGTAGCAAAACCAGACATGAAACAAGGTTCTTGTAATGACAACACAGGACAGACTGAGGACAGTGATAATGAAACATCTGCCATAGGAAAGCAGCCAGAGGTTTGTAAACAAGCTGTGCTTATGCATCCAAGTAGATGCAATGAGTATCCTGGCCTTGTACCATCAAAGTACCTTTACAGAGACCAAAATAAAGGGTAGCACCCCACAACGTAGAGCTGGTACCAGCACTGACTACATGTGCTAGAAATGTGCATTTGATACTTAAGAACTTCCATCCACAGACAGAGCAGAAAGACAGACTGAGGCATTGGTGGAGTTCCTGAAGGCTACCTGACAACTGCATTTGAAACTCAATTCTCACCGAAATTTCAGCTTGATCCTCATCTGTTGCTTTTCTGGCATGTTTGGGACAGAGTTCAAAACAGTTCTAATGTCATTAATTTCAACAGGGTTGAACCAAGGCTGAATATGACCATGTCTGCACTGAGTTAGGGTGGTTGTGCAATACTGCATCATAAAACCAGAGAAAATTACATTATTTGCCAATAAATTATATACATAAAGAGCTAAGTTACATCTCGTCAATTGATGCAGCTCATTTAGAAGGCAGACTTTAGCATCTCAAACACAGACAGAAAATGTGAAGAAATGGAGGGGAAAGTTAAGCTTGAGAATAAAAACAACATTTGGCACTTGGTAGACAGATGTCCACATGAATCCACATTGGCCTCCTAGACCAGAATGTGAGAGCTGCAGTCTTCCATAGTCAGAGCCATCGAGAACAACACAGTGAAGGTTACTGCCCTTTGGTAACTGCATAATTGTAATTACTTCTCCAACAGATTGGAAAACAATTGATCAGTGTAAACTGTATTTAATTCTTTGGGGCTTTTTGTAAATTCAATATACCATTTTAAGCCCTACACCATGATAAACTTTGCAACACATAGGAGAATTTTCCATAAAAAACCTCAAACACTTAACAAATACACCTTCTGTGATATTTTCAATGCTGTTATTGAAGTTTTTGTTTTACAAAAAATCCCTTGTTTTCAGAAAAACAAACAGAAACTTGTTGAGTGGAGGAGATGAGAAGAATAACATGGCAAATATAAAAGCAAGAAAGAGACTGGGGCCACTTCCAATCCTGTGCAATGGAAACATTTTCAAGTGTTTTGTGAAAATCACTTTTAAAAAATCACTCTATAGCCTATTAATCAGGCACATAAGAACCAGCTGCACAGACAGGACTGTGAGCCAACTGCTGCAGCTTGGTGATGTGCAGAGGATCCTGCACTGGTGGTGGTGGCAGAACCACACACAGCAGTGTCTCTGCATCCCTTGAGCCAACCTTGCTTCTATTTTTGAGGCATATGTAGCTGTAAAGACATGCATGACATATACTGACTGTTGGTTTTTTTTTTTTTTTCTTAAATCAACCAGTAATGATCTTCCCTTACCTGTGGTAGAAAACAGAGGCCTGGCAAGATCTTGTGGATAATGGAAGCCTGGAAACACTCCAGGGGCGGGAGGTCTGCTGAACAGGTCAAGTTTACCACCTATCTCTAGCTTGTGGGGATCCAGCTGCATTTGCTGTCAAAGGATATAAAAGCAATCTCATTATACACTTCCTTTTTTATGGGAGAAAAGGAGAGGGAGTGCAGGCTCACTCCTCCTCAGCCCTGCCAGGGAGCGTTAGCGAGAGTGACAGCAGCGTCCCCGGTCACGCATCTGCCAGCCTCTGCAGGGCCATCCCACCCTGCAGCCTCAGCTGCCTGCCCCATCCCAGGGATAAGGTCTGCAGGGAGCAGCCAGCCCCTCAGCACATGCTGGGGCAGGAACATGATGCACCGAGTGCATGGCACCCCAGGAGCACTCTGTGCTCTCAGCCTGACAAAAACCACTCCGCAGGCACAAAGCTGCCGACAGGAGCCTGGAGAGCTGGGTGATGGACTTGTCTGTTCTGCCTCTCCACTTTGAGAGAGATGTGCCCATACTGTGCCCTTCCTGCAGCCAGTACAGCTCAGTGTGCAGGCAAGGTGCAAAGAATGAAGGAAGCTGTGAGGTTTGTCCAGAGGCTGTTTTTATCCTTGCCCTGTAGAAGTGAGCATGGCCAGAACTGCACCTATCAATAGCTTAAAGATTATGTATTTGCTTATAAAAATATATGCCCCTTTCAGGGGCACCTACTTAAGCACACAATAGCCTTCATTAATGGGACAAAAAAACTACTACAGGAGCTACGAAAAACTAAAATCTACACGAGTCTCTTCATCAACTGTTCCACATGCCATAGGGAGCTTCAAGCCTGCAAGAGCACCCCAGGGTACCTACATCCTGTTACCTCTTGAGTGTTAAACCCCCTCCCTCTCCCCACCATCACAGCAGCACAACCTCTAACATTGGTGTTATCAATCTGCTCTCCTGCTCTCTGCTCTGTAATGCTCTTCACTGCATCGGCCATTTCATTACCTCCTCCACAGGAGGTACTAATGCAGAAGGGAAACGACATTAAATGTGCATGCTTTGTGAAAAAAAAGGTGGACTAGGGGAAATTATTCTCCCCCTCACTTTCTTCCCTTCTTTCTGGCTGTATACCCTTCCATCCAGCTCCTCTGCCCTCAGATAAACTTTACAGTTGCTACAATAAATGTTAAAGTAGTGTAAGTATTAGTTAATCAATATAGGCAAGCTTGAGAATCACCACAGTAACTGCTTCCTGCCCATTACTCACTCAAATACAATCTGTAAGCTGAAAGACTTGGCTTTGTTCCAGAACCCATCTGAATTACCTTTATCTTTTGCTGGTGATGGTAGATCTGCCAGGCGATCTGTACATGAACTGCACACCACTTCCCGGGTTTCTGCAGTGGAAAGCACAAGAATTTAGATTAATTTATACGTTAGCAATCTACATCAGATAGAACATTTCATTTCCCTTACTGTCAACCAGGCAGCTAAGCAATGAGAAAGGCTGATTACTAAAACGGCACAATGGGTGATCAACATTTTCTTCTGTACTGCAGCAGATGATGTTTAAATTAAGAAGGAAACAGGAAGAATGTGGGATATCTTCCCCATCTCATGGACATCTGAGATTCTGCCTTGTTCTTTCCTACTTGCACTCCCCCCCTCCTAAATTGAAATGAATGGCAGCAAAGAACAGTAAGCCATGCTTAAAGGAGAGCAACTAATGGTTCAGAGTTCTGTTTCTGAAAAGAGCCCTGTTCATTCACCCCTGCTGCACTGCAGGCTAAGTCATGCGTGGTTATTATGGCTACTGGCTTTTGGGGAGGAAAAGGCTACGGACAAACAATCCCCAGGATGAGCAGTGCCACAGCTGAACAAGTCCCTGTTCTCAGCTGAGCTGTGGTACTCACTGTTCCACTGTTTATGTGGAACATCAGCACACTGACCTAAGCCACCACGAATCTGTTCACTGGTGAATGTCTGCCCATGCTCGCAGTCATTTATTTCTGTGACCCTCATTTCATACCGTGAACTATTAATGCACACAAATGGAAGCAAAATAAGGCTGGGATTCAACCTAAATGTTATTAATCAGAAGTGGCAGAGAGCTAACTGACATTTTACTTGAAGTAAAGGATGAGCATGTGATTTTCTACTGGACATGTTAAATTTCAAAAGCACATGCACAATGTTCCAAGTGTCTGTGTATAAATATGTATATAAAATCCCCCACAAACCTTACTTACTCTTACTGGAGGCCTATAAGGGTCTGACACCTATGGAAAAAGCAGAAATAAAACAATCAGTCTTTCTAAAACTAGCCAATATACAGAAAGGTGGGGAACTTCCTTCCTCTGAACAAGTAAAAGCATTCAGAAAGCAATGTTCCACAGAAGTCCCCTGTGACACGGGAAACCTAAAAGGCTTAAAGAAGGCTTAAAACTTCTCTTTCATTCCTTGAACCAAACTCAGCAGAATTTTATGATAAACAAAGCAGCTTCATGCCAGCAACTGAACAGTGCCAGTGCTTTTCTGAACCTTGTAATCATTCTGAAATGGAGTGCATAAAACTACTCTCCAAGCAATACTTAAGGGAAAGATATTGAAGGGGTTTCCTGCCCCATTCTCCTCCGACTTTTGAAAGAAGCCAATATATCCCTTTGAATTCACGGCTGGTGGAGGTCACCATCTCACCAGAAAAAGACAACTTCTCTCCTCACTGCATGTTTCCAGTCTAGAAGGCCAATTTGCTCACCAGCCTGCTCTCGGTTTTTTTATCAGCAATCACTGTATTTACTGTAAATCCAGATAAGCTGAAAAGAAGGTTATATATTGTTGCCTACCCCTGGAGTCTTCTGCAGCAGCGTATGGTGGACTGTGCCTGGTCTACCTGCTACATCAATAGGGTTTGAAGTCTGAAAGGCAAGAACAGAGCGTGAATAATACTGTATCATACCAGTGGTACATTTAACATCTCTATCTGATGTTAAGAGCATTAATTAGTCCACGTTTGCACTGCGCTTTGAACACGCATATTGCTACATTAGTGCTAAATGTTATCTCTTACTGACAGCCAACAGCATTTAACCACCATGTCATTTATTATTATTGAGCAGCAGTAACAGTATTCCAGTAGCACCCCTAAGCCCCGCTGAGATCACACCCTGTTGTGCTGTGCATGTGCGTGGGAAGAGACAGTCCCTGCCCCCCAAAAGTATTCTTTAGACAAAACAGGCAGGAGGTAGGAGAGAGAACAAGAGAGGTGGTCTGACTCCCTCCATTTTTCAGGCAGCAACCAGCACAGCAGTCAGGAACAGAATAACTTGAGCATCCTAGTCCTATATTCCACACACTGGACCATGGCCCCTCTCCGACTGGCGTGAGGTAACACGATGCCTGAACCAGCAACAGTCCATCTATTTGCTTCGACAAGGCAAAACCAGAAACCCTAGAAGGTGCTTGTGGGTCTTTTATAGCTTTACATTGTTTACCCGTCATTTTGCAGCAAGAATTAAACACCTCATTGAATGAATCCCTGTTCCTCCTCCTCCGGATCCCACCTGTTGTCCTGTCCTAGATGATCCCCAAGAACTCGTTCATCTCCTCACTCCGGCATTCATCCATCTCCCACTCCCAGAGCAACTGCACCTGGTTCCTCTGCGCAGCTGAGTGCAGAGGGGTTAAACCTCATTCCCCAAGAGATTATTTCATTCATGTTTTAGGTCAAACTATAGCAGATTTCAAACAGTAAAAGGCATGAGTGCAATCCTGGGTGTGGGAGGGAAGGTAGGTTTTAGTTTGTCTAAGGCTACATAGCTTCCAGACTCATTAAAAAGCGAATTCTCGAGTGTGTGTGTAGGTAAGTCAACGAACTCCCGAGGCAGATCAGAGCTCTCAGGGCCTCTCTGACAGCTGAGGTAGATATAAGGTGGCAAATAAGTTACAGCTTTCATACAGGCAAGAGCTTTAAGATCACAATATGTTATTAGCATGGTGTCATCCTGTCTCACTGTCCCCTGGAGAAAGACGTGAATGCTTCCTCCAGCAAAGTAAACTGAATACTTCTGACCTTTTCAAGTTCTTAGCTTGTGAGAAATGGCCTTCAGGAAACTCGCTGAGAAATTTACCGTCAGCCCCGATTTATGTGAAGTGGACTCACATGCACAGCTGTAGGCAACTGACATGGGAAGGGGAAAAACAAAACCAAGATCTCTGCTTTGGAAAGCAAGAAGTGCAGGAGTCAGAGTGCCAAAACCAAATCATCAGGTCTGTAGTGATTATGCAGGCTTTAGTTAAACAGCTTGGGAGGGAGAGAGCATGGAAGAACGATGCAGTAACAATGACTGGAGTGGCTTTGCCTAGAGTTCAGCTCTGCCTCCTCTGGGAAACTGGGAAGTAATGTGCCAAAGCAGCAGATCCATTTTTCAACCTATCCCTCTCTTTTTCAGATGTTAGATTGTATGTAAATACTGCACTGTGCAGAGATCAAATGATGTCAGTGATTAACCATGGCACCAGAGTGTGACCTTGCACTGCTTAAACTCAAGCTAGCAAATGTTGGATGTATCTATCACCAAAATGAATTAAAAGCTAGTTATAACAGCACTAGGAACTGCTTAAAAATGTAAAGGGTCTGTGCTCACTTCTTTCTCGCTGTGCAACTGCTCCTTGGCCTAATGGTATTTTACAGGGATCTGTGAAGCTCTGTAGTGAAGATGGAAAGCAGAAGGTGCCATTGGTGTAGCAGCAGCTCCTCATGAACAGGAAGGAGCCTTATGGCAAAATAGCCCTGGCTGCACGTGAGCAAAATTTGTCCAATTCCACCTTATTTGTGCAGCTCCTTTTCTTGGAAAATCAAGTTCACACCCTGACTACTCAGGGTCTGCAGGGACTCCCTGGCATCCCTTGCAAGAGTAACAACAATTAACACTGGCAAACTCCATCAAGGGATAGCCATGTTCTGTCCCTCTTGCTCCCTCTGCTTCCATGAACTGCTCCTTCTTTAGGCCTGCAGCCACTATGTACAGAGCTCCCACTGAACAAAGCCACTTTAAAGACTTTGCTATTTGTAATGTATCCCTAACCCAAAATAATGTCAAGGATTCAATGGGCACTGAGGAAATACTTTGGCTGCCATTAAAAGCATTAAGTTAAGGGAGAAGGTCGTAAAAGGCCTTATTTGCAGCAGTTGTGTGATGTCAGTGAGACTGCTGAGGGAAGCACATCCCACAGATCTGCCTGGTGTGGGTATGGAAATCACCTTCCAAATGCAAACAGGAATGGCCTGGCTACAGTGCTGGTCCTTCAAGCTTTCTTACACAGTAGCAGAGTTCTATGGAAATGCAGTTCAAGATAAGAAATCTCTAGAATCACAGCATGTAAGGAAGCTGAACATGTCACCTCACAAATGGAGTACGTGCTCCTTTTTCAAACAAATGCTCTATAGATACAATCCATTATTTCTTGTCTGGAGAGGTTTAACAGTTTTGGTACATTTAAAAATAGTTAATAAAAAGAACATGTCTGGGGAAAAAAAAAAAAAAAAAAGCAGTGCATACCACAGAATTTGCCAAAAAATGGGGGTTATCATGGCAACATTTCCAAATGCCAATCAGTGCTAGTTGTAATGACATGTTACAGCTGCAGTGCACCTTTCAAACACATTATCTCAAAGAAGCTTGCAGGCATTAATCAACCCTTATAAAACCCACTGCAAGGTAACTTTATAGATGAGGAAGCTGAGGAACAGAAGGTTTAAGCGACTTGCCCAAGGTCAGACAGTATTGGAGCTGGGAATAAAAATTCAGCTCCTTCAAATTGCTCTACCCATTTACAGCAGTCTCTCCCTATTGTTCCCACACTTGTGCAGTCAAATTCTCATAGTTTTTTCTGGGAATAAATACAGTTTATCTTTTGCAATCTCAGACCATTAGATTTATAAAATGATTTGGGACTCATCGGTCTATTATGAGCTGTAAATATTTCAGTGAAAATAATGCACTTCACTGCATGCTTCTCCTCCAGTTTCAGGAGACCTCCCAAGTGAACCAATACATCCTTTCCAAGGAAGGATCTGCAGTGCCAAGAGAAAATTTCTGCTAAAGTGTTGGCTGCTTTGTGCAGAGGATGCTTACAGTTCTGCGGGGCAATCCTTTCCAACCCTGTGCTGCACCTCTGCTATTCAAATCATGTGCTGCAAAATCACCAGAGACAAGACTCTGAACACAGTTTCTCTCCCAGCAAAAGAACAAAGCCTTCAGAAGAAGAAGTTTGTACCTTCGGTTGAAATGCTCCCTGAAGTGACCCAAAGGGACCTGAATGTGGAAGCATGGGTGGCATTCCAGGCATTGCTGGAGGATAGGTTGGAAAGAACTACAAAAGAAAAAGAGATGCTTATGTCACAGGATGACTTAACAATAATGGAGGTAGGTGCCAAGCCAGGCACATACAAAAATAGTACTGTGCTGAACAAGTGCCACAGTGAAAATACACGATAAATTTGCTTTCAAAATTTTTAAGAGCAAAGCCAAAACTTGAAAAATGCACTCATCTGATAAATTTTCTAGATAGTGCTAAACGAGTGTGCCTTTAAAAATTGTGGACTACTGCAGGAAGCACAGAGCATAATTTGGGGTTTATGTTCACTTTCCATAAACTTTGCATTTTTCTGCTGTTGCAAACAAATTGATTCTGTTTTGGAATGTGACCTGCTTTAATTTTTAAAGCAAAAGGAATCACAAGATGCTGCACTGCACTCTAACCACAGGCAACATGCACACCACCTTGTAGTTGTGTAGGCTGGGTGAAATTTTGCTTAGGCCTCCCCTGAGCACACACAGCAGTTTTACAAGTCCCAAAACATGTAGTTTTTGTGCTTTGGAGCAGTGGGGAGCACCAGGAAGAAACCACCAGTCTGACTTACTCCTGTGACCTGAGCAAAACCTTGTGAAAGAGCCATGCACTCCGGGCTGCTGCACTGGGAGAAGCACCAGCTGCAAAGGCACTGCAATGACCACTGATTGAGCGAGTCCTGCGCATTCCCTGCCATCCCAGGCACAGCGATACAGAGCCACAGCAGCAAAAACGCAGGAGACAGAGAATTTAAAAAAAATAATAATAATAAAAAAAAAAAGCCCAAAGAAAACTCGGTACCTTAAAAACATAAAAAATCAAAGATGGAAAAAGAGCTTTAGAAATGAATGGATCAAAACGCTACTCATCAATTGAAAACAAGCAAAAGAAGAGCAAGCAGAACCAGTAACAAAGAAACCAGCGAGAAAGGCGAGCACTCACGTTGGAATGTCGAAAGTAAGGGTTGTCTAATTTGGGAGCGTACTTGTCAAACTGGAAAGAAAAGAGAAAAAAAAAGGAAACGGGTGAGGTTTGGTTTTGGCAGTAGCAGACACATCAGGATTTCAACACAGACAAATAATCATGGCCCGTGTGTAAGCGTTAAACAGAGCAGAACTGACTGGTTATTCCATACTCGCTCATCGGGGAGATGACTGATTTCCCCAGGCTAACAGAGAGGAGCTCCCGGGCCACGCTGGGCATGCTGAGGCTCCCTGCTGAACCCTGTCTCAGGCACTGCATGAACAGGCTCCTGCTCTGGGAGAGAGCAGCTCTGATACTGCAGCGCAGTGAAACACAGGGAGGTTCAGCTCCAGGTTCAGATCTGGGATCTGCCCCCCGGATTGCTGAACTAGATCACAGACTAGCAGGTAAGAAACATTTTCCATTAGACCCCAGCCTCTACTGTGGGGCAGCCAATACCAATTACCAGTTTTCTGGGTACGTATAAGCACCAAAATTCTTTTGGAAAAGGCTTAATTACTTCAGATACACAAATCTCAATATATTCCCCCTCCCCTGCAAAAGGGAGAGTTCCCCAGAGAAAAGGTGACTGTAAATCTTTTTCATTCCAGCATGGGGTTTTAACACCTCCATGTGTGTAGTCTGTGCCCCGTTTGTTCTGTACCATCTCGGAAGCAAACCCAAAGCACACACATTGCATTTCTGAACAGTATGTACATTCTGCTGGGGAGGAGGGAGTGGGGAAGAAGGCAGGGAAGGAAGCTGTAGGACCCCATGAAAAGCTGCTTATTTGGCAAGTCAGCTGCTGTTTCATACTCCTCTATGTGCAGGAGAGTAGATTTGTAATTTCATTAATTACAGTTATTACTGGAGCCATGTCCCCTCCAGTGTAAATACCATAAATTACCAAACACATGCAGCTGTAATTTCAACACTCTTCTCTGGTGTTGGGATTAGCAGACCTGATCTAGTGGAATATAAGAAGATGTGAGTGAAATATAACAAAAGAGCCTTGCGAGTTGTTTTTGGTCTGAAGGCTGACATCAATGGGCATGGGTGGGAGGGGAGGGAGCTGTTCACAGGCTCGGGTATCAGAGTTCTTAAATAACACAGGAGACTTCTGAGAAAAGATTCAGGTTTGTTTTACACAGACCAAGGAAAGAAGGGAAGGTGTTTACACACAAGTACATTGAGCAAACACCTGGGGCTGGATTTTGGGTGGATGATATTGCTTTTAATTGTCTCGCTGCTAAGTAGATTACAACCCAAGGATGTCAGAGGGCAGTCAGCAGTGGGAAAGGAAAGTGGGAAGCACTATGCTCCTTGAGTCCTTGGTGGTTCTTCCCAAATGCTGCTTTTGCTAGCCTTCAACAGGGTTGTTTCTGCATTTTGGACACAGTGTGAAACTGAGAGGGGGAAAAAAGCTCAATCTTGTGCTTTCAATCTCACAAAGTAATTGCCAGAAATGGGGAGAGAGTGCATTTTAAAGTACTGACAAAATCCATTTATAGCAGGTCCCTAATAATTTTGTAACAGCTGCAGCAAAGTCCCATTGTGTTACAAGCAAATTCAATGACAAAATGCTTATTACATGGCCAGGAGGATCTCTTGTAGCAGAACCAGCCACACACAAATTAGTGCTTGTTGATGTAATCAAGTAATAAAATGCCTAAATCAATACAGATCAGGTATTAGGATGAAGAGGGGCAGAACTCGTATCGGATGATGCTGCACTGTGGTGAGAGCTCTGGGTAAGCCAGCACAGTCTGCCCTGCACCTAGCAGTTGTGGGGACTGTGTTTGGGGCTGGAAGCCACCCATTCTGTGGCATTCTGGTTGGTGTCTTTTGGTGTGTCAAGGCAGGTGGCTCTGGGAAAGGGGGAATAGAAATATTACACAGCAGGACACATGAAAAGGAAACTAAAGGGATTCTGGACTTGTCTGATGGGTGCTGTATCTGTGCATGGGTAGCAGCACGGGGGACCAGGAGGCTTGGTGTGGGGGCTCTGGGAGGAAAGAGGGTCCCTTTGGGAGTGTTGGCCTCCAGGTCAGAAGGGCAAGGGCAGCACGCCTGGCTGAAATGAAGAGGGCTGGGTTTTGTTTGACAAGAGTGGGTTAGGCTTTTTGACCAGAGATGCTCTACTTATCCTCACATTTTGGGCTGGGGTACGCACCATGGGAGGTGCAGAGGGCGGCATGAGCGGCGTCTGGGGCAAGCTGGATGGAAAAGGAGTGAATGTGTGCTGGTGGGTGTGTTGGTGCTGATGCGTGTGTTGGTGCTGGTGAAACTCCGCTCTCAGCAGCGGCACCGGGCCAAGTGAGGCAGCGGCCCGGTCCGAACTCTGAACCAAAAACCGGTTGTTCAGCTCTTGCCTGAGCAGTTCGTGATCTAGAGGAGAGAGAGAGAGAAAAAAAAAAGACACAGAGGCCCGTGGGCCTGTGAGTACCACAAAGACGGAGGAGAAAGAGTCAATATTCACCTGGCATTCCCTGTTTCTGCAGGTCATGCTGTGGTGGTTTTCTACGTGAGGACTCATTGGTGGAGGTAAGAGAGATGCCTGTGACAAAGTACCAATCAGAATCCCCGAATGAGGCTGGCAATACATGATTGGTTGGTTGAATGATATCAACAGGCTGGTATCTAAAGACAAGAGAGAACACCATGAGTCATCACAGCAGAAAACATCATCGGGGCTCGCACTCCGCCCGGCCCCGCCCGCGGCCCCGCGCCCCGCCCGGCTCTCGTCCTCCCCGGCACCTGCTGCCACTGCCGTGTCTCTGGGATCGCACCTCAGAGGCTCAACCTCTCCTCTGGGATCGCACCTCCCGGGCTCACGGGAGCCGCAGCTTCCCGCACCAGCAAGGTGCTGCAGAGCGCCCTGGAGGCCAAGGCTCGCTGTAACACGAGCAGTACTGACCTTCATCCTCTGGGCGTGTGAGAGCCAGAGGTGCACACACACACACACACACACACAGAAAATGGATGTGTGTTAAGCTCTGACATGTATGTACTTCACAAGTAAAATTTTGATGAGATGTGCAGTGCAATGAGATAACTGTGGGTTTGGGTGGCTGGAAACTGCCTGCTTGGACATCCATCCCTGTGCCATCCCCCCCTTCTCAGCCCCAGGACATGCACGCAATGACTGGAAACACCCATCCTTCAAATCAAGGCCTTCTTTGCAGTAAGGTTTTTTTGAGATCTTAAACACCAAGCAGTCCTTTCCTCAATTTATAACACGCTGTAATTCTCATTTTTTGTCCTTGTCTCCTTTCTCAGAGGCTTTTCTCGTCTGAGAAAATACAGAGGAGGAATCAGTGGGAAGAGGAGAAACATTGACGTGGCTCAAGATCTCATCAAGGTTGCAATGACTGCTGAAACAAAATGTTCCACCATATGACGTGGCCTCTTCTCAGGATCTTCCTCTGGAATAACAACTTGCACTGAATGTGACTGTGGTTCAGGGCAGGGGAAGACACCAGTGCTTCAGAAATGATGTCACTGAAGACAATAAGGACCAATGCCCACTTCTCCAAAATGTCTGCTGGTGTATCAATTAAATCCATGTGTGGCTTTGCCTAAGAACTTCAAACAGGGATCAGCATCCAACATGTTATATATATTTAAAGTGAGGATGAACCTGTGTCCCTGGCTATGGATGACATGCACCCAGTCCTGACTGATCTACTTGCTTCTGAATTTACATGAATGCACTTCTGTCACTGTAACAACCCCTTTTAAAACTACTGCTCTGATATAAAGGGGCAAAAGAATACCTGCACTTTAAAGTTTTATTTCATGTTCTGCAGGAATTTCTTTCACTTCCATTTTTTACAGTAACATTAGATGTCTAAATCAATCACTTTCTGAAGTGACATTGTTAAGATCTTTAAAAACAGGCATCCTGATGGGGAACTTCAAGGTCTCTACTACCACCTAGAAGCCTACACCCAACTGAAAGCCACATTTGGAAGCAAACTTTGGGCGCCTAAGTAATTTGCTTTTCAGTAATAAATGCACTGCTAAGAGTAGGTACTGTGTACTGCTAAAATCTATATAAAATTAATCCAAAAGCAGAAAGTATATATATTTGTGATACTGAAGCCTAAGGCACGGGAGCAAAAGAGTCTATAATGGGTTCTCCTTGGACTGAGCAAATAAGTAAAAAACTATAGGATGAAAGCATTTAGGTCCAAAACCTAACCTCTTTAGAGAATATGAGCATGATTTCATGTGTGTGCGCGTGTTTACGCTTTTCCATCTGGCATGACTTAAGAAACTGAATCCTTCTGTTAGCATCAAGATAATCCACTTTTCTGGAGGGAGAGATAAAAGCAAATTGGCAGTTGTAAGTGCTCTGATATCCAATTTCTTTAAGAGACTGGAAGTCAGACTGATAGATTTGCAGCTGGCTCCAGCCCATAGCCCTATACCACAACTTTGGCTTCTGTCAGGAAAAGAAAAGGCCTGGAGATATTTGGAGAAGCTGTGTGGCACTCAGAGGAGTGGCTGCTTCACAGTAAGGATGGAATTGCCAAGGAATAACCCAGCTCTGTGAGGGGCTCTGAGCAAGGTCTGGATCAGAACTGGTACAAGAACCTGCCAGTGATGTCAGGTCCAGTCCCACCATAACACAAGCAGGAGCAGAGTGCCTGAGCAGTGTTGGGACCTGGGAACACTGGCCTGCGTGCACGCACGAGCTGGGCGTGGCACAGAAAGGGGACTCCTGCTCATGGTGCCCTCATGTTCAGGAGAGAAGAGACACAGACCATTGTTTCCTCTGTGTATTCTACATCAGGGCAGCCCTTGAGTAGAGGTCAGAAGCCTAGAAAAGGTTGTTCCTAAACAATATACCAAATACCTTCCTCGTATTAGCTTTAGGTTTCAAAAGGAAGAAGTGCCACCAGAAGTGCATTCTTGTCTTGCTCTTCAGGGCAACTCGGCAATATTGTTTGCTTTTAAGAAAGTTTTATGTGAATGACAACAGAAGCTCCTGGCTCTGCAGCACTCTGTATTGATTTTATGATGTGCCACTTTGCAAGCATTTCATACAGTGCAGACAAGAGGCATTTCACTGTCTGCAGGGTTAGACAGCCAGACCTTTCCCTCCACTAACTTAGGCTTCTCCTACTTAAATTGCAGGAGAAATCCTTTTAGTAGGAGCAAGACTCTTACTGTTTTCCTGGCGAGCTGCTGAATGTGAATAGGTCACTTGATCTTGCACCTCCTGAAGTTAATGGTGAAAACATACTTGCTTTCAGTGACTGCAGTATCATGCTTTTAGTGAGCGCTTTGCTATTTCCTTTCGCAAGGCTTTCAAAGCCTCCATCACAGTAGTCCTTTGCCTTAAACAGGGGAAGCAATGAATAGGTCTCCCACAGTGCTGCCAACATCTTCCCAGCCATGTGGTTGAAATTCTAGATGGTGCCAGGGCCCGTGGCAGCCGCCAGCTTTGGCCTATGTGGTCCTGTCTCTGGCTGGGAACCCACAGCACTTTTGACTATCATGATTCCCAGAGCTCACTTTGGACCAATTCATGCTTTTTTTTTTTTCACTTAAAGAAGCAGTTATAAATAATGAGACATTATTTAGCTCCTGGAAGCAAAAAAAAGGGGGATGCAAGACCATCAGATTTTTCCAGAGCAAATCTGCCATTTCCTTATTCCTTTAACTGACTTCATAGGAAACAGAGTGTGTTTTTTGCAAAATGCTTGTCCTGTTTAATCCCTGCTGAGTTAGTTGTGGAGTCAAATGCCAGATCAAAAGGAGGCCCCAGCAAGTGAAAGTTGCTGGGAAGTCTCCAGCTGCCAGGGTCTCTTCCAGGGACAGCTGTAGGCTAATGGATAAGCTATAAACAGGGCATTTAGGGCAGAAGTGACAATAGAATGGGGGCGAGGGTGAACAAAGGAAACTTTTTAAAAGGATGCAAAGATAGTGAGAGTTGAACAGCAGAGCTTGTCAGCTGAGCTGTCTCTGACTCAAAGGCCACAGAACCATGGGCACAGAGCAGTTGTGCTGCTGCAGGAAGAGGATCCTGCTCTGCCGGCAGGATGTGCTGCTGGTCGAAGCATCAGGCAGGGGATTCAGTGAGATTCAAGTGCTCGGTTAGAACAATTGTAGAAATAGTATTTTCTCATCAGTTCTAACAGCAGCAGCTTTCTTTGGAGAGAATGGCAAACTGTGCATCACTTCCCTGTTAATCTAAAAAATGTCTGACGACTGTGCAGTGCCACACTGGACCTCATGCCCTAAATAGGACTTTTTTTTTTGAAGCATTTGTTTTGAAGACTTCCTATAGGAAGCTACAGTGCTGTGTCTACTATCCCTCATCTGGTAAAGCATGTCCAGGTCTCCTACCTTTTTCATGAGCACTGTCACAGTTCCAGTACACACTGAGGGGTCTGTGTCAAGGTATTTCACCTGCCCACCAGCCAGCCCATCTCTCAACACCCTCCAGTGCATGCATGGCCGATCAGCCCTGGCAGAAGAAGGGAACCTACCCGCAGGGTGCCCTGGTATCACGAGGCTGTTGGTGGGTAACGCTGGTGGAGGTGGCAGCGTGGGTGGGGTGGCGAACATGGCCGGATGGTGCTGGTGTTGGGTCTGCGATCTGAGAGAGAAGTGCGAGGTAGCAAGATTAGAGATGGAGAGGGGCAGAGCTGGGCCGGAGGAATGGTGCGGAGGAATCTGGGGAGACAGGGGCAGGTGTTTCGGGAGGCTGATGCTTGTTGCACTGCTAGCACTGCTGCTCCGGCTGCAGAGAGAAAGAGATGGGAGGGAGGGGAGAGAGACAGAGAGAGAAAGAGTGTGTTACAATACAGGACTGAAATGGTGCAAGAAACAACACAACTATGGAACATTGATCTCCCCGGGCTTATGCTTTTGCTTGTCTTAATGGCAGTGGAGACACTTAACGAATCTTAATGATTGTCTCCAACGGGGCAGAATGGGCCTTGGACTCTCTGGAGAGACATTTCCTCCGGTGCTACAATCCTCAGAGCTATCTATGAGTACTGATGAAGGCCACAGAGGAGCTGGATTTTGCACCTTTATGGAGCCTCTGACGACCTTGAAGTGTCCATGTGGGTCCTTGTGCCCAGAGGACACAGTGACACCGATTCCTTTTTTTATTGCTCTGGGTGTGCAGAGCTGCACAGCATGACTGACTCTGGGACCCCGCTGCATCTGCTGCGCATGTGCCGTGTAGCTGTAGTCACACAAGCATGCAAACCCACACCATGTTAATAATTTTTCTCACAGTAATTTGTATTTTACATCTTCTTCTATTATTATTACTCCATTGCAAGTGATCTAAACTTTGTGGGCTGAAACACACCATCACTGCAGTTATTAGTTGTGTAATTCCCACAATACTGAATATTTGTTGCAAGCTAAACCTGAGAGATCTTGAACAGTTTGAAATATTATTCACCTTTTATATTATGGTGGCATTTACAAGGTAAAACCACAACAGAGCTTAAGTGTGCAGGATACTATGAAATACACATTAATGGCAGCTCTCTGTATTCATATTCTGACCTTTGTGCAGTCAAATACTATGCTCTAAATCAGTTTTCTCATCTTGTTTAAACTAGCCTAGCTCTTGCTTGGGAGGCAAGGCATGTTTTCTGTACCAGCAAAAAGACTATACAGGTTCCAGTTGACTGACTAAACTCTTTTCTCTAGAAACATTTTATCCATACCATTTTCATCCACCCTCCTTACTGGACAGAGGCCATTTAAACAGTGGAGCTAAGCATCCTGCAAGATCTGAACATGTCGGATTAAAGCAGATTTATCAGCCCATATGGGAGCCCTGGTTTCAGGGACACAGTGTTTTTCAATACAGATCACAGGATATTCTGAGTTGGAAGGGACCCACAAGAATCAGAGTCCAAGACAGATATCCCTCTTTTGATGCTGGTGAGACAAAAAACCTGATAACTATGAGCAAATGTACTTCAATGGAAGTATTTCTGAACATGGAACAAAGGTGCTGCTCAAACTCAAAGTGCCTTAAATTTCTACAGCAAGAACTAGCCAGCTCAGACAAGACCATGCAAAAGTTTTTTTTAAACTGGACTGAAAGGAACATGTGCCCTTCTCCCAGAAGGTGTGCCTTTATCACCTCATTCATCAGGTTTCAAATGCACTGATTCACCACAGCTGGAAAATCCAGCCTGGAGTCAGCCCATGAAGTCCAATTCCCAAAGTGTGGACCATTTTACCCCAGATGAGCACTCGCCTTACCTCCCAGCAATTTCTACCCCATTTGAAACAAGCTTTAGCCCAACAGCAGCCTGAAGATGATGTGAGCATCCCTTCCCCCTACCTGATATTATTGAGTCCGTTGTGGGCCACCTGGTGATGCACTTGGTAGTTGAGAGGCGGAGGGATGTGACTTGGAGGCTGGCTCCGAAGGTCAGGGATTAACTGAGGCTGCGACTGCGGCCGAGGTTGAGGTTGTGACTGTGGCCGAGGCTGCGGCTGAGGCGTGAGCCTGGGTGGTGCTGGTGCTGAAATCACTGGCTCCTTCTTCAGCAGTGGGCTTGCTCTGGCACTTGATGTGGGCGCTGAGGAAGTTGAAGTCACAACGGCAGCGACTGGCTGGGGGCTGGGGATGGGCAGGGCAAAGGGCACGTCGGTGCTCAGCTCCCGGCTCCGCTCTAGCCCAGACACCTTTGGGACATTGGCTGCTTTCGCTTCTGGCTTGTCATTCAAGGTGGGACCTTATGGAGGAACAAGAAAAAGAACAAAACGCATGCTGAAAGGTTTGCATTTTTTTCTCTGCTTGGTAGAACATATGCCTGGGAAAAAACAAGTCATGTTTCAGCTTGTGGGAGCGCCGTGGGAGCACTGCTGCTACAAGATGGATGTGTGTTTGCGGCTGTCCTTCCACTGTCCTTGACTGGCCAGTCCACAGTACTTCCAGCATGTGTGCAAGAGACTTAGCTGCCATTAAATGAATGCATAGGACAGAGAACACACAGCTTTGTGACTTCTTCAGGGGCCCAAGGTTATGTACAATTTGAGTGTGAACAGGTCTCAAGTTACTGATACAGTATTTCCTGCTCTAAGTTCCATGTTCATGAAATGTATGACTCATCATTAGCACACTTCATTTTCTCACTGCTCTTTCAAGGTAACACACATTGGATTTAGGCTCAACTCCAGCTACAATGCACTGTGACCCAAGCATCAATCCTTAATAACCCCTCCTGTCTCCTAGGATGGAGGCTACCTGGGATATCTGCAGCAAAGGATGGGACAGCTCTGCGAAACTGTGACGCTGCTGTCCCCTTCCACTTGTGTGGAAGAACGGAACAGAGAACACTGGAAAAATCATCAGAAGTTCAGTGAGCACCCAAATGTAGTCCTGCTCACTCTAAACAGTGCAAACATCTGTATGCATGGCATGCCAAAACTATCAGGAATACTGCAATTTTGCAAAATGCACCTACAGAGAGAATTCCATATGGAATTACTCTTTCTATGATGCCAAACTCTGCCATTTTTCATAATTAAGCTAAACAAAGCATCCTAAAGAGTTACAAGGCTGGCAAGGAAAAAAGGAGGAAAGAAGAGATATTTCAGATCGAGCAGTATCCAAAAGGTTGAAGACAACTGAAAAGACCAACATGAAAGCAATTCAACTCCCACTGAAACTCCCTTTTCGCCCTAATCTTTGTATCCTTGAGTGCATGCATATCCACAATTACAAGAAAAGCTCTTAATGGGCTACGGGACCTAAGGTTGTGGGTGTGTTTCACACTCACACCCCCCACTGTGCACACACAGCACCTCTGACCCTTAGGAGACATGCTTTTGTTACCCACCACAACGAGCCGGGGGCTGCCTGCGCTTCGCTGCCTTGCAGACACGCAGGAGATGCTACCTACACTCATTAACGTGCTCCCAACACCCTCACAAACAAATTCCACCTTTGAAATTCTCCCGTCTCATCAAAGGACTAAGCCAGTTCCTGATGTAGGAGGGTGTGGAAATAACACACAACACACACCATGAGCTAATTCTGGCCGTGCAGACGCTCTGACCAGGCATTTGTGAACCAGCCCATGCGAGGCCAGAGTCCCCACTGTCACTTCCACAGCCTGAGTGCCACCATGCTGGCATTAGATGGAGGAGGACAGCGATGAATCAGAGCCTGCAGCACACCAGCTCATGTTCTGTACCCAGAATGCCCACGTGGTGATGGCATCTCCTTCCTTGAGATAAAAGGCAGCTTCCCACACTGCTTCTGGCTCTGCTTGCACTCTCACCAATGCACCACTTCCTTCACCCATCAATCAATCAGCTCATCACTGCATATGTATAAATTCAGAATGTGAGAAGAGGACAAATGGAAACATATGAACTATATTTATCAGCTGAAAATGTCTCGAGGTCTTGGGGCCTCAAACCCACAAGTAACAGGAACAGAAGCCTTTCCAAACACCAGTGTTTTGGCTGGCAGCAAGTACTGTCAACACTGTACTTTCCAGCACCTTATATATCTTCACAGGTTTGACACAATGTCTGGAGATCCTAAATTATAATAAGCCCCTAATTTCAGTGAATTTCTTTTTCAAATACCAATTCATGCATCGCAGGTAAGCTGGTTGTGAGATGCAGATAAACTTGGTTCCAGTGCTATTTAGGATTTATTTTTAAAATTAAATTTTCAGTGATCATTATTTTTTATAATGCCACCTATGTTTGTAAATTTTCCTCAGATTTTATTACTACCAATTGAAAAAATGTCACTGCCTAGTCAAGCCAGGGCTCCCCAAACTGCATTTTGGAGCAAGTGTGTTCACAGCTGTAGATTCCACTATTTTTCAGGAGCTACCCATTAAAAGCGATTTGGTTTCAATCCTGAGCATAGGTTTCCTAAGAGCCCATTAGCTCTTTACATCCAACAGGCCTCCTCCTACAGAGTTAAACTTCATATTGTGTAATTATAGGCAGTGTAGAGTAATGGTGTATATTCAAAACACACTGGCACCACAAAAGTTAGTTGAGTAAAAAGTCAATTAGATCCAAAACAAATCAATAAAGTCCCACATTAAAAGCAGCTGTTTGACCAGTTTTATGTGCAACTATTGATTCCCTGTGGTTTCAGCATTAGTTCTCATTTGCAATTTTCTCAAAGCAAAAGCTCAGGCTCCCTTGCTGACTGAATTGACCAGCCAAGCCTGGCTGTGTTAGTTAGTACTAGGGGTACATGACTAATTCCTGCTGCCAACTTCCATCTCTCAGGATGCAGTACTGCAATGTTTTTGTGTTTCATTCTCAACAACAATGAAAATACCCACATGCCAGTTTTCCCCCTCGCCAGAAAAGCTACAGGCACGAGTGTATCTTCTCTCCTTTTGCAGCCATGTTGCACAAAAGCAGAAGCACTGAGAAGGGAAAGATATGATGTGAATTCATGGGAAAGAGGGGAAAAGAGCATGTGAGAGAGCAGACTGCCTTCTCAGCCACCACACAGAAATGGGAGAATCCTGGTGTTTGGTGACTGCTGTTTCTCCTCCTGATGGCTTCAATGCACACATGGAAGTCTCTGAGCTGTCTTTCCTGAAATTCCTCAGAAAGTTAGTTTTGATGATTTTAATGAGAGATGTTCCCCATTCTGATCAGGATCTCAAACTGTGTAGCTTCTCTGCAGGATGCGTGAATATCCCTCCTAAGGGAACTACACTCTTGTGTGCCCAAGCCCCGACCAGGCTGGCTGCGCTCACATATGGAAATATCCCAAGGAAAGCAAGCAAGTATTCCCTTTTTTGCAAGCTGGATCAGGTTGCATTGGGATCCTTTCAGAAATTTCTGTTCTTGGGCTCCTAATCCAGCCCTTCTGAGCAGATGGACCCACGGAACTGAGTACAACTGCCCCAACAAAAACACAGACCCACCCGACCACACCACGATGTTCTAGAGGCAAAAATGTGTTTATTTTTACCAAGTCCTAGAGTAATTTTCATGCTTAATGATAACAGGCTGAGCCAATTTGCCTAAGACTTGACAGTCAGCTCCAATAATTCAACCTTAATTAAACCTGAACGCATGTCAGTTCAGCTTGTCCCTTCACAGGAAATCTGACATTTGTAATGATTCATGTTCCAGCCATGCTACGGGAAGGCTGGATCACATCTGCCACTCTCCACCGTGCAGAGCGCTACCCCTTTTGAGCATGCCAACTTCTGTTTATTTTCTAACCAAACACCTTGGACTTCTTCCATTGAGAGGTTTTCTTAAATGAACACACAGTAAAACATGTCTTGATCTCAGGGGGATGCATGATGACTGAGTGAGAGAGACAAGGAAAAAAAGGCTGAAACTACTCTAACAAGAAAAAAACTCCAACAACCCAGGACTAATTTTTGCCTCCCTGATCGACTAATTTCTTCATTTGGAGTGTTGCAAAATGTTAACCTCTCTACATCTTGGGCTACATCCAATGCCAATTTCAACCAGTAAAGAAGAAAACGTAACCATTTTTAAAAGCACAGAGAGCTTTAGCTACTGCTCTGTAAATCTGCAGAAACGAGAGATGAAGTTTAAGGGAAAGCCCAAAGTCAACTACAGCCTAAATTGCTGTATAAAGCATGCTTCAGGAGGAGTTACCCGAACCTGAGAGCCCATCAGCCAAGACCCCATCTGGAAGTGTCCTGAATTCTGAATCTGTGACTGGAATAACCGTGCACTGCCCATCCCCAAGGCTGCACAGGGTGACATGCCTGCCAGTGTGTAACTACACGGCATTGCAGGCTAAGCACAATACAGGAAGCCCCAGACACAAATTAAACATTTCTGCTACAGGAATTTGCTTTCAAGCTGATTAAGAGTAGCTCAAGTGCAAGGGATTAAACATGTAAAGGCTGCTTTGAGAACTCCAATAAGCAGTTACTGTGTTATACAAACAGTACTTAGGGCAACAGCGGTTCCAGCCCTGCCTCTTGCTCTTTGCAAGCTGCTGGTTGCTGCTGAAAGGGGACTGTCAACACACGTACAACGTGATTGGAAATAATCTAATCTTGCTTGAACGCCTTTCCTTTGTCTCTTGAAAAAAAGAAAAGTGGAGTCATTCAGACGTCTTTCTGCAGCCTCCCTTGTTGCATTCAAACAGCAAGGGTGATGGGGTGATGTGAGAAAGAAATTCCCCTCCTACATCCATCAATGACATCTTTACCAATGGCAATTTCCCAAGAAACACAACAACCACCATCTGTAGCCCATCTATCCGCCCTGTACACATCCTTGAAAACAGACACAGGCCAGACTGGCTGTGGTGAACCCTGCTCCATATTCCAGCAAGAAACGCTACAAAAGCACCACCAAAGGAATTATACAAGGCAAGAAGCTGAGAATTTCAGAGGGAGTTGATGAGTCCCAGAGAATTTTGAAGCGTCAGGCAGGGGAAGTGGTACAGAAGAGCAGAACTTTACACCAGTAGGTCAAAACAAAGAAATAACTAAATGAACATCAGTAAACATTTTGTGGTGTTTTGGTTTTTTTTAGATTTTATTTTAAATTGAACTTTTAGGCTACTGCATAATGTATTCTGGATATGCAACATATCATAAGCAGAAGAGAGAATAAAGCATTTTGCATTGACAGCGATAACACTGACACTGGTAGAATGCTTACAAGTGAAAATCAATACTAAAGTGCTAATTCTTTATGCCTAGATGGCTTTTGCTTTTATATAAATGGCTTTTGCATTGCATTTTAGGAGGGTAGCACTACTTAACACTTTAAGTGATTAGGCTGTTTGCAAAAGTAAGGCAAGCAGAGCTACAGCACAGAAGCTCCCTAACAAAGGGGGCACTGGGATCCTCCACCTATTTTAATGCAAATCAGCTCAAGATGAGACATAGACTTGGGACTTACACATAAAACTACTGTCTGGAAGGGTCCATGACATGCAGCATGATGATTTTTAACATTACTGAGAAGCAAAGGCCTTCAAGTTTCCATCACGACAGCAGCACTACACATTAGGCTGTGTCAAAACAATGTTCTCCTGGGCCATGGGCTCCTTTGAACATCATGGGCTCCTGGTGGATTTTCCACAAAAAGTACAGTGTTTTCTCAGAGAGAAAAGTAAACTGAGCGTGAGCACAAACCCTGGTGCCCAGCTCTGAACTGCCAAGCGTGGCCGCCCGCGTGCCGAGGAGCTGCCCTTTGTTCCCAGCGCTGCTCCCACAGCCCCACTCCCAAGCCCAACTGGGAAGCAGCTTCCCAGCCCGGTCTGGCTTCGTCCCCTATCACTCAGTTCATTTGTACAGAGCTGTCTGTCAAGTCGGATCGCCCCGCCGCAATCTGAAACACCCTCCGAACAGCTGCCACTATCAATTACTCTCCCAGGCAGCCCTGACTATCAGGAAGAGAACTGGAGCGAGCACTTGCCAGTTTTAATAAACTGTGTTGCCCAAGTCATTTAACCTGCTAGATTGCTGTATGCTGGGGCTGTAACAAGCCTTCAGCTTTTCAACCTAGAAGAAAGCAACAGTGGCAAAAAGCTGTCAGCTTGGTCCTCAGAATTAACTTCCAAGGGTGTCTTTCCCCCAGCCTCCCTCCCGAAGTGCCCAAGTTTAAAAGTGAAATATTTTCAAGTCATTTTCATAACGTCACGACATGGAAAGCAGCTCTCATTTTTAGCACAGAGCCAGCAACTCCCAAGAGTGAAGGGCTGACACACTCCACGATTTCCACGTTAGGAGCACACCTGAGCAGAGAGTTCCTCTCTCCCATACCCACATGGACACATCCTGTGGGCACTCCCCAGAGCTGTGTGTTGGATCACCACCATCTGGCAACGCCGATGCAGCCCAAAGGCTTCAGGTTATCCTGACCACCTTGAGGGCTTTGTGTCCCTCACTCTCAGTATCATTAAAATTGCTCCCTCAGTCAGAAACTCAAGCATGGCAAATTTACATTTACTTTGATTCTTCCAGGACCGGTAGGAAAGATTTCTTAAAGAAATACCTATTTAAAATTAAAACACTTCCATCCAAATCAGTATTTTCAGTCTGTGGCTCATGTATATACCAAGATGTCTGGAAAGACCTTTTCTTTCAATAAGAAAAGGTCTGCCATCACTAGGATTAATTTGAACATAGGGATGTGCTGTCCACCAGGAAGCTTAGTCGACTCTGCAAATCAAAAGAAGACTCAAACACACTACACAGTTTTCCTCAGCCAGCTGTGTAATAAGAGCCTTTGTTGAGAAAACTGGAAGCACAGAAAGGTTTCAGCCCCTCCTGCAAAAACTGAAGAGCAACAGCATTAAGATCTATGGACTTGATGCCTATTTGCTGCTTTATGGTTCTTTAATGGGATGTTTTATTCCTAGAGATTTGAGAGCTTTCCATGCTCTATCGAGGCATGTTAGCTGTAAGCATGCATGATGACACACCAAAGCTGCAGGAGCTGAATGAAAATGGGTGCCAAACACAAGGATTGGGGCCACTGCATAAAAAAGAAGGATCACCATTCAAATCCCTGCAAAGTAAGTCACACTGCATTTTCCTAGCAATGCTGCTTCTGGCAATGTCTCAATGCAAAGCTGGAACTGGATTTGCAGCTAAAGCACCTACTGTGGATGCTGGCGTTGTAATGAGATTGAAAGTTTCATACAGGCTTTTTAATCCAGGGCTATAATGGTGGATCAAATGGGTTAAATCTCTTCAGCACGCCTCCTAAGCAGATGCTGAATGCCTACAAACCAGTGACGGAGGAGCCACTCTACTTCTCTAGCCAGAAATCATTACTAAGGCTTCTTGTAGTTATATACGCAAGGTGTGTTTGTCTTGTTCTGTTTTTCTAATGTGTGATGGCCTACTGTACATCTAATCTGAGTGACAGACAAGCAACAAGGTAAATAAGTTATTTAGAAAGACATTCCCCCAATATAAAAGCAAGCAAGCAAGCACACATCCTGAACTCCAGCTGTAAGCTTTTAAACAGACAGAACTGTTATAAACCAAGGAATCTTTTGATTTTAATTAGGCAAACAAGGGCAAATAATAAACCATCAACTACTGCATTACCAGAGAAAATGTACTACTTTTGCTGTTTGAAATCCATATCGATTCCCATCTAGCCTGCGAGTGAGTTATTAATCACTCCAATTAAATCATGAACACAGGTCTTTACACTGAAATTGAACCCCCACCAATAGATCAATAACTCAAACCTCCAAGAGCAATTACTGCTCAGCATAATAGAGCAGCTTGTTACAGAGCTCCAGACCACAATTCTCTCTGTCATATCCTTCACAGGCAGTGCAAACAAACTGGGAAAAGAAAGATTTTATAACTATTATTTTCAAAATAAACAGACATCTGCTTAGAGTTACCTAATCTCTCACATCACAGAGGCAGATCTGCCAAGGTCACATTGGAGACATGATTACATTTTTTCACAATTTGTTATTCTAGCAAAGCCCTGATAAGATTGAACTATTGAAGTTCACACTCTGGTTTAATTTCAAGAGGTTAAATGCCAAATCCTTTTCTTATTGCTACAAGGAAGGGATCTGCCAGGCTGCATAATACCCTGTGTGGGCTAAGACAACAATTTTGTTTCATCTGCACGGTCTTATGAAGGTTTTGATTCTTTTTTTTAAATGACATCAGAGAGCTCCAGACTCCCAAAGAATGATTTAAAGTAAAATCAGAAAGTGAGACTGTTCCGGAGGAGCGTGAATGACCTTTTGGATCTTCCAGCCTGGAGAAATTAAGTCAACGTCTGGCTGAGAAAGCACACTTGCTAACCAAAACCAGAAAAAGGCAAGAAAGAACATTCTGAAACACCAGATCATCTCTGCTGGGAACAGATGATTACCCTAACCAGCCAAGCGTATGCAGGGTCACAGAAATCCCCCTCTCTGCCTTGGAAGACAACTGATGCTTGTCCTGATGCTGTGAAAGAAGAACTGTCCACACTCAAGCTCTTGGCTCTCCGTCCTTTCCAGGTGAGTAATGTTTTTCTGAGCATCCTTGCTTCTGACAGGCTGGCCCCTTCCCACAGCCCTGGAGCCCCGTCCATCATCCTTCATTAGGGGAGCTATTGGCAGCCAATTAAGTGGTGATGGACCCATACCACAGAGCTAATCAGGATGAGTTCATACCTTACCCTTCAGCCTATGGCCACTGGTTCCTGCCTACCATGGGTGTCACATTCCTGCTGCTTCCCCTTGCTGCTATCATGGAAACTTGGTAGCAGATCAGGCAACAGGAGAAAAGCAGCAGGCAGAGGGGCAGTGTTACTGCTGGGGTCTCACCATGGCTTCCCACCACCAGGCACACAGACAGCTTTTACCAAAGGAAGGCAGGGAGATAATCTATTCCCCTCTGCAGCAGAGGCAGAAAGAGCCCGAACAAGTTTTCTCCCTCCCTAAAGAGTGGCAAACATCTGTTTAGAAACAGTCTCAGCAATGTGACTGAGGTGTGTACCTGATGTTATGGCTGGAGCTGTGAGAATGCAAAGTTGTGCTGCAAGGTGAGAGAGTCTCTGCTAAGCAGGAACCGAGTGGAGTGACTGACCACACACAAATTAGCAAAATCCCATCTTGTTTATTTGTTGTGTCCAGCCCTCACAGCTCAGTAGCTGCTGTCACATTAGTGCTAATATGCTCATAATTTGTGAAAACAACACTTGAGGTTGAGTGCTTGTTAAGTGGGGCCACTGCTTTCCAACCAGCAGCTCCTCATACCCTGCTGTCTCCCACTGCCCTCCCTCTTCATTCCCAGGCACAAGGAGGCACCTTCCCTGGATTTAGCAGCAGCACATTACTACCCTAAACTAACACGTTGAGCTGTTACCAAATTGCTTCCCTTTTGCTAGCAGTTGTGCAGTAGTACCTCTTTCCACTAACTTGGTTGAGAATGTAGGGTCAAGATGAAGAAAAACTGGAAGAATTTTCTGCAAGCTCAAAAGCAGTAAGGCCTCATTCCTCTCTGCATGGTCAAAATCCAGCTCCTGAGCTGCTGCAGTGGCATCTTAAAAAATTGAGGTATTGAAACTAACAGACTGAATACATTCAACAACATTTCCAGTTGCATCGTGGATAATTAAAATATTTAAGGGACAAGCTGCAAGTTGTTAATCAGGGAACATTTGCTTGAATGGTGTGTGCCCTTTGGATTTGGTCCCTATGGCAACCAAATAGTCACTCCAAAAGGATGCGCTGGAAGAAGCATGTCAGGAGCTGCCTCAACATTTTAATTCACAGAGTGAGCAATGAATAAATACAGCTACTGACAGCACAGCACAGGCAAAACCCATTTGTAAACAGCATCAGGAAGTCACAGATGGCCTTTTGCTTTTTAAGATTGAAAAAGTTCACTCTTCCTTTAAACACACCTGTCAAGAAAACTGGACTGTGTTGCACGTGAATCACACTGGTTAATGACTGCTAACAAAAGTTCTAGAACAGAGGAGCTTTCCTTCACTTCAGTTCTCAATTCTTGATTTTTTGTGACTGTGTTTCCACTCCCCACATTGGAAGGGGTTGCATGGTCAGAAAAATCTTTTCTGTCCCACCTGGAGCAATAGGAACCACACTTTGAGAAGGCGACAGAATGTGAAGGATGGCTTTGCAGAATGCTTGAGAAGAAAAATGTGAAGGATGATTGGTTTTCCCTTTTAAACAGGAAAGGGTGGTTTGGTATGCAATAAGGGAAAGAAAAGAACACTTCACTGCACTGCAGAAGGAAAACTCCTTCAGCATGATCTCAGCATGTGAAGTGCAGCTGCAGAGCTCCTTCCAGCTTCCTCCTTTGATGAAGTGTGAATTCTTCAATGGGCAGTAGAAATTTTGGAAATTTTTCAGTGCTGGATATGCTGGAGGATAATGTATGATCTGGCATCTAATAAGACCTAAGAGAGGAACACTGTGCCATGCATTGCAATGGAATCACACCCTATTAATGAAAAGGTACTCTTGAATCTCTTCTTGTGTGAGGGTTTACAGCTGTGGAAAAAAGTCTTAGAAGGCTGGAGGGTGCAAGGCAGCATGGATTGCTGCGATGCCAGCCTGGATGTGCGAAAAGCCTGGAACAGCCACTCAGCACTTGCAAACCCAAATGTGTGCTCTACACTCCTCTTCCCGCTGACTCCTTGGGGTCCCTTTACATCCACTGCAGTGGCCCTGCAAAGATCATCAAGCACAACCATTTCCACAAGGCTGCTGGATGGAATCTGCAGCAGGTTGTCAGGGCCATGGAAAACCCTTGTGATCCTGACATGCGTGAGACTACTCACTGTAGTGAGGGAAGTCACTCAGGAGAGTATTCACTGCCCTACTGACTGAGGTGTTTGGCTTTCTTGCTGCCTGGCGTTTGCAGGAACCCCAGCAGCACATGGCTCTGAGCTCTCCCACTTCCCAGGCAGAGCTGCTCTCACAACCCCCACATTACCCTCGGAGCTGGAATTGGGCAGGCACTGCCACATCTAACCTCTGTCTTGGGCAACAAACAAATACAGGCCCAGACTTCAGCAAAGATAATCACAGAAACAGTCTGGTCTGGAACTGCTGCACATTTCAGGATTGGGTGAAAGAAAAGAGACAAGTAAGTACGCGGGCTAAGCCTGAAGATACTTTTCCAAGACAGTAATTGCTGCATAATTCATATTCTTGTTTTTACATGTTTGCCATGTGTACCAACAATCCCACTGAATTCACTCTAAGTTTTTCCTTCAAGTCCTCTCCACGTCACAGTCCTTGCAAACTGTACAAACACAAACAAGCCTAGAGTCCAGTACTAAGCAGCTACTTGGGTCTGGCAAATTCCGTTATTCCCAGATTCTTGCACATTAGGAGGGGAAAGTGGGGTCCAAGCTAATTCTTGAGAGTTTCCACTCCACATCAGCACAGCAGACAACATCATTCACTCATTATATCTCTATTTCCTTACAAGCAGTTCTCTGTGAAGTCAGAATTGAGCCTTTCTATCTCTACCCAAAGCCACCTGCTCCCCATCAACTCCAGATCCCCCAGGCTGGAGGGAGTGCTGCCCTCTGCACGAGGGAATGCTCAGAAATAGTATGTATTTGCAACTGATAGGAAATCTCAGCACAGTAAGAAGCAATTTATAGCTTCTGTACCAAAGCGGCTCACAGAGAAGTGCAGTGATGCAGTTCCTCATCTCAGCCCTTCAGCAATGGTTTGAGATACTTTTGCTCATATTAACTAACTGGATATGACATCCTAGATCCTCACAGGGAGGGGAAATGTATTTGTTCTAATGGACCCCGAAATGGTTAATCAATTCAACGATTACAAATGAAATGCCTCATCTCTCAAGGGGCAGAATCCAAGGGCTGGTGCCACTGGTTTTGGTTTTGAGGACACAATATGGTTTTGTTTTTGAGGACAACGCTCCAAAGTGCCAGCAGCTGGTTTCAGGGGAAACCACCTCCTCCCACATTAACATATTCATTTGCAAAATCTATCACATATGTTGCGTGCAAACTGGCTGAGAGATGATTCAGCTCTGACAGCATAAGAGCCTCTAGCCCAAATATCTGAAAGTAATAAAATCCACACCATCCTCCTGATTCCTCACCCTAACAGAGAAGTGACCTATATTTGCTTTGCTCTGTCAGCGTTCCCAGAAGACAGAAAAAAGTAGCATTGGTCCATGCTGGGGCTCTGGACCTCACAGTGGGGTAATTGCCACAAGAAAAATACAAGCAACAGTGCTTTTGTTACAGGTTATGCTCATGGCTAACACCAATAACTGGGCTATCACATTCTACCTTATGGTCACTCCACAGACAGGAATTAGGCTAGGAGGGACAGAGCACCCATTATTTTACATATAGAGATGGGAAGCAGGGGAAATGATGGAACAAACTCACAACCAGTTAGTATTCCTGTGTTTTTAAGAGGGTTCTCCTCAGCCCTTTGTTTCGCAGGCTGGCTGGCTCTGAGCTGGGCTGTTCCCAATGAGCTCTCAGCCTGCCAGAGGCTTATAGAACCTGCTCTGAATGAGTATATTTCTTCCCATGAATTTGTTAAAACCAAAGCCAGATTCCCCTTATGCTGGGTGCTGCAGGCTTCTGAAAAATCCTGTCCTCTTTTAAGACTGAACACAACCACGAGCGGCAGGAAGGCAGCAAAGATATTCCCCATCATGAAAGGAGGAGAAAGACACCGAGGGAGCAGTCAGCCTCTCCAATGCCACACCACATCTCTGGGGACTAAAGCTTTGCTGCATCCACAAGATAAATCCACCTTCTCCCCCTGTTCCCACAGCAGCAGAGAACAACTCCCCAGATACCAGTGCTGGATGCTGGTAAAGGTCTCCTTTTTCTTCCTTGTGTAAGGCATTTCCCTCCCCTTCATTTTATAAATTACCAGAACAGACATTTAAATGTTCAAGAATAATCTGAACAGAGTATTCATGCCTTGGGCATTTTCATGCTCTACAAGGAGTGAAACAAAAGGGCCTCATTTAATACCTCCCTACAGCATTCCCTGTTCCTGCTCTTCCCTTGTGAATCTCCAAAGGCAAACTCTCAGTGGTTCAAGGCTCCCGAAATACCCCATCCCTCCCTTCTCCCTTTTTAAGATGAGCTTCTAAAGTGAATCTTGCTGGCTGACAGGAACAGGTGGTAGGAATCCTTCAAAGGAGAGAAAAATCATTTGTAACTAATAAAAGGAGAGGAAAAGTCTGATTCCCGTGGATTTACTGAGCACCCGTGGGAGTTGCTCGGATGGCAGGCACATCCTGCTGCTTTATGTGCTTCTGTGCCCCCTGGCACCCCAGCCCTGCAGCTGCAGGACTGGCAGGATGAATGCACCTGCACTCACTGCCTCCCGTGATGCCAAGGAGCAGGGTGGCTCTGCCTGCTTTATTTCAGGAACACTCCATCAGTTCCAGACCCTGATGGGACAGGCTAAGGGCTGAGCCTGTCTTCTGCCCTGGATTTTGAGATCTAGCTTTACAAAACCAGCCAAAGCCTCTATCTTTTTCAAAAATATAGAAACCATCCAATGTTTGAACAAAGTTTTGTGCTACATCAAAAAGCCAGACCTGCAAAACCCTCCTTGGGGCTTTGGTTTTATTCTTTAGCAAAACTCTCCCCTACAGTAAGTTTCTGATCCTCAGCCTTGGGAGAGAAACATCACAATACTGAGGTGAACAATATACCTTAATCTCTTGCCTTATACTTGACAGGTGAAGAAGTCTGACTCCCAAAGGACCCCCAGGACATGGGTGGCAAAGGCTGGGCTCGCTGTGTGGCACTTGGAGACAGCAGCTCTCCTGGAAAGAACTTTAGCCCCGGGACAGCAGCTCGCTCCCCACCTCCCCTCTCCAGCCCTGTCATCTGCCTTTCTTCTTTTCTTATTGTCAAAACTGATGAAGGGAGAGGTGACAAGCTGGAAAGGCATGGCCAAGACCGGAGAGCGAGAATTCAAAGCAGCACCCCTGCTGTGCTCCAAAGTGCTGTTATGGCTGCTCCCTGTGTGCAGGGAATTAGGATATGGTCTCCAATCCAGCTACAAGTAAAGGAGGCAGAGGAACAGAGATGCTTTCTGGAGAGACCTCAGGTATTGCTCCTTTCCTGTATTTACTGGCAAGCACAAGGTACAAAAACATCCATGACCAGGAGCAAATGCTAAATCCAGGTTTATCTGGATGTGATCTAAAGGATACTTCACTATGATGTGGCCAATGTAGTTGTTTGTTCAAGAGTTAAAAGGAAGGCGCATTTCTTCCTATGGAGGAGGATCAGGAAATTAAACCTGGACTTGACACAGCTCTTCCTCCTTTCTCATATGGGTTTTTCTCCACAAAGAGGGGGTGGCAGTGGGTTTGAATGTTCTCCAAATGTGATTTCCCTTCCCTCCACAAGAAATTTATAGAGAAAAGGGTCTGAAGTCCTTGCAGTCTTCTACAGACATGCCACATTCAGAAGCTCTGGGCTTCTCCCCATTTTTTTGGTTCTCCCTGTAAATTTTGCCTGTTCACAGTCTGAAGTCATGCCCACCCCACCCCATGCACTGCACAGACATTTGGTGAAACTTCATCACTGACCAGCTTTTCAGCAGCCAGTCCCACACCAGTGCCAGAAAGTCTATTTAGTTTGTAGGCCTACAGAACCCAACACAATCCTTTACACAGCCTGGAACAGCGCTGCAGTATTTACATCCCCTCCAAAGAACCACAGAAACATTTATCACTGTATGGTCATGCTCTACTTGTCACACACCAGCACTGGCATCCTGGAGAGGACTGTATCACAAACAAGCGCCCACCTCAAGTACCTTTGGGGTATTCAGCATGTTGTGGCTGCACTGAATTGGTTTCTGACCAGAAAAGAGAACACTTTCTTCAATCACCCTGTAGAAATGTTTTCCTTATGGGCAAGCTTCAGAAATATTCACCACCCGATATTGAGGTTGGTTTTTCTAAGAGCTAAGGATCGTAAAGTAGTCATGTGTTTAAACAAGAGGTCATTATCCACCACCTCCAGGGTTCAATGCAAGCTTCTAAGCAAGGAGCAATTTGAAAATAGAGCTGTTAAAGCGCTAACAGTAATTTAGTGTAGTTTAAGTTTCTGTTTTACTGATTTTTCTGGCTAAGATTCATAGTGCTATCAAATTAGCATCTGGTTATCTTGTTGAGGGGAGTAAAGTCAATAGTCTAACAGGCCCATTTTGCTTCTCTTTACTGCTGCAATTGTGTGACTTCATGGCTACTGAGAAGGCAAAGGACACAAGCACAATGTCCTATGGCAGATGCCAAGCCCCTGTTTTGTGTGTCACACAGCACAGTCCAACAGATGGTATTTCAGACACAGCAATCAGAAGAACCTATTTCTACTCAAGATAGAGTAGATAATACCAAAGGTCTAACATAATACCAAAGGTTTAACACTAAACTTACTAGTTGCCACCCAATTACAGGAAACGAGATTTTTCAAAGGCACAAAGTTAGCAAGAGACTGAGAGTTTGACCCAAATCTTTAGAAGCTTTGTAACCACACAGTTCACCTGCACCAAAACCTGGAAGCTTTTCAGGACCAACAACAGTAGTATGTAACAATATTTGTTATTTAAGCAAATGTGCTCTACTAACTCTTTGAAGAGAAATCTGCTTTACCCAATACCAACCTCCTCAGTCTCTCCAGCCTCATCCACCCACTGTGGTAAGAAGAGAAGCTCCTCCACACCCTTCCTTCCTCTCCCTCTCCTCCACTTCTGGATAGCACATAATTTTCAGCACCAGTTTGCTGCCCTCGGCGTTCCACATTGCCAGACTGGTCAAACCCACAGATGGAAGGAAAGATGCCTTTCCAAGCCCACCTCTGGAAAGACACAGATGTGGTAGGAAAAGCCCTGCAAGCTCCCCTCGTTCCCTTTGAAACCCGAAGAGAACAGATGAGCAGCACATTTGAAATTAATTACAGCAAAACCTATTGCATTGTTCTCTCCTCCCCTTCCTTTTCCCCTGACCCCTCGTTGCAGAGCTTTCACTGGAACCTCTGTGGCGTGTATATTTTCCTAAAGTTGCCAGGGCCAAAATGGTACAGCTGAGACATTCACAGAAGTCAAAGAAAGTGCAGGCCCAGGTTAGTGCACAGGGGTACAATAGTTCCTTAAGAGCGAGCGTCTCCCCCGCCGCCACCCCCCTCCTCCCAAACCTTCCATCTCTAATGAACCTTTGGTGTCTGTCCACAAAAAACAAACATCAATCAGGCAACAGGCTGTTCCTTTTCCCCTGTTGCTAGTCTGAAATAACAGTCATCCCCCGCTGGGCTGGGAACGCCACTTCCCTCTCCAGCACACATACAGGATAATAAGGGGGAGGCGAAGGAGGGAGGAAAACCCGCTCCGAGGTGCCAGAATACACAGCGAGCCGTGCCTTTCAGAGCCAGAGAAAACTTGGGAACACAACAGCTTTTGATTCCTCCTGCCCCACTGGGTACGTTAATTATTTAATAGTTGGCTTGTGAATTGGTGGTGGTGGTAGGAACAGGGTGGAAGGGAAATCAGGCTTTTCCCCCCCGCCCCCAGTCCCCTGCGTGCGCTGGCAGAACCGAGTGTGCACACACACACGAGTGTGTGTGTGTGTGTGAGGCTTTGGGCACTCCTGGCAGCCTCCTCTGCACCCTGTCCTCTCTCCCCACCCACACAAGACCCTCCTTGTTGGCCTGTGACCACACTGGCCATAGACAGCATGGGACGGCATCTGGATCAAATGATGCTTGGAGCAAAGAAAGCCCGTCTGCTCTCCCTTTGGAGGCAGATATTTTCCCCTATTATGCTTGGGGGAAGGGCACTTCGAAGTTTATATTGGATTTAGACAGAGTTGGAAATGGAGCTGCAAATCAAAGAGAGATCAGCTTATGATTTGCAACCAGGGCTTTCTAGGTGTCTGAAGCAACACTTTGGAAGGAGCGTAGGGAAAAGCAGAATGTAACTACATCTTATTTGGATGGAGAGGACTCACAGATGTTAGGAATATTTTTGATCAACAGCTTTCCTGGCACCGATTGTGGTGGAATCCACAACCTTGATGGCTAGCTGAGTAAGAAAGTGCTGGCAAGCTCCTGACTGCATGCAGGCAATTTGCAATGCTGCCAGTCAATATTTCAGTGAAAACAAAATTGCAGGGATCATATTAAAAGAGGGGAAAACAGAAAATAAAAGAAAACAAAATCCAGCCTTTCTTTTTAAGAGAAACTCTGATACAAACTGATGGGAAAGTCCCTTCCAAATCAAAACGCAGTCTTTGTTTGTTTAAAATTAACACGCTGTCATGGGAGCCCTGCCGTGAGCACGCACAGGCAAGTCTGCCAGCAGCAACAGAAGCAGACACAGCAAGAAGTGGCTTTACACAGGGACACCTGGGTGGCATGTTTAGTACAGGCCTGCAGGAAATTATGCAGAAAGAGGTTTATAGTTGTGTCCATTCGGTGGAGGAAATGTATGCAGCAGGCACAGGTCTGAGCCAAAACCCTACACCCAGTCCTCTTCAATCTTTGGGAGGAGAGAAATCGATGAGAGAAAACGAGAGAGTTTCTCTGGCAGTGTTTTCAACCTCTGGCTCTGCATGTAGCCATGCTGGCCTGTTAATGTGAAGCAATGGTATTACTGGGGGAGACTGCAAGCAATGTAGCCCAGGCAGTATTTCTCACTGGACCAGCCTTGAGATGACTGACACGGGCTCTTGGGGGCACCTAAAATCCTGGTACAGCTCACAAAGCCATCTGGAGTATCTTCAGAGGTCTCTGAATTACTCCCACGTGTGTGGCTGGCAAAAGGGTGCTCTGCTGCTCACAACCACTGAGTCAGGCCCTTTTCTGCCCTGGCCTCAGGACTAAGCTTGGCTCACTATGCTGCCAGTCACTGGGGAGTCCCCAGATGTCTGCTGAAGGCAGCTTTAGAGCACATACTGGTAGAATGACAGAGTCCAGAGACTGGCCTGTAACACAAAAATACCTCAGGCCAAAAGGTACATTTTGCTCAGAGAACATTTTTGTTGATACGATGAAAGGCATAAAATAACCTGCTCCACTTTGGTTATTAAATTGATCAGTACAGAATGTAGTGAACATGTTTTAGTTGTTGGTTGCATGTTTCTAGCTCAGTTTCAAAGACTGGTTCAATAACAAAAATAATGACATGTTCATTATTGTATGAACATTCAATGCTCACACTGTAAATTTCTTCCTCCAGCCATTACGCCTCTATTACATCAGGTTGTCTCTGCAGAGCTTGCACTGTGAGCACCACTTCTGTGCCCAGAGAAGGCCAGCCATGTACGAAAGCAAATGGCTGGGGACAGCTTAGCTGTTTGGAAGCCAAATAACATTATAATGAGAACATTAAAATGTTACTTGTTTCATCCAACAAGGCCTGCCCTTTTCTGCTACCCTGCTTTGCACAGAGCTTCCCAGGGAGCAGACTCTGGCTCTGCAAGTCAACGCAGCTTGTGGTGGGTTTGCAAACCCTGATGTGAACTTTGGTGATGCTGCCTGGTCCTGCACTTCCCAAGATGTCCCAAGGATGAGGACTCATGGGACTGAAAGGACAAACTCTTCTTCCACAGGTTTCACACTATGAGACATTCAGACATTCAGGCAGATCTCTCCCAAAACAGGACTGCCAATAAATATGGAAATAGAGAACAAACTTAGCAGACACCAGCAGCAGATGCAGGTTCATAGATGTCTGCTTATTACCAAGCCTCACTCCAGCTGAGACTTAAATAGCCTCCTTTATGCACAACGGGAGAGGGAGCGGAATTGAAGGAAACTGGCAATTACACAATTTTATTTCCCTCCTAGCCTGTTCGCTGTGCATCAGGTGGCTCTGCACTCACACACGAAAGGCGCTTGTGAGCCCTAAGTGAAGCACAAAGCCAGCTTGATGCTCTGCTTTCACTGGGAGGAAGTTTCTGTGTGCTTTTCTGGATGTGGTGCAAAAACACAGTGAACACATTATTTTGCATCATTCTGAATGCACCACGAGTGCCTGACACCCAGGGACTTCCAGGCTGCACTGTGTCTTTCCCAAGGCTGCAACCTCTCCTGAACAGAGAAAGATGGTGCTCAGAAACAGACGCCAGGGTCTAAGTTTAATACCACACAGGGATTTATCTGTATAGATGCATCTGCAATCTTATTCCTCACCTTTTAATAAAAAAACCCTTATCCTTTCTAAAATCTCCACCCAAACTGCAGCGAGTTGACTGGCAAAGCACCTACCATGCCACAGTGCTTGGTGATGTACTTGGGTGCAATTAGGCTCTCCCAGCTTTGCCACTCACCTTGCTGATACTTTTTAAGAATGTATCACCAACAAGGCAAAACCTTAATGTCCACTTCACTGGAGAGAGATCTGGAACTCTGACTATTCCCTCATGGAGAAGCCTTTAAGAATTTATTAGTGATGAAACCAGTATGTTTCTCCAGAAACTTAATAGGGTTCCATAAAATTACTTCAATAACTTTAAAATTTTAATGGTGAACAAGAACCTTTCCACAGGCTTTTTGAACTGTCCGACAGATTCCCAGAGCGGGGATATAATTCTGCAATAAATTTTGCAGGATGGTTAAAAAAATATAGAAAGATTTTAATTTCCTATTGCCTCCTGCAAGTCCTTGCCATCAATTTAAAGCAACTACACGAACTAAAAGCACTGTAGTCACTTTTCTGTCCCAGCGATTTACAAGAAAATATTTACTGTTTGGGAAAAAAACCCAACAAACTAGAACAAGTATCCTTTTCAGAAACACAGACACGCAAACACAAACACTCTGCCAAGTCCTGCTTTTATACATTGGTGTAAACCCAAATAAATAGAGGGAAGTCAATGGAGTCAGTATGGCTTTACCTGGCTGAACTGAGCCCGGAAGCCAGGGCCGAGTGCCCGGAGCAGCAGAGATGGAAGGAAAGCCTCATGCTGTGAGTCCCCAGGCAGCTCGGCAGCAGCATTAACAGGCTCCACGGGGAATGTGTTCAGCCCTTGTTAGCAGGAAGGATGGCCAGCGAAGCACGGAGGTGAGGGAACCAGCGAGCACATGCGTGCACGGCTCACATGGTTATTAAAGAGAAAACAGCAGGAACCCCCTGGCTGAAAGCAAGCCCCAAACCCAGCCTCCCTCCTCCCCTCCCACAGGACAGGAACAGAGAGCTCCATCACTTACAGCACTGATTTCAAATGAAGCTAATCCAGAAAAACCAAGCCCAAATGAGAAACAGCATGAACCGCTACAGACTGATCAGGACAGTGGGCTCCTGTCACCAGCCCCACCCCTGTGTCCCAGGAGGAAGGCCTCAGTCTCCACAGGGGTGGTGAGAGGAGCAGGAGAAGCAGCGACAGGCTGACACCATCCTCTTTTCCTCAAGTCTCTTGCTGGGACTTACAGACCTCGCCAGCATTGCACACAAAAGAGCAGTCAGATCCATTTGCAATTAAACAGCATGCCCTGGTCTCATTGATCACTCCCACTGATTGCCCAGAAGGAAACACCAGCTGACCTGGGGTCAGATCCAGCTCCCCCTGCACCAGCACCGCCTTGTCAAATCCCTTGTGGACAGCCAGGCCACCCTGTTCTGTGCCGGTGACCTGCACTGTGAGAGGCTGCTGTGTCTGCAGGAGTCCTTAATGGGCTATTACATACACAGCAGAGCTGCCCACGGGTGCCACACTGCTCCACTAACACAGAAACAGAGCTCAGCGGGGAGAGCGGCTCGGGAAGGGGCATCAGAGCTGGAGAAAGCAGCACAAGCCTGGGCTGAGCAGAGTCTCAGGTCAGGGGGCTGGAGAGAACGAGGACTCTCCTTTGCAAGGAGCAAGCCTGACTGAAATCCTGGGGATGTGGTGGGCACAGCTCAGACCCGTCCCAGACACCTCCCCTCATCCCACACTGCAGTGCTCGCCCATTGGAAGAAGGAAGGAGGTTTACACCCAGCGTTTAATCTTCTCAGAAACTGAAGCTTTACAAAATCTTCCATGAATAAAAGATGTCTCTGAGGTATTTTAAAAGCAGAATTGAGAAGACCCAATAGTTCTGTGGGGGCGGCAACTGCTGCTCTTAACATCACCACCCTAGAGCATCCTTCTGTGCTGAGATGCAACCAGGGACCGCAGCTGGAGACAGCACTGAGACTTTACCCGCTGGCTTCTGCTACTCCAGAAAAAAGAAAAACAAACTATAAACAAGGCGTAAAAAGATGGTATCTTTCAAATGCCCTTTAAAAGCCTAGGCAATGTAAACTACTACATGCACTCGGAAGGAATTTCTGTATTTTCCTTCTGATTTACAGTTTGATGGTCCTTTTATCTACTTTTACATGAACCGAGAAAAGCTAGAATGTGCCTACTCAATCAATATGAGTTTGTACTGGCCTGTTCAGGATATATAATATTTTGCTTTTATAGTTTATTTTAAATAAAAAGTATAATTAAAGAAAATAAACCACCCACTTCATAACATTTATACAACGAAGACTTTATTTATTTTATTTATGTTTTGGTGGGCAAGGCACAGCATGCTGTTAGCTTTCTGTGATACTTAACAAAGCTGCATTTGAAATTTAAAATCTTTAAGGAAATGAACAAATTCTGTGGAGGAAGGGCAGTTGAGCAAAGAGACTTCTTACATTACCCTAGATAATTATACATATATATGTTTCTGTGAGTCTCTCTCTACTCCAAAAACATATCCATGACTTGGAAGCTTTAAATCAAAAAGCAATTTCAGTCTGTAATTCTCAAATAAATAATTAAACACATTTTATCTCCTACAGTATTGCTTCTATTCATTCTAATCCCACTGACAGGAATGCAGCAACATACCCCACATCCTTAAAATAACAAAACAAAACACAAGATCCCAACCAGAAGGCTTGGAAATGTTTATAATTCAACTTTTCAACTCTCCTGGCTGCAGCCTGAAGCTACAAAGAAAGCTCTATGCTGGCTCACTGGAAGGGGAGAAGCCTGGAGATGGCTGTGCAAACCACACGACCACCGGTGCAAGCAAACCCTGCCGGCCTGCACGAGGCAGCTCTCACTTGGGGAGGCACACAACACTCAGTTTGTGTCAAAGTTAATAAATTATCCACTTTTGCAGTCTGAGTTTTACCAAACTAACCGGACAGTGTGGTTAAGGTGAATGGTCTCCTGCTTGTCCATCATTATTTCACAGACAGCTGCAGCAGATAGGGATGGCTATAGCTTGGATTAATACATACACACAAAATAGCTAACAGGGGAGACAGCGAGCGCATTTCCATTCCCAAAGAGAAGGCTGAACTTTCCAGAGCCTTGCCTGCTAAATCAGAAAACCACAAGACTAAAAGACTGCACTTACTGCACTATTTTTTGTGTTTGATTTTGGTTTGAAACGTGGGTAACTGGCTGTGACTTGGGTGATTATCTCGGTCATGCACGCTTTTTGAAAATCAGTCCTCCTTCTCAGACCACTGTATAATTATGTATATCCATATGCAAGACAGCTAATGGCAGTGGCAAAATTAGACAGACCTTTTCAAAAGAGAGGGCTCACACACTGGATTTAGCATTAGGATCAGGGTATCCAGTACTGCCAACCCCAGAAGCATTTATAAACTATCTTTAAAACAAAATTAAATCCAAAGTATTTGTGCTTATTTAAGACTGCCTGCTGGCTTTGAAGCACAGGAGAATCAGAAGTTCCAGACTCTTCTCTGTAGTCAGGAAGATGAAAATCTTGCCTAAATAATGAAATTAAATCTTAGATTTTGGTCCAATACTCTGAGGGCCTGGGTTTCATGAAAAACAGAGTCTTGTAAGCTTGTGATAAAATCACAAGAGATGCAGCATGGGGAGCAGAGCAGCTGCAGAGCATCCTGAGCACTGTATAAATCATACCAATATGGTTGCTATCTAAATAAATGCATTACTTATTTTATTTATTATTACAGATGCTGCTGTGGAAATAATTGCATGCCTGTAATCATGGTGGACTCTCGTCAAAAGGTTCAGCTGTAAATTATCATCCTCCTCAAGTTCCCTGGCTATGCAGGTAATCAAGCACAAGATGGTGACCTCATCAAAATGGAACCAGAACATGGGGATAAAACTGAGATCAAGAGACAGGATGCATCTCAGATCCCACTGTGGACCCCACGCAAGAAAACTGGGAAAATTTATGACATCTGTCCTGACCTCCATTCATGTAAAGCACAGCTAATTGCCTGACCAGGTGCAGTGAGAGTTGCTTGCTCCGTGTGCGCAGACCTTCCAGTGATGGAAAGCTCTCCCTCCTGGCACAGGAAGGTAAAGCCCTGAAGGAGAGGTGGACTTGATTACAGGAGATGCTGTCCCAGGCCAGACAGGGAGTCTCTGACCCTGACAACTGGAGACAGAGCACTGGGGGACGAGACCAAGGCATGCAGGCAGTATGGCAAGCCCGGGAGACACTGGGCTCCTGATTCCCCTGTCAGTGCTGAGCATCCTCTGAGCTGTGCTGCTGCTGCAAACCTGTGCCAAGCATGGTATTTTGAGCTCAGCTGCATTCAGGTTGTTTTCTGCTTCACCGGGCACTCACAGGTTCCTCCTGGAGAGCTGACTTGCTGCTCTCCCGTCCTGCCCCTGCCCCTCTGGCCCTCCTTTCCCCTCTCACCCCATCTCACAGTAATAATCATCAGTTTTTAACAGCATGTCCTACACTGGCGGTTTTGTAGTTACAGCTTTTAAAATGATTTAGTGTGACAGTTTAGTGCTGAATTAAAAAAAAAAAAAAAGAATAAGAAAAAGGAAGAGAAGAAGCAGAGAGAAAAAGGAGAGACAGTCCCCTTAAGGCAACAACATTATGGAGCAGTGATCTCAGAGGAACAAGGGTTCTTCTCTGGTTCAGATGTGCTTGTCAGAGCACAGTGTCGTCTCTGAACAAGAAATCTCTCTTGCTGGCCCAAGGCACAGTTTTGTGGTCAAGAGGACAGAAAATAAAGGGAGGGAACTTCAAAGAAGCATAAGCTGCATTAGCCCGCTGGGGCGGGTGGCTGCGGCACATCCCGTGGCTGACAATTACGACCTGCATGCCGAGAAAGCTTGCCTCCCTCTTGTCAGAGGGATAAGACACAGGCTGTGAGCTTTAGAGCTTTGAGGATATGTACAGTTCATGATGAAAGATAGCACTTCAAAGCCCTCTGCCTAGAAACCCAGGGAGAAGTAAGAGCAGAGGGTAAGCAATCTTTTTTCCTGGGGGGGTGCATATGCGGGGGAAGGATAAGACTTACTTCCACTGTCATTTATTACTGCCATGAAAATGAAGCCTTGCACTGTTTATGGAATCTCTCATTAAAAGGATCTCTTGATAAATCGCTTGACAAACATTCATTAATTAAGTCTCTGAGCGCACTTGGCTGACAAGCATTAGTCTTCATTTTGCAGGAGGGGGAAATTGAGGCATGGAGCTCAGTGAGCCCCCAACAGCCAGGGCAGGGCTGGGTCCTGGCCAGCCACTCTGTGCCACCAGACAGACGGACTACACTGCTCCCCCCGTGCCCAGCTTGATTCTGATCCAAAGGTAGGAACAACATGCTGTCTTCAATAGACTTCAAAGCTCTTTCCCCCCACACTGCTGCCCACTGCCTCCTGGGGCCACAGGGCAAACGTGGCTGTGCAGGTCTGGCTCCTCCATGGGCATCTCATGCTCTGGGGGCTCCTGGACAACTCTTTCATCTCACAGGCACCTCCCCACCCACTGCCTGCCTGGGATTATGAATGGAGAAACCCTGGCTGCTGCCCAGACTTCACTTTTTGATGGAGGTTTTCCTCCCTGGAGCCAGCATTTGACCTATCAAACCAAGCAAGAGAAACAGCTCCTTTAAGACATCCATTTCACCCTCACTCCCGCAGTGGCCTTGGGTTCAAACGCTGGGGACTCAGCAGGTCACCTGGGCTGCAGCTGCAAGGCTCCTGTGGGACAAAAGGCACCACCTCTCCCGCTTTCCCTGGCACACAGCAGGTCTGGAGCAAGGAGCGGTGGGAGAAAGCTCAACTTTCCTCCCATGATGGAAGCCCACTGCTGGAGGGAGCCAGCAGTGAGGAGCCAATGCTCAAGTCCATAAAATACAAACTATCCTACCCCACACACTTCAAAATGTGATTGCAGCAGGCAAGATGAGTTCCTTGCAGTGACTTAGGGCTGACTGTCCCTCTCACGTCCTCAAACCCACAACTCATCCGCCTCCCTATCCTTCACTGTCACCCCGCTGCCTCATCCTCCCACCTGGAGATGGAGGGACAGATTTGGCTTTCGCCTATGCTTCCCCTGCCCTTCCTGGTACTCGCCCTTCAGAAAAAGGAAGGGCTGGCTGGCAGATTCCTGTGAGAAAGGAGCTGCATGAGAGAGCAAACAGACCTTTATTATTTGTTTATTGATTTATTCTCCAGGAGGATGTAACACCGGGCCCTCGGCAGCAAATGCCCTTGTAACTCTGTACTGCAGTGACAAGTTGGCCAAACAAACACTTTTCTGCATCACAAAACAAAGATTGTCAGCAGAGCAGATCAGGGCTTCTCTGCTCTTACTTTTAATTATTATTTCCTCACACAGAGGATTTAATCTCCTCTTCTGCTGGAAGCTCAAAGTGCCCCATTCAGCCTATTTCACAGCTGTGACTACCAAGGTCACGCCGGGTCAGGACACCTCTCTCTGCAGCATAATAGTGACTGGTCCCCGAAGTGGACATCCACGCCGTGCATCTGCTGCTGCAGATGAACTGGTGTCAGGAGGAGGAGCAGGGCCACCACCGCGGCCCCGCTGGGGAGGGGGCAAAGGCAAACGTTACCCAGAGAGCCTCAGACAAAGACACTGCTCCTCGGGCCTTTTGTGGAGCTCTCAAAGGCGGTCAAAGGTTACATTTTACAGCTGTTCCAGCCTCAAATAAGTGTAACCCGCCTATCTTAATACTTAATTGCATTGCTAAGCTGCTGATAAACTAGGACGGCATAAAACAAATATGCGGGGCCAAACACATCCCCAGGGAAAGTTTGTGGGAACAGAGGGAGTTGCACCAAACAATGAACTGGGAACAGGGGGAGTTGCACCAGACAATGAATCCACTTTATGTGTTTTAGAAGCCTGGTTACCTTCAATAAAAGCTGCAGCGTGGATGCTGCACATTTGCTAGCTAATATCTCTCCAAAAAGGCCACGAGTGTTTACAAAAGAAGGGCACAGTGCAAATGCCCACGGGAGAGGACGAGCACGTGCCGCACCATGCGTGTGCCCATCAGGAAACCGCGCCGAGCTAATCCCCTCCCCACAGAGCCACCACGGCTCCAGCCCTGGAGAACACGGCCTTAAATCAACGCTCTTATCTCACAAAAGGAATTTAAGTGCAATGCTTTGAAAGTCACTTTCTCCCGGCCATATGGCATCCCCGAGCCTGGTCGTGTAGGAGCGGCGCTCATTTGCATGTGCAAGAGACAAATCTGGCTCTTGCGTCGCGGGAGTGATAACAGGGCGAGGGGTAAAATTTAGCACTGTTTGGGTTTCTGCACAGAATCTTTGCTGAGGCAAATTTCTCTCACCTCTCAAGCCAAGTGCCAAACGCTGAGGTAGCCCCCAGGAGAGCTTGCCCACGATGGCAGCCCATGCCATCAGTGAGGTACATCAGCACAGAGCCAAGGGTAAAAGAGAAGTCTGAGACAAAACCCATGATCTGAACCCAAAGCTGGCAATGTCTACACCCACATTAAAGCAAACAGGAACAGGCTGAAATTACAGGGATATAAACAGCACTGAACACAAACTTCAAGACAGCAAATTCACAGGCATTCGCACATTTAACTTCCTGATAGGGAGGTATTTTGAAAACTCATGTTGCCGAGCTGCTCCATGATATGAAGGGGTGGAGGATCTTGGGCTTCAGCACAAGGAGGAGCCAACAAAGCTGCTAACGCTTCAACATAAGCCTCTCCAGCAGATCTCTGTGCCAGGCATTATGCAGGATGGCAAGATTTTTGTTTTGCCGAGGCAGTGCCGTATGGGCAATCTGGTTTGCCTTATCAGTGAGCCAAGTGAGAGAAGAGAAATGTTCTTCCCCACCATTTGTTTAAATTTCCCTCTTTTCCCCAGATAAAGCTGCATACTTTTGTAAAAATATCTGCAAATGTAATAACATAATGGGCTTGTCATAGTTTTCTACATTTGGCATTGAAAATCTGCAAAGCTTGGAAAGAAAGAGAATTCCTAATAGTTACGGCTGCTGAAGAGCCCAGCTAAAAACTGGGCCTGGATCCAGGTGATGGAGCACACAACCACCAAAATGCCTTTCCATGTCCAGCACCTACTCCTACATAACTGCAAATTGTTCCTTTCTTGGCCCCACTGAAATAATGCAAGAAGGTTATTTCATCACTTCTTATTGATGGGCCTCACCTGTCCTCTTTGGGGTATTTGCATGCCCCTAACAACCACCATTGCTGTGAACTGATTTTATGTTGCAGCTCAACACAGAGGATGCTGCAGACAGCCACAAGCCCTGGCAATTCATTTAGAGCCACACAAACCTCCTCACATGGCAAAGTGGAACCATTCGGAGCACAACACTTTCCACCACGTACCACAGCCTGCCCCCTCCAAGCCTGTTTCTTCGGTATTTCTGCCCAGTATCCATCTCAGTGAGATTATCCCTGGGAACACATGAAAGCAGAGCAGCTCTGTCTCACGGCTGTGCCGAGCCCTCAGAGGAGGGCTTGGTGTATTTAGAGATCCATGGCTGTGCCCCCCAAGGGGACGTGGAACGAGGCAGTCTCTTAGCAACACCCAGTGCCTATCACAGGTAGCTGTCATTAACAGCAGGAGTGGAGCTGTGCTGTGCCGAGCACCCTCTGCCGTGCCCTGCAGAACCCAGAGGTACAGGCACAAACGTGGGCAAAGGCAGGGGAGGGATGGGCAAGCCCTTGTCAGGATGACACAGACAGCACTGAAATACTGATTTGTTTAAAAGAAATGAGGATTTGATTGTATTAGAGGGAGAAGCATATCCCCTACAGTAAGGACTGACTTCTCCTTTGTCAGTAATCCCTCTCTCCAAGACACTTAATACAAATCTAACTGGAAGGGAAGAAGTCCCACCCCACACTGAGACAATGCAGCTCTAAATTTTAACTTAAATCATCACGAGCTTGTAAAGCTGATCTTTATAACAATGTGTGTGGCCAAGCTACAGGCTCTGGCAAAACTGATGTCCTGCTATTCGCACAATACGGATTCACAACCCAAATCCCTTGCTGTAAGATAAGGAAAGCATTTCTCCAGATCACTTACCTTTATTTGCTGCAGGAGAGAACAGCTTCTCAGAGCCTACAGAAGCCTGAAAAAGGAAGAGAAAGAGAGGGTGAATAATCCTGAAGGAGAAATTCGGAAGGCTTGCTCACAAAAACACAGCTCATAAAACAAGTGGGTTATCTGGAGACCTGCAGTTGCGCATTGCACCTGGAGGGTGCAATGTTGTGCCACTAAAGAACGAGCATGCATCCTGAGGAGATGAAAGCCAAGCAAGAGGACTGACTGTCCTGATCTCACCCAACTATATCCTCCTGTCTCGTTTATTTAGGCAGCCATGCAATGCACAGCTATTTTATCCATGATTCCTCATATAAAAACAAAACCAGTGAAACTGCTATCAAGCTGAAGGAAAAAAACAAAAAAAAAACCAAACCAAAACACATTTCAAAGGCTCTCTCACTGAAAATAAGCTCAAATCTTGCTGAACATGCAAAATGTAATTTGTGTATTGGAAACACAAGTTGCAACTGAACACATCTGTATGAAGGAGGGTGTTATTTAATATTATGCCAAATGATAGGTACATGCTGCTATGCACTTAGTTGAGTATGAAATAAAACGACTTTCTCTTGGAAGAAGCCCGTATCCTTGCAGACAGGGTTGCACTATGCTGTCTGAACTCCACAGCAGTGTATTTGTGCTCCTCACAGCTCTGGGAAATAGTTAAAGAAATCCAATTAACCTAAACCTTGTAAACAGCTTCATGATAATCAGGGTCACTGGGTTACAGACAAGATGATAACAACAGACAGGGAAAAAAAGTCCATTCATCGTAAATAAAGCTTTTATGAGTTAATTTGATGGCTTCCTTTCCTCCCCCCACTGGTATCAAACAGTCAACCGATTTCAGCATAAGCTGTTCCTCCTCGCTATCTGATAAAATAGCAAGCAGCCTCTCCAGAATCAAAGCTGGTCTGGGAGCAGGAGCACAATCAACATTACTACCATCTACAAGAAAGTATCATCAACGTGTTGACACTGACTGCTGCATGAATAAAATGGGGTGAAGTACGAAGCTGACGAGCAAAAGATACTGAAAGTGAAAAAAGCCTTTTTCCCCTGGCTCTGCTTTAAAAACAATTAATTAATTCAACACATGGCTGAACTAAGTTGATTTTATTTTTGATTTTATTGATTTTATTCCAAGGTGCCTTCGGAGATTTGCATGATAAAGAGCACTACAAATTGCATTACATTGCTATATATTTTAAATGACGACTCAGAAGGAAAAAAACAAATAGTAAAATGCAAGAAGTTCTGCATGAGATATAGTAAGAAGCAAGAGTGATCTACTAATGTTATTTCTAAGAAAAGTGGCACTGCAAGCACTGAATGTCTTACTTAATGCAAATGTATTAAAAAGAGAGGGAAAACAACATGAAAAATAGGTTGAGGCTGAGACACATAAGAAAAAAATTCTGAATTATGTCCACGACAAAGCTGCACGTGTAGCTGTGGCATGTATGATCATTACACAGCTCAGCAAAAGGATCCTAAAATCTTAGGGAAAATCAGTTACCTGCACGATCCCTTCACTGCATGGATTAAAAAGAGGAAGAACCAGGATTAAACAAGGTTTTGCCTAGGCTGGTTTGCAAAGAAAGTGTAACAACGTCACACAGCAGCAACAACAGTGGTGCATAAAACGTTTGACAGCCAACTCTGAATTTACAACCCATTGTTAGGAGATTTTTCACTTATAATCAACACCAAGTCACCAGGGACGCAGAACACATCTGCAGGCTTTGGGAACTCACCCATGCTAGCAGCTCACACAAAGCCAGGGCCTACTCTCAAAGCACTCCACAAGCACTGGGACACGTGGCAGGTGGATAAAGAAGATTCCCCCATTTTACAGGCAGTGAAACTTCGGCGTGGCTTGCACTACAACCCCAGCAGTGAACTGGCCACCGAGGCACAAACCCTAAGTGCTGGGTCTGGATGCTGGGGTGTGCAGCCTGCTCGGGAGAGCCCTTCCTGGGGAGCCACCCAGAGAAAGCTGTGGCTGCAGGACCTGCCCTCCCCCAGCTGGAGAAGCTTCGTGCTTCCCCTGCCCTGGAGAGCCTGGTCTCACCAACACCACTTTGGGGCTCCCTTCTGTGCACCTTCTACCAAGGGCTCAGTGCAGACTGGCAGTGCTCAGCCCTGAGCTAAATATCTCAGTGCTACAGGTCCATACTATATAAAAGCAATGTTTAAGGAAGTCGAGCCAGAAAAGTCACTTTAAAAGACAAAGTAAAACACCCGAATTATTGCTCAGTCTTCTGCTATCAGCATGTGCCACCGCCTTCCGCAATCAGAGTCAACATTTACAGAGCAGCGTTTTCAACATCGCAGCTTCAGTTCACAGACACAAACCTTCACACCTAGGGTTTACAGTAACTTTTGCTCTCACTTCTGGTGGTTTCTAGCTCCAGATCTGAGCAGTTTTTGGCACGAGCACCATTCTGAAACAGTGAATGCCTGTGCTATAGGATATTCTGTGAGCTGCTGTAAAGGCAGAAGGGAAGCTGGGGGAGGAAGAGCCTGAATACATCATTCAACCCTATCAGTCACCCTTTAAAGAAAGCATACAATAAAACCTGTGTGTCTGAGGGAGCCCACTAATGAGTGAAAAAATCCAGCAAACCAACACATCTGCTAAAACAAGTCCCCTCCCGAATATTCTCCTGTTCCAAGCAAATCATTTGCATATGTTTAAGAAGGGATTTTAAAATAATTATAATAACAAAAAAAAAAAAAAGGTGGAATTCTTCCTTTGTGAACAAAACCAGGCATTTGGAGTCTTTTATGCAGAAGTTCAAGCCATCCCAGGAAGTCAACCATTCTTTGATTGCAAAATGAAACTAAAAAAAACTAAAAATTTCCCTTTCCCCCCTCTCGTTTCCTCCTGCCCATCTCCATCTGAAGGACCATCCCATGGACCCCTCAAATCCCTTTCTGTTGCCACATAAGGCAGCGAGACCTGCCCAGCCCGAAGCTCACAGACAGAAGACACCTCCACCCTTCCTGGTTCACTGGCTGCTCATCTCCCTTGCCCCAGAGCACAGCCCACAGCCACAGAACCCACAGGGTTAATAAATAATAAATAAAAACCTGCTTGCACAGTCCCACCCTCGTCCCCAGTAACAACCATGGCACTCAGCAGCAGTTTCTGAGGTAACCTCATGCTGCTGAAACTTCTAAGACCCAGCACACTTTCGATGACACCAAGCCTTCCAGGACCCCTTTAAGCTACCAATCCTCTGTCACGTTTTGATTTTCTTTCTTTTCTACTCCAGACTTAGAGGGGAAAATGCCTCCACCCAGTTCTGTGACAGCCTGAAACCAGGCTGAATACATTGCAGAGGAAAATAACATTTCTGCCCTTTTCTGCTTTATGGAGAGCAAGCAGAAGAGTGGTGCTGCAGTCCCTCCTCCCCTTGAACCCAGCATATATAACACTAATTCAATTTTCAGCACTAAAAGCTCAGCAAAGGCAGCTTTTTTCCTCAAATGTGAGTTGGTAACCACAAAGGATGTATCACACCCTCTCCTCTGAAGGTGAGCAGTGAGGCATAATGAAGTCCATGCCTCATCCATTCTGCTTCCCACTAACCCAAGGCAGCTGAAAGGTGCAAGAGCTCTTGCAGATTAATAATTTAATGATTATATATAACAGAACAACATCATCTGACAAAGACAGCATTATAAAGTATGTCAGGCCCCACAGTAATTACTTTCCCCCCCCCACTTTATCTGTAGCCTATAAATGACTAACAGGGAATAGAACTGTTCCTTATCATCAACAACAGAAGCTCTGTGGACCTTCATGCCATCTCCTGGAGCACTGAATGCCAGATCCAAGCCTGATGCTCCAGGAGCCTGATAGCAGGACATTGGGAAATTGATAATAAGGCTGCAGTTCTGGTTCACAAGGAACAAGCAAAGTAGTGTTAGGGACCTGGTTTGTAGGTCATGTACAGGGCAAAAGCCAAGCATTTCCTCCAAAAGAGTCCAGTACAGTGGGAAGAAGAAGACAGTAAAATACAGTTCAAATTTTATTTCTGGATGGCTGCCTATCTACTAGACAGCCAAGAGCCAGTCTCAAGAGAGACTGTTTGCACAATTACTGAACTTAGCAAGCACTAAAAACCTCACAAGAAAACCCTTCTGGGAGATTTCCAGACTAGAAGTGCTGGATTCGCTTAGAGAAACTTTCAGCATAAAGCACGGACACTACCTGAAAATTCTGGATCAATTTCCATTCTTTCCTTTAATCTGCCTCCCCTGCTTTTACCAAGCACTCCAATGCCACTTGATCGCTTGCCCAGCAGTGAATTTCAGCACGTCAGTACTGCTTTACTACTTTCCAGTTCACTCTGCAAGTCATTCATACCAGACCCTTCCTCCAGTAATATGAGAACAAAAACTAAAACAGGAAGGTATTGTTTGGGTTGTGATTCTTCTATAGGAAATGGAAATTGATACATATGGAAAGGTGCAAGAGAAGCCTAGAAATAGCACACGTGCACAGAAAAACCCCAAGTAAAAATCCCCCTTAAGACCAACAAAGTATTCTACACTTTTCAGGATATAGAAGCTGCCCATGGGTAACACTGCCTGCATTGTGAGGGGATGTTTCAAGGTGGGCTACAGTCTTTCCAAAACCTGCATTATTTTTGGAGAGAACACACAGCTCAGTTAGGAAGACAGAAGAGAAGTCAGACCTGCAACTCAGTCGTTTCTGTCAACCTCCTGGGAATATCCAGCTTTGTGGTACAGGGCTGGCTGGGACACAGCACAGCCCAGCTGTGTAAGGGATTAAGCCAGAGGGAACAGGACTTCTACAAATCCACACTCTGATTACCTTCCCACAGAATTTATAGACTGGGCTTTCAAGAAGGCTCAGCACTCACCAGCTGCCTTTGGGGCATCAACCTGACTGGAGCTACTGGGTATGGAGTATTTCCAAAAATCCATTTAGAAACTTGAATGGTGACCAGGCTGTTCTGAAAAAACTGGTTACAGCTGATAGTTGGGATCATTTATGCAATTCTGTCTGTTGACCTCCAGTGCAAATAAGGACTAATAATAAATAATATTCCCTGAGCAAGAATTAATCTGAAGCTTTCTCGCAACAATCCCAAAAATACAGCTGTACCTTCGGTTACACCATGACACATCACAGTGAAACATGCAGCACCAACACCCCAAGCAAACAACTGCTTATTGAAATGGCAATGCCTTAAATGCCACAGATACTTCTAGTTCAATTATGATTCAAGGCCATCTCTGAGAGGTAGTGATGGGTCTTCTGTATCTTTCAGGAGTTTATTGTATGGAATGCTCACTAGAAACAAAATGTTTCTAGGACTGCACTTCCATACAGCAACACACTTGTGTAGGTTCCCACCTCACATTCATTTAGCACACACATATTCAGTACTGCTCTGCTCCTGGAAGGGACTGTCACCATGCACATGCCTCTTTGTCACTTTCTCTTCCAAGAATGCTCATTTCTCTCAGCAGTTTATATAACCATGACTGTTTTTTGCAACAGCCCCTTTGAGAAGCTAGCACAAGCCTGGGAACACAGGATTAAATTAGGCCATAGAGAGCCTAGAAGCAGAGATCACTGGTCCTAATTCACCACTGAATTATGCTGACTTTACACAATGGCAAATGGAATGTGAGGCAAAGAAGATGAGGACTGGAAGGCACAGAAGGAAACGCTGTATGGAGTTCAGTGCAGGGCAGGGAGGAACCAAGCTCATTGCTCCTCCACAAGTCCGACATCTTGTTTTGGACCTCTTTTGGCAAGACAGTGATAAGCTTAAATTAACAATGTTTTGAACCCTGAGCATGTTCATCATCGTTTTACAACCACTGTGGGACTGAACAAACTAGTTTAAATCGAGCAGTACGGTAATTCTTAAACATATGCTGCTGCAGTGTGTTGCTTATTGCACAGATGTGCCTCTTCCCGTGACAAAGGGCGACCAAATCCTCTAACAGCAGAAGGACATCTGACCTAAGGCACCTCTGCCATCAGGGCCTTGGAGCACAGGCCTGCTAAGTCCTCTTCCCTCTCTCCTCAAACCATCCCCCCAGCCCCTGGGGAATGGCTGCAGCCCAGAGTTCTCCCCTTCCCATCCCCTCCATTAGCGATGCTTTATGATTCATCTTCCTCTGAGCAGTTGCTGTCTCCCAAAGGAAAAGATCAAACTCCCTCTCCCTCCCATCTCAGCTCCAATAAATAAATAAATACATGTACTGAAAAAAAATTTAGTGAAGGAGGAGAAGGGAGGAAGCTGGGGAGTTCCTGGACCTCACCAAGGCTCAAAAGACAGCTGCAAAAAGTTCCTCAGCTGTTTCCAGAGACACCAATGAGGAAAAAAGATTTCCAGCTGTCCCTCATTAAAACCAGCCAAAATACTTGCTCTTAATGTTAGTGTGCCTGTGTGTCCTAATTTAAATTAAAGTGCACTTGGTCCTTACTTCAGTATCTTCCTCCTTCAAACCTCAGCTCCCCAGCCACTACCAAATCTACCTTCATTTTCCACTGCTGCTATTTTCCACTCTAATCAGCACTGATTTCCCTGTAACACATGTTTGTATGCTCCCGGGCGTTCTGCTCCATGAATGGCATCCAGAGGACAGTCCTCTCCCTGTGCCACTGGATGAGGCTGCAGGTCTCACTGTAGGCTGGAGGCAGTGATGTGTCCACGTTAAAGGGAACTGAAACACACCACAGTGCAGGAAACACAGCTCTCCACGATACACTGAGAAAAGGGCTTTGTGTGCTCTGCTTTTCAACATCTGGAACACCAGAGCCCTCATGCCTTTCTCTGAGAGTTGACCCCCTCCCAAAACAGACTTTTCAACCTACACTTCCACATTCAAAATTTTTTCATCGCCCAGACACTCACTTAGGCAAGCACGGATTGGATTACTGATTTAGCTTTTGCTGCAAATGTAAGGAAAAACCTACCTTCAAGTAGGAAAGGCTGTGTAAGACACCACTACAGCAGTTTGTATTATTGTCATTACAGCTTGATCCTATCTAGTCAGCCCATCTATTTGGCTGGGATATGGCTTTTTATTTGCACTAAATCAAGGGGAACGGCGAGTGCTCTTTGCAGAACTATCTAAAACTTCTTATAATTCAAAGGCTGCACTGTAGGAAGAGTGATGAGGGAGAGCAGGGACTGTGCTGCGAATGACAGGTGGCAGACTGTTGTTTGGTACCTACCAAATTACTCTGCTGCTCCCAGGGCTGCCTTGGCATTTCATTATCCCAACTCTCTCCTGGAAGGATGCGGACATAAATTCACACCTCATGTCCTGGTTCCCGTCAAACTGAGTAAGAGTGCAAATGCTGGCACCAACTGGGAATGCCAAGCAGGGCTTGGCATGCTAGAACAAACTCTCAGCTGTGGTCTTTGCCAGCTACCTGCATTTATCATTGTAATGGCCTGCCAGACAGGACTTGGCAAGCGACGGAGGAGGGCGGGAGGAGGAGGGCCAGGCTCTGCACTGCCAAGCAATTCATTCCTGTAGCTCCTGCCATCACTGTACCAGCAGGGCAACCTTCATTTTATTTTATCTTTTAACCAATTATGTGTCACCCAAATCCCACCTGCAGCTTTCTCCAACACAAATGGCTATAAATCACAGTTCAGAGACCAAGAGGGTTTTGCAAGACATTTGATTTCATAAAAAGGTCACTGTCTGTCTGAGGATTGCTGCAGTTCAAAAACGAACTGAATAACAACCTGCATTGGCAGACAGGGAAGGAACCACTTCCATCGTCTGTTGCATGTTGTCAGATAATATTAGAACAATTAGGGAGGCCAACAATGGCAGGATCATTAGGATTCAGCAGAACTAAAGCGCTGATACAAATTCAGTGAAATATCTCCTCCTTCCAATTTTTGAAGAAAACATAATCAAATCAATAAAAAAGGGAAAATTGCATGAGCACACCAGAAACATTCAACAAAACCACCTTGAGCAGACACGCAGAATACACGCCTGTCATCACTGCAGCCTGCTCCAATATGCCTGGGTATATCCAGAGCTTAAACCCCAGCTTTGCTATTTCTCAGAACTACTCTATGGTCTCAGACCATTCAGCATGGTCTGCTCTCTAGGAGAACTGCTGTATTCTTGGTTTTAATCCATATGCTGGATATGGAGTGGACCCTGTATAGGATTTTACGTGAATCATATCACAGAGCAAACATTTAAGGGTGGTCAAAAATCATTTGACACTGATGCTGTTCCGGACACCCTTAGAGTCCATGCCTTTCTTGCAGGTGACATGTCACACATGTCAGACAGCCCTGACAAACCAGCATCAAATTCTCTGAAAAGCATCAGGTTAACTGCAGTGAGGATTGCATCGTCCTCCTAGCCCAGACCACGGCATGTGACCCACGGACATCCCTCTGACAGAATTTCCCAGTTACAATCCTGATGTGGCCCTTTCCTGGGCCTGGGGGGTCAGGGAGCTTATCAGGAAGGCAGCTCTTGTCTGCTGCCATTGAAACTTGCTGTCTTACCCACAGCAACCTCAAAGGAGTGCCTCTGCAGAAGGCTCTTTTGTTGTTGTTGTTTCTAATTCACTGCTCCAAAATATTTCTTGGCTGCATCCCAGGGCTGAAGCCTTATCTGCCCATCCCCCCGGCAGACACACAGCAGCTGCAGAGGCTTATCACAGTTGCCTGTCCACTGAGTTTACAAATTAACACCCTATCGAGGCTGCACGAGGGCTGATTAATCAGAAAGAGGCAGTCTGAGGGCCTTTATCACCATAAGCGGCTGCTGGGAGAGAAGTCACAAATCTCTCAGGAGGCCAGAGATGCCTTACAAATGAAAGAGCAGGAGGCCAGAGAGGAGGAGGGAGCAGTGGTAGGGGAAGCAGATATTTTAGAGATAGTGGTGGTGGAGGTAATGGAGCGGTGGGAGGGGGGGAGCTGCAGGCGAACACCAGTACATTATGACAGCTAAAAAAAAAAGATAATTAACAGCCTATACCTCATGATTCTAGCTTTCCCTCCCTGGGCTATAATTTAGCCTATTGCTCCTTTGCTCCAGAGGACAATAAACATTTATTATGTTAAACACATAACTGTGCTGCACAAAAGCACTGTTCTTTCGCAGGTCCACTCCTTGCACAGCTGTGCGACCCAGGAGGATGGGGCTGCTGAAGTGGGCGACCCTTTCATGCAGAAGATCACTCAGCTTGGTCACAAAGCACATCCCTGGTTTCACCCAGGGCTGTAGCGTGCTGGATGTGTTCATACTGAACGTGAAGGCAAATCCCAGGAAACGGAGAGCTCTTGGATGGGTCCACTGGCCTACCAGCACCTGGCAAGCATAGGATGTGCCCGGGTACGGGAGCAGCTCCTGCAGAGATCCTGTGCTTCAGGCTTCACCACCTAAGAAGTATCTCCTCTCTTTAATTCAGCAGCCTTGCTAAGAGGTTTACTGGGAAATTTTCAATCCCAGCAGAATTACGTGTAGGAGAGATTCTTATGACAAGATGAATGTTACAGTCATGTGAGTCGTACTGGAGCAGCTCTGGCCCTGCCCCCCCTGAACACTTCAGCTGCTGTAAGAGCACAGAGATTTAGGAGATTTGCCTCTGCTAGTGGACTGTGGTTCAGACATTGGTCTCCTTTACTTCAGTGCTAGTACCTGCTGCAGCCCTCCAGCTTTGTGCTTGCGGCAGGACAATGCAAAATAATTATAAAGACCAAGGGGACTCACAGTAAAAAGATTTAAAATTGAATATATCTTTAAAGGAAACCAATTTGGACATCTGTCTACATTTGTCAACATTCATTTCTAATTTTAAGTTTTCACGTTTAATTCTTGAGACCAAGTCACACAACTGGATTTTTCCTTTGAAGTGCAATATGTATGGAAGCTGAAATTCCCATGCGGCAACATTACTCCGGAAGGTAAAACTTTAATAAAAATATTGCCAATATGAAGACATTCACAAGCAAACACTGCAACCACCTCCTGTCCAGTGCTTTGATTTAACATATAAGTAAAGAATTTAACAAATAACCTCTGGATAAAAGTGCCATTCACTGCAGCTTTACCACCAACAGCGCCGAGCGTGTGCACGATCTTGGGGAAAGGCCATTCCCATTTTGCCCATGGAAGGTGCAGAAATAGAGGGCTGCCACAGCTTAACTCAACACCTTCAAACCAGCCCTTTTCAGAGAGCACCGGAAAGCAAAATCAAACAAAAATGAATGATCATCTGCCTTCTCCTCCTCTCCTGATCCAATGAGAAAACTATTTCCCGAACCACCTGGATTATTGGTCTAGCAACCCTTGCAGATGCCCAGTTTTAACACTATCCATTAGGTTAATTAGAACTGGGCAAGTAGATGCTGAGTACGAGTCCAGGAAAGGAACGACAGCTTTTTTATTTGAGAACTCCCTGCCAGGCTCTGTGAAGCAGACAGCTGCCCAAGGTCTTCTCATAGCTCTCTTCTGCCAACAGACACCAGATTAATTTGAGCTGGACTGGACCCCCACTCGTTATGTTCAGCAGACCCTGGGTAATCAGATGGAGAAGCTACAGGACGACGACACCTCCCGTCACCCCCACCACATAACAGCAACTTTATACATGAAGGAAACATCAAATATTCACTAGGTAAACAATACCAATGTGGTAATCCCAAAACATGGTGAAATTCTAGAAGCTGTCTCTCTGGTGTTTATTAGATTGACTCTTTTAACTTCATTATCAAGTCTGCCCATCAACCTTTCTCTGTCTCAGGTCTCATGTTCCTACATTTTAGGGAAAAAGAAGTCTCTGTTGGACTGCCTGTTCCCTACAGCCCTGTTTCCACTGGTGGACACCCTCACCTACAACAGAAGGGACACCATGGGCTGCACAAGTATTTAAAGACCCAACAGACAGGGATTAGGAACACCTTAAAAAAGGACAGCATGTAATTTCCCTACAAATGGAGTCTGCAGAGGAAAAAATATGGAAGGAAGCCCACAGTTCACATCTGCAAAGCATCTGGCTTCCCATCCCTCACTCATTCAAGGGCAGTGAAGTGCACTCACCTACTTTCTACAGAGAAGGGTCACCAAGCTTTTCTCCTGTGCTATACAATAAGTCAAGAAAGAAGCTCTCATTGTTGTACCTTGATTAAATACGGCATTAACTGACCTCATCTTCTGTCTAAGAAGGTGGTGAATGGGGCAGTCCCCATTTGTAGCCAACATATAATCTGTCTTCTCCAATTAGATATGCTTTGCAACAAGTGTGGTGGATCCATTTATTTCCATACTGCAATAATGCAGATAAATCCAACTTTGGCTCCAGTCCCACTGCTTTCAAAGCTGGGGCTCTGCATTTCCAATCGTTGCCCTTTTTTCTTTTTCCCCCTTTCCCCCCCCCCCCCCCCCCTTTCTGCTGCAAAATGTCACCAATTTACTTTAGCCTGGGGGCCCATTTTGAGTTTTACCACTAATATATGAGAAATGCATTTTTCAAGCTGTTACCACTTAACTGTACTGATATCAGCCACTCAGGGGACACAATATTGTTTACACATCCTGCTCTATGGAATAAGCACGGATGCCAAAACTCTGCCTGGGTTGTGAAGGAGACGTTTACTCTCTGTTTTATGAGATTTCCTCGATTTGTGGCTGCCTCAATGGTCGTAAAAACAGCTGTAAATCAAAAGAGCACCACAAAATTGCAATAACAACTGTCGAACTCGGCTCTAAAAAGCATAACTCCCAGCACCAGAAGGTGGAAGGCTTTTCTCTGATTTAATACCAGGTGTGGGGGAGCCCTAGCAAGTCTGTGTGCAGCACTGTGTCTGCCCACAGCCACCCCCCACAGGAGCTCAGCCAAACCCCTCTATTTTGGCTGCTCCCCTATCGCTCGCCCCTACCCTGCCCCACGCAGTTCCTTCCGGCCCCTTTCCTCCACTCTTCTGGAAAACAGAAGTCTTTTTCAAACGCCTGGAGAACGCTTATACAAATAACTGCTGAATGCACAGCCCTGTTTAAAGCATTAAAACAGACAGAAAGTGAGCCCAGTGCTGAACAGGGCTGTGCTCTGCATTGTGGCTGCCCTGCAGGACGGCGATGGCTTTAGCAGATGACCTCAGCCTGTCACCTTGCTGCTGGCCTGCCCGGGAGAGCCCCAGCTCCTGCACAGCCTCTCGGCACAGTTTTCAGGGAGTGGAGTGAAGGAGGAGAGGGCTGGTGAGGCATGAGTTATTAACAACTGTCTTCTGGGAGCTGATTCGAGCTAAAATGGTTCCAGAATAGGCAGCTCCATTTGAGCCTCCAGCGAGGACCGGCCAAGCAGCAGATGCATGAATTCAAAAGTTTCTGTTACTCTGTGCCACTGGCTACAGTCCAAACCAAAGAGAGAGTTTCACCCGTGGGTAAAACAGCCTTCCTGGATTTTTCCATGCCCCATTCCAGTTGCTTTCACAAACAATCTTCTCATCCTTGTCTCCAAAAATCCTAAAAGACTCTCAGTTCCTGCATCTTGCCACCCCCCCACAATCTAAGACTAACTTGGCCAACAACAAACTCCCTTCAGCACCTCCCAGCTCTGAGAAACCAGCTGTGGCACCAACAGCCACACCATAAACCTTGGGCCAACAGAATTACCCAGGCTCTTTGTGCCCTCTGTCCAAAGCACGAAAAGCTTTCCTGGCCTCACCAGCCAGGCCTTCACTCTCCTTTTCAAATTTCCTCTTAAATCAAACTTCCTTCACGGCATTTAAATAACCCAACTTTCTCCATTACAGAAGGAGGTCTGTATGTGAATAAGCCAAAGTATGTGAAGAAATGATGAGAGAAAGTTCATGGGAAGTAAGTTTAGCCGGTGCTCATCTCAGTTTTTCTATCATCTGCAACAGACTAAAATACACTTGAGTTCCAGTGTGTTACTGTATCTGTGTCTGGCGGTGTGTTTTTCCAGATGCACATCCTAATTATGCTCTTCAAGCAAATGCCCCGTGGAGCAGGGTAGCAGAAGAGAAAACCTCTTTACAGTCACCACCATGCTGTGATCCATTCTGGACAGGAACTCCCCCCTGCATTGAGAGGACAATTTAATTTCCATGGACCACTTGATGTGAAGGCAAAAGGATCTATATTCTTTTGTCTGAACCCCACAAAGTGTCAGCCCTTCTTTTCCCATTCTTCTAGTAGACGTGTACATTCACATTCTTGAGAAAATCCCCAATAGACGGGAACAGTCTTTCACTTCCAATACATTATGCCTCCCTGCTATAATCTTTTCCTTCTTGTACAATGCCTCTTGACTTTCCTTTGGCTCTTTTCTTTGCAATTTTTCCTTGATGAATACAATCAGAGAGACAAAACAAAAAAATCCCCCTAACCTAAATGGACAAAAAATGTCATTCAGAGCCTTTGCCAATGATGTTTCTGGCAATTCCAGTTGAGAAACCATCTGTACAGACATGAACTGATCTGACATAGGGAACAGCTAGTTTTATTTTAAAAAGCTCTGTGTTCTCAATGTTCTGGGTACAGGAACTCTACAGGCCTGGAGCTAATAGGGTGAATATGTGATCAGCTACACCCAAGCAGTTCTTCCAAATTTACTTCTTTTGTACTACAGCGAGTATTTGGGTGGGGTTGCAAAAACTATTAAAGCAGTCATTTGCATACCATGCCAACTACTGACCACAAAAACAGGACATTTCCTCACACACAAACTATAAGAAACATCTCCAGTAATTGGCTTGTATCAGCAACCAACTATTTCCAAAAAAGCATGGTTCTGCTCTATTTGGAGTCTGGCAGTTCTCAAGGATGGAAGGCTCTAAGTGCAGCTGCATGACTCGTACTGGGAAGGTGGTGTAGCAGGACACGCCATCTAACAGCAGTTGCTTTGATGAGGCATAATTGCAGGGTAATTACTAGGTTAATTTTCCACATATATCAGTACAATTTCACTCATAAAGTTTTGTTTGCCTGTGGCAAAGGATAGATGTCTGTCTGTTTTGTGTTCTAAAACTCTCTACTGTGTTTGCTCATGGACCTGTGAGTATGCAGAGCACCACTGATCTGGCTTTGCTCTTCATGGTGATGTCTGAGAGGGAAATGTTTTTTCAGTCACTGACTAATGCTTGCCATGCTCAGCCATCAGCTGGAGAATTTCCAGCACGCTCACAGACATAGTTTGCCTCCTTGTTGCCACAGGCATGGCCATGGCTCTGGGCAGGAAAGCTGTCCAGCTGGAGGAGGAACATCACTGGTATGTGCTCAACCACCAGCTTTGCACGGAAGATGCTTTTGGAAGGAACAGGAGAGCAAGCTGTACTCGACCTTTCCCTGGCTGACCATCTGCTCGTTGGCCAAGCCATCAACAACTCTATTCAGCTGTCAGGTCATTTACCCCTCCAGACAACTGTACCTCCAGGAGCTGAGTGCTGGGCTCCTGTGCCTTGGTCCTGGCTCACCTCCCTTTGGACTCTGCAGCAGGAGTGGCTGAAGCCACTGCTCTTTCCCTGCCTCTCTTCCCAAGTCCCACAGCAGCTAACACCTCATTTCACCAGAGTTTATTTCTGAACTGGAAGTACAAATGGAGCATTGTAAGAAACCTTTGTGATTTTAGCCCAGACATGACTGTGCCTGCTTAGTAAGGAGATGAAAAGCTTACAGTGAAGAAAGAGGCAGAATAATCCTGCATGTTAATACACAGTGACTAACGCTTTCCTGGTGACAATCTCCTTGTAGTCTCTGCAGAGGGATGTGTGTAATGATCCTCCGGAGACACTATCTTGAAAATGCACAAAAGGCTCTGATCAGACCTCAGCATCTCCCGATTAGCTTAGCGAGAGCAGTGGAAGGGACATCAATTTTCTAGAAAGTACATTCAGAAAAGCACTTGATCAAATGCTTAGCTCCATGTATGTGCTTTATCTCACTACAGCTGAAGCACTTTCCTAAACCAACTCCTTGTTTATCCCTTGTGTGAAAAATAAAATGGTGGAAACATCTCCAAAAACAAAAATGCAGACCTGAATGGTCAACAGTTTAGGAAAAGTGAATTTCTGTGGTTTTCAGCTTAGCTGCAAAACAATTTGGAAGTGCTGACTGGCAAATTGGAGAGGGAAATAAATAGAAAATAAAGAAAAACAGCCAGAATGGATGAGGCTATGTTACCATAACCATAGTCTAGGTTAGTACAAAGCAAATGTATGTACCTGTTGTTGAGTATAACCTTCCTGGGATTTTATTGGGTTTTTTTTCCCTTTCCTAAAACAATACCAGATACACCATGACAAATCTGTCACACTGCAGCCAATCCATCAGCTTCTCTACATGGAGCAGACTGCAGAAAATGGAATTTTTCTTTCCCATTTGCCTCCTGGTCTCGCTGCTGCTGCTCCCCACGAACACACTTGGAAGCCCTTCCCCTGTGCCCTGGCTGGTGCCTGCTCCTGGACTCAGAGCAAATGGCTGATGGAGCTGGAACTGCTGTTTTCTATGCACTTCAGCGCTTCCAATCAGACCTTGGTGTCTCCTGCCTAGCTCTGCAAGAACACAGTGCAAAAGGTGCAGCAGTTCTACACCCAGTGAGCCAAAGCCACTTTTGAAGCTCATTAAAAATATCTATTTGACTAGGTATTTCTCAAAATAGGCACTTACAAGCACAAGCTAAATAAGAGCAGCGAAAAATAATCTAAGGCACCTAAATGCTTTGGATTTTTCATTTTCCCCCCAGACACATCTATTCCAATTTTATCATTTTGGACAACACAATTCTGTGCAAGACCATAAGCACAATTCTGCCAGACTTAGCTCCCCTCAAGCACAACCAAGGAAATGTTTGGTTTTCTACATCCAGTCCAAAGCTTCCAGGTCCCAAGACTTACTGCTGTATGCAAGTAATGCAAAGAAGACAATCCCTATGGCTCTACCTTAATCTCCAGACACGTAATTCCAGAGCCCCAAGTCCTCCTCCAGCATCAGAGAGCAGCCTGAAGCATGTTCTGAGCTGGGTACTCACAAAGAACTACTGTGGGTTTTGTTGTCTTTATTATGAACACTTCAGGGCAATGACCACCTTTAATTTGTGCCTTCCATAACATCACACGTGATATTAAACCCTCAGAAATAGTTGTGCTTGTGCATGATACCCTGAAGGCTTTTTTTCTCTAAACCACTTCCAGCATGTACAGACAAAAGAAATAATGTCATCCTGCCTCCAACACTCCCAGCCATCACAGGCAACGTTAACCACAACTTTGCTTTTGCTCTACATGAGTGTTTCAGTGCATTACAAATAAGCACCTTATTCAAAGCTCTCTCCCCAATTTATTTCACTCCAAAAAAGGAGACAGATGGTAGAAGACAGAGGGTTTTACAGTAAGAGAGGTTGGATTTTTTTTTCCTCTTCATTTGTTCCCTATGCTGTTTCTTATCCTTGGGGACCTGGAGTTTCTTTTGATAGCACTGTGCTGCCTAATAAACACGCATACAAGCACAGTCACAAGTATACATCTATCATCAAAGAGCCCTTCTTGTCTCCACTCCCCACAAAGTTGATTAATGATTACGTGTTTAATACATACATTATACATGGGAGGGGGAGACGAAGAGGGTAAATCCAAGTCCCTGTATACATTTACATATATTTACATACTCACATATAAAAAGCAGAGGAAAGCAAAAGAGGGCTATTCCCATTGGGACAAAAATCCATTTCGGTAAACATACCTCCTAGCTCCCATTTTTAAAAATACAAAGGCAAAGGGAAGGCTGTTCCCTGGCCTGAGGAAGAAACTGAAGCATGAGCAAGGAGCCTTGTTTGGTTCCTGCAGTTCAGTCTTGACACGGAACTGAAAACTGTTATCAGCACTCACATCACTTATGGTTTGTAAATGGGATCTAACAGCTACAACCCAGTTTGAGAGAAAGGAAAGGGGTTTAAGTTTTAAGGGTGCTCCTGGTTTGTATTATTAATTCATACAGCTAAAATCCCAGCTCATCTAGCAATAAATTAAGTAATTAATTCAATTAAATGGCACCTTCATGTACAAAGAAAAGAAGTCTATCCTGTCAGGGAGTGACACCCCGAGGTACTGGGAGCATTTAATGGACTGCAACATGGGATGAGCACACACCAACCCCAAAGCCAGGCCTGACCCTTAAACACAGACGAAAAGAGATGTGGAAGGGTACAACGTGGCAAACTTCCTTCTTCATCCTTCCAGACTGAGCCAACCCTTGGACCTGGAGAGCTGCCCATATACAATAAAGCTGCCTGAAGGCTGCTTTAATCATGCTGACTGCCAGTGGTCTCCAGCAATTGTTCCAGCAGCTGGGGGAGCAGTGCCATGCTAAAGGACTCCCGTGACAAAGTCCCTTCTGGCAGCTGGGACAAAGCTGGCACTGAAACCACTATTGTGGCTCTCTGCTCTCCAAAGTGTCCCTGTGCAGAGTTAATCTCCCAGCCACCCGCTCTGCTGGTTTTCAGACATCTCTGCAAGGTTCAGATTGAATATGGTGCTCTTGGGCACACCAGGGGCATTAACCTCTGCTGAACCGATCCACACCAGCCTTCTGCTCATCCAGCTCCACCAGCTGTAGCCACAGCACAAGTGCTGGTGAAGACAAGGTGAGAGCAGTGGCCACTGACAACATTTTTAAAACATACTTGCCTAGTATTAATCCTGAAGAGTGGGAGGGATAAATTGAGGGATCAATGGATGAAACGTTAGGAAAGAAAACCTTCCATACACAGAGCTGGTTGCAGTGCTAAGGCTGTGGCAGCTGGCCAGACAGAGCTCAAGTACTAAGAAGGCACAAATAAGGAACTTTTTTTTTTTTTCACTTCTTTTTCACCCTGTAACCTTTCGACTCTAAATCATGAGCACTGACTCTATGACTTTACACTTTCTAGTACAACTCAGGGCTGTACACTAAAGAAGTCACTTACTTCCACCTGCTCATCTCTTATTTCAAATACAAACATTTTCTTTAGCTGTACAAGAGTGGAAGAGATTTGTCTTGAGCTTTTCAAACAGAAAAATTCACAACTGTTCAGAAGTCCCAGCTAAGACACTCCATTGAAATTCAGATAATGGCCAGCATTCATTGTCTCACCTACATCCCTTCCCTTGCTCCCTGATCTCTCCAAGTCCTTGCAGACCAGGTTCTTTCAATACACTTCACCACACCACAAACTGAAGCGGATGTAGACAATTGCCACAAACACATCCTAACACAAATCTGCAGAAGCCACTGGGAAGTACTCTGTTCTTTTGTGCTGAAACCAAGGAGTCCAGGGTGGAACTGGACTCATGATCTATGGCAGCAAATCCTTCTGGTGTGCGAGGTATCAACACCAGCTGTAGGGCCAGGGCTTGCAGCAGCTTGGCACACGTGTTTTCGTGGGCTCGTTTCATCACTGTCTCATATAAACACAAGCATATTTATTTTGCATTGCTGCTGCAGCATTTTGTGGTGTATATTTCACATCTACCTGAGCTACAGCATGTAGTCTTTATAACAGGGAAGTAATTAATAAAGAAATACAGCTCTATCAAAATGCTCTTTGCTCACCTCCTCTAGTACAAACATATACTTGATCTCAGCCAGTGCTTATCTGTTTCCCAAAACCATCTCCACACAATGGAAAGACAGGCATGGTAAAATATAAAAAATACTAAGCTATGGTCTCCCAGTCTAGAGGGAGTGAGCCACATCTGGCTTATTTGAGTTCATAGCTAGTTGGCCTCCAAACCAAAGCCAGGCCTCTGAGATGACAGGTAAGAATTGAGACACTTTTGATTCTGAGACAATGAAAATGATCACATTGAAGGTGTTGTGACTCAGGCGAGCTATCAGTATCATGTTCCTTCTACCCCTCCTGGCAGATGGAAGTCAGAGTCACTGCTGTGTTCCAAAAGCAGCAGTGGCTCATGCCCGTGTTTATGAGCACAGTGAAATGGGTTATGGTGTCAAACATGGGATAAGTGACCTATGGCTGAATGTGCTGCCTGCTTCATTACCTTGCCTGTGTCCAGATGTTTGAAAAGTGCTATGATCAAATTCACTTTTATCTTCCCTGCTTCTAGATATCAAGTTCTTCTACTTCAAACTGACATTTACTCTGGAGACTGTTCAAGAATGCATGGCTGAAGCCTCAAGCCTCTCTGCTGTCTCCTGAGGCAAACCTCTTGCACAACTCTGGCAGCAGAAAAATGACTCAACTTGCAGACTCTGGGGACTTTGGGGTTGAAGAAATGACATACCATGCATGAAAACACCATGATTGCTCTTTGCACCTTTTAAAGCAGGGAGATACCACAGAACAAAAACTGAAAAGCCAACAAGAGACTCACTGAAGAGTGTGTAGGACAAGGAAAGTACCACAGCCATGAAACAGGTACCTGCACCTGCCCTGAAGACAAGGCTAGAGCTCCACCTCAAATGAGATGACATTTTTAAATCAAAGAGATTTTGAACTATCTTAAGGCACAGATTTCTTGAAAATATGAGGGATGACTGGAAGATCTCCAAACACAGGTTGAAACAAAGATTTTGCTCTCCAGAATAACTTTAGGGAGCTGTTATCCTTGTTGTGCCATCCTGCCAAAACAAAAAACCCATATAAAACTGAAGGTAGGATAAGAGCCATCAACATTCTGCTGTTGGGTAGGTAGCCAGGAACAATGCCCCACAGTAACCATGCCTAAAAACGTTTCAAGAGGCAGTGGTGAAAAACAGGGCACAAGACAGCAAAAGGGATATGTCAAGTTGATGTGCAGAAAAAAACTGGGGTTATCAAATTCAAGGTTTGGGATTATTTCACACTGTGAACACAAACATGAGGAAGTGATCCTTCAGTGGTTTGAGATGTTGCCTTGGAGGGAGCAATGAGGGTGAGCACAAGGTGACCAAGAGAAGCACATTCAACCCTTCCCTGGAGCCTGAGCCAGAGCTTTGGAAGGAATGTCAAGAAATGCATGGGAATGATGTGTTGTGCTGCCAGCGTGGCTGCACCTCTGCTCTCTTCAGCTATGTGAACCAGAGCCCCGGAGACTGCTGCAGAGACCTTCCTCACCACACAGGGACAAACTGAATACACAAAAACAGGGGTGCGGAAAAAATTAAAAACCTCATGAGACAGGAGGGGCAGAAGTTTCCCTGCTGCTAGTGCCTTTGGTGGGCAGTGGATACAGAATGAAATGAAGCCAAACTAGTAAGAAACAAGGAGAATACAATGGAGCACTGCTACTGAGATATCCAAGAGACCAAGCAAGGTTTAAAGCTCACAGATTACAGCACGGTATAACATGACAGAGTCAGCAAGGTACTCCGGTGCAGAAGTGACTCAAACCTTGACATTCTGACTTTGAAATTCCTGTTCAAATATGAGTTTCTCTGCAGCTACAAAAGCAATGAAAAAATTTCAGAGCCACGTCTCAAAAAACCCCAATCTGCAGCACAGAATCCTTTTTCCCCACCATGTTTGTACAGAACCTAGTGCGGTGAAATCCTGGTCTGCCACTCAGGCTTTTGGGTATGACTAGAAGGCAGAGTAATAAAAACACCCATCCTTGAAATAACAATCTTGAAAAAACATTGCCCTTGGTACTGCAGATACCCCCATAATAATCTCCACCATAAACTGAAACTGTTACCAATGCACCATGAAGTGCTGGAAATATTTAGTGCTACTGTTACCAACCTGGGTTTAGTTTCATTAGTAGTCCAGACATGTGGTAATGAAGAACCCATTCAATTCTCTATCTCTGCTAGTGGTACACTTCATGGGCTCATGGAAAGCACACATAAACCCGTTATCTCTGACAGGAATGGACACATGTGTGCATGTCCCAGATTTGGAAATTGCATTGCAGCGAATGCAGCCTTCACGTCACTCAACTGCACAGCTTAGAATTTTACATTTTAATTTTTTTGATGTCTGGGGAGATTAAAATGAGAACTGGCAGCATGTGCAAGGGATACTGCACTTTGAATGTCTTATCTATAGTGATTCAGGCTTCCCGGAGCTCCAGATGAAGCAGGTTTTTCACTGTGGAAGAAACCACATTACATTGCTCCCTAGGAAGTGAAACAAAACAATAAAGGACGGTTAATCTCTTCTCTAATTCTGCTCTGTGGGACAACTCCTTCAGCAAGCAGAGCCTGGCTGTATCTACCTGGGAGGGGGTCATTTTACTTCGGCTTCCTCTTCTGCTTCCCTCTGTCCCTGGGAGCGTTCTGTCTCCCTGCTGCATCTTTCAATGGCTTTATCAGAGCTTGCACCAACTCAAGCGTGAGAAGTAGCTCTGGGCCCAGCAGGGAGAGGTGGGGGAGTGTGTCTGTGTGTGCCGCGGGGTGGGGGGAGAGAGAGGGGAAGACGAGGGAGGAAATGTTATTCTGTCCTTTGTCTTTTCAACAATTTCTTTTTAATGCAACTTGCAGAGCAGCATATAATTAGGGGTCTTGCGGAGCAGGCTTAAACTCAGGAGTAACCCTTCTAACGACCTCAGCCATGGATAATCAGGTGCGCGGCTGTGGGGCGCAGCACGGCTCCCCACCCGCCGCGCCGCTCGGCCTCGTAATTAGAAGCCTCCACACTCCGCTGCATAAAGGCAGATTGCAAGGACAGCGTGAAGCCCTTGTTTGAAGCTGGGGGCACAAAGATTGCAGTGCCTCTGATGGATGGAGACAAAGACTCCGATACTGGAACGCTTCCAGCAGCCTCCGAATGCTCGCTGCGTTTCTGATGGACATTTTCAGGATTTCTTAGAGCGGCGAGGTTTATTCTCCTGCTCTCCCCCCCACCCCGCCTCAGAATTCCTCCACAGCTTTGTAAGCCAGGGATGTGGATGTGCCACTGTCTGTGCACACAGCTCCAGAGATGCTTCCATGGTTGTATTACTAGGAAAAGGCATTGCCCCCTTTCCTCCATCTATTTTTGTTACTTCTCATTCCTGACTGGGAGAAACATGGTGACACTTAAAAAATGCTCCATCCAGCTCCCCCCCAGAAACTCCCAAGCTAGAAAGGTGTTTTGGCTGACTAAGTTCACACTGATTTGAAACTGTGGTAGCAAGTACTATGTTTAAGTTGTAGCTGATGTTAGCGTAATTCCCCTCAACACTTTAGCATGAATAAAAAAAATCCCCTTCTTAAAATCACATCTCTCTTTGCTGATCAGAACTTGCTTTTCTCTATTTACGTAACTTCAGGCACAGGACTAAATGAAAATTGACACTGCAGTGTATCCTAGCTACAGGAAGGAAAGAGGAGGAGGAAGAAAATGATGAAGGACAGGATCTTTGGGTGAGACAAATTTAAGAGAGTGAGGGGAGTGTCAGTCTGTGTCAGGTAGCCCATTATAAAACAGTTGCTGACTTCTATTTTACCCCAATTTCATCACCTTTTTGCATCTTCTGAGCTGCTGCCATTGCTTGTTTTTGGGTTCCTCTGCACATGACCCTCCCCAGCAATGCTGCAGCTTCTTGTCCCTCTGCAGCCACAGCAGCAGCAAAGCAAACAGGAGAAAACCAAACAGCTCAGGCAACTTGAACACAGCACAGCAACAGACTGACATAAAGCAGTGAAGCCAAAAGTGCTTGAATAATAAAACTGAGGAAGAAAAAGCAGCAGAGCCACTCAGAAACTATGAACTGCCAGAGAAGCTCCCTTGGAAAGAGCATAGGAGACAGGTTCAAGGAAGAGCAATATCCATAAGGCAACATGGTGCCACTGGTTTTTTCTATTTATAATGGTAAGTTAAGAGTGGCTGGAATAGAACAAAACATGGAAGATTTTCACAGGAAAAATCAGGACACTCTGCCAAGGACGGCTGCCCTGAACTCAAGTTATCCGTGAACTCACATTTGTAGGCACTTAAAACCTAGCAAGATCATTAACAAGCTAATAAGAACCACCAGCAAAAGGAACATAACCAGGATTCGCTAATGTGTTTCATTCTGAATGATGAAAGGGCAAAAGCATCCAGACACTGAGTTGCTGCAGCTAAAAAAATCTAACAAAAGATGTTGTGATTCACATTGTCTACCCTACCCTTCCCATACCAGTACAAATGCTGCCACATGAAAGTGGTCTCCATCCTATTCCCAGTCTGTCTGTCTTGTGCTCTCCCCACTGTTCAAAAAGCACAGTAATTTCATAAGTGCCACAACATCCTCCAGAAAAATGGACTGGAACAAACACCGTACACCTCAGCCTAAGAATTTCCTTGGTTTCTCTGCACAGACTCATTGAAACACTGAGCTCCATGACCAGCCCACTGTTCTTTGGATATCAGCAGCTTAAAGGGAGCAAAACAACCTTACAGTGCTGGATCTCATTATCTCTCGACTCATGACTATTTCTCATTCACCTGAATTTGAGGAGATACACTACAGGTAGTCCTGATTTGGCAGTTCATGCCAACCTTGAAATCTGTAGTGGTTTTGCTTTGGTTGGCAGCATATGGTGACAGACCTATTTATGCCTTCCCTCTGAAATGACCTTACAAAGCTTCAGATCCCTTTTACGCTGGTTGTATCACATATTTCAGCAAAGAGGAGCATGGTTTCATCACACGGCAGATCTGCTCTACTTTTTCTGCAGCAAGACATGTAGTCACCTGAACAAATCTTTTCACCATATCTTTCTGGGGAACTGGTGATGAATACAAATCTGGGGAACTACAAAGAGGTAAGCTACGGAGAGCTTTTGAATGTTTAAAACCTGATCCAGATCTGTGACATTCAGAAACTATGTAAAACCACCTCCACTTCTTTCAACTTCCCATGCAACACACTTGCTACAAACAGTTTGCACAAACTACTTCGTAGATAAGAAAGCATCTCTGCCAGCACCTTTCTCCCAGCCCAGCTCACACTCCCTGCAGCTCTGTTCCCAAGAGGACAAGCACTAAATCCCATCGCAGCAGTGGGAGAGCCCAGCCTGGCCATGGAGGGTGCAGCCCATTTCAGCACCGGTAGAAGAAAGGCTCCTGCCCACTGTGGAGGAGGAGTTATCCCTCTCTCCTAAGGCCTGGCTCGTGGTCTCCCAGCCTCTCAGAAGAGCAGGCCTTCTGATCCCTGCGCCTGTGCTGCCAGCAGTGAAGCCATGCAGACAGAGCTGGCACAGCTCCTGATGACCTTGGAGATGTGGCTCCTCGCTGCGAACGGCTCAGGCAGAGCTGTACGAGATCAGACAAGGAGGAGAACAGAAAGGGAACAAGAGATTCCAGAGGGCTCTTCTGCCTCTCAGTCTTGTTACTGTTGACTCCTTTATTGTGATTAACTCCTTGACATCCTCCTTCTGTGACAAGTGGGGGAGGACAGACTGAACTGGGTGATTAATTTATCAGTGAATTGCCTCCTTCCCTTTCAAACCTCGCCCCCACTGATGATCTTTATGGCTTAGCACTACCTTAGGAGAGGGTTTACAGCCTGATACAGGTTTGGCAGTTATCATTTCATCACTGAGAAACTCCATTTGGGACATTGCATATTCCTTCCACAGACCTGGTGGTAATAAGAGTTTGCAAGCTTCAGCCCACCCCACAAGCTCTGTATGAGGAAAAGAAATCCTCTCCTCCTCAACCTCTTCCTCAAATGACAGTAATTAGGGAATCTCATCACTCTAGACCTGGAGAGGGAGGGGACATTCACGGTAATTGGACACATTACATGAAGCCACGCTGTGCTTGGAAAAAAAAAAAAAAAAAAGAGAGAAAAACCACACAGAAGAAACCACCCCCCCTTCCCCCAACCTGGTTGGCATTTCCTGAATAAACTGCCTTTTTTCAGGCACATCATGTGCTTTTTAATACTGGAGACTACTGGAAGGACTCCTGCAGCCCGATTAAGTGTAATGCAGTGTAAAAAATAGGAAGGAGGGGGAAAACCCTTGGAAAGGCAATCGAAGTGAAAAATCTATCAACAGCACAGGGGCTCCAGTGGAGCTGGGAGTCCTGTTCTGAACATGCTCCAACTTCCCAGTTGTTTGCTCTGCCGGACACTCCGGGGACCCCAGCACAGCAAACTACAATTTCTAGTAAATATATCCCAGGGACACAATTAGTTTTTCAGCTGGGGGCATGATAAATTGGTCATGCATAATTCAAGGCCAGCACAGGCTGAGTATAAACTGCTCGGTGGCAGCTTCCAGCTCCCTGACAGGAGAATGCAAATGTGCTGCTGGCGCAGGAGCTGCAGGACCCGCTGTGGCTGCACCTCCCTGCCTGCTCCCCTGCCCAAAGACCACTCCAGCCCTTCCTCCTGTGCATCTCTGGGTGATTTTAATTTCACAGCGAAGTATCCATCACTGTCCGATGGCCTTTTGGGACCCAAGGAACATTGTTATCACAACAAATACCACTCTCCGCTCAATCTACTCTGTCTTTTCCATATGCAGACACAAGAGAATGGTTTTGGCACAGAAAGAGGCCGAGGGACTGTGTGGTCTATTGTCAGCATTAGATGGCCTGGGGCAAGTAATTTCCAATCTGCTTCAGTGTTCCCATCTACACAATGGAGATAATTCCAACCACACAACTGCACAGTTAGCAAGACACACTCAATTTGGAGTCTGATAAAGGTCTGAGAGGTGGCTGAGGATGTGCAGCCCGCCCAAACAACAGTGGCAAGTTCTCTTGAGCTTATTTTAGGTATTTAAATAAATACATCTGCCTGCTCAAAGCAGGAGAACAAGAGAACTTGCTGTTTCACAGAAGCTGGCTTAGTGATACATGAAGTGAAAACTCAAAGGAAACTTTGGGAGGCCTTCAAAATGATGTCCTCAAATTCTCAGTGCATTCCAGTACACACTGGAAAATTCTGCTAGAAAAATCATCACAGGTACATTCTCAGATCCAGCCATGTAACTGAAGGTTAACAGACACCTTTCACCAGCTGCAGTTCTCCTACCTACCCGGATCTTGAAACCACTTCTCTGGATGCACTGCCATTTTCTGGCATTTTAAGTCCAGTTTGTGGGAAATGTTCTCAAAAAGCAGGGCTGAAATGGAATGGGGCATTAATAAAGAAAAATTTTGTTTAATTTTGGCTGCATACCTGCAGATACAAAAGCCCTTTAATTTCATGGTCAGTTCCACATACCCAAATAGGTGAGTTTGGTTTGCCTAATAGTGATGTTTATCATGGTTCAGACTGAATATCCTCATCAACTACAGTCACACAATTCTGCCAGTACTCAAAGTAATCCTATTATTGAGTCCAGGGAAAAAAACCTAACAGTAACAGTAAGGATACCTTTTCTCCTCAATTTAGCCTTAAACAAGTACTTCTTAACCAAGGAGTCAGGACCCTTTTGGCAAGACCACCAGAGAGGAAATCTCAATGCTCAGTTCACTGCAACCCTGCTTTGAAAGGCTCAATGCCCTCTGTCACCCTCTTGGAACAGATGCTCTCCGAGTTCTGTGAGTCCCTTGTGACCAAGCAACATGCCACCTTCTGACATCCTTCATGGAGAAGGTAAGAAGTCTAATATAGCTAAACATTTCACTCAGTTTTTCTTTTCCTAACTGAACTAGCGTGCACCTGTGTGCACACACATAATTATCTGAAAAACTGTTACAAAACTAAGTAGGCCAGACCCAATTTCATTTTGGACTAGGCTAACTAAATTAGTGCTTCAAAAATAAACCACATATTTAACTGAACTTGCAGAGTTTTGTATGATTCAGCAGGTTTGTCTTGTGTGGACACCTTCACCCCAGAAGGAGATCCTTTGATGACAAACTATTTATGGGGCTGTATTACAGGGATGAGGGTGATGGTGCTCCTGAGGCTGAGACATTTGCAGAACTGATTGTGAAGACTGCATTTTAGTCCCAGAAGGTTTTTTAGTCAGAAAGAGTATGAAGCTCTGACAGTTCTGATGTTTGTCAGCACACTTTTGAGGAGCTGGTGAGTGCAACAGCAACAATTTCAAGTGATGCCAAACGAAATTCTGGGCTGGAGCATAAGTCATTCCAGAGCAGGAGCTGAGGGTGAACTGAAGGATCAAGTCACTCACTCTTGGCAAGAACAACACTTCCTCCAAGACACCAAGCCCCTTCCTTTCCCAATTAAACAAAAAAATATACAAACCTTTTAAAATTTAAATAGGGTTTCAAAGGTCAGCTCTGCTCACATAAGCCCACAGAGATTACATTAAAAAAAACTCCACTATGAACAAAATTTTTTTACTTAGTGAAAACAGCAGGGAAAAAATAGTGCTAATGAGGATTATTCTTTTTATGCACATTGGTAGGCTTTTTATCTTCACACATGAAAGTCTTCTCCACTAAGACAAAATTTCCTGGCACACATGGTGCACTAATTGTTGTCCCAGCTCTAAGGGCCGTCCACCTCACAGCAGCTCATAGAAACATTGAAGGGCTTAGGTTGGAAGGGGCTTGAAAACTCATTTAGTTCCAACCCTTTGCCATGGGCAGGGACATCTTCCACTAGACCACATTGTTCAAAGACCCATCCAGCCTGGTCTTGAACACTTAATTCCACCTGTGGAAAAAATTTGTGCTCTCAGCCGGGCAAGGTCAAAAGCAACAAGGAGGAAGCTTCAAGAAGCTGCAGCAACACAACACTCTTCTGGGATAACCACTGCAGAGGGTTCTCCATAAACATGGTTCTCCATAAATATGGAGAAGCAATACCTGTGTAGTCACCATCCTGCAGACAGAATTCTGCCTTTTATTTACACAGCTCAGATCTACAACACACCGTAAACGGAGCCTCCCAAGCATTTAAAAACGCTAGAAAATTAAAACTACAGTTTGGTCAGAAATACTAAAAAACCCTTGGTAGTTCCACGGAGCCAGGAGCCTCTCAGAGAGGCTGAACCAGCAATTCCTTCCTGAGCTTCCATTGGAAAAAGATTAGAAGAGCATTACATATAATATACCCATATGCTTTGTTTTGCTTGCTTTTTGTTTTGCCTTTTAAGAAACTTCCCCTCCAGAATATTAAAAGTAACAAATTTTAAAATTTTTTTAACAAACACTAACCTCAGATCATTAGCCAACCTGGCAACAGACCAGAGAAAATTTATAGCCGACGTGCAACATCAGCTTTCATCCAGAAATGCTAATTTCAGTAAAATGAATAGTGTGTGGGCTTTTCATACTGCTTTGCATTTGGCTCCTCACAGCCCTGTTTAAAGCCTGGGAACCGGCCATATAGTTAAACTGCACAGATGTTCAACAATCTGTACTTGTGTTAATTACCCTAATGTGAGCAGAAACTCAACAGATCCCTGCTAATGAAGGAGAAAGTTTTCCAGTGTGACTACCGTATGTTTCATTGTCACTGTATTACCAAGCTTCTCCCCCTCCTTCCCCTGCCCCCCCAGCTCCCATTCTCTCCAGCTCCTTTGCATTCACATCACCCTCCTACCTCAGCATGCATGAATTGGACCAACTAATGACTGTGTATTCGCAACATGGCAGACACCATTAGGCTGATCGGAGGTGCGGCTGCTGAATTTTAACAGGCAATTTTAAACAAGGTAAGAAAAACAGATTCATCACGCTCCCGATTCTCTCATCCCCACCCATCTGCCATTCTTCTGCCCTCGCCACAGCTCGAAAAACACTGGCGGAGCGCAAACACACTTCCCCCTCCATAAAACACGGCGGCGTAGAAAGCAATGCAAATAGATGTTGCCGGGCAATTACTGGGGATGGGAGCCCGGAGCTGGGTGCATCCGGGAGGACAGGCTAGCGAGGCGGCTCAGGGGGAGGAAGGCTGAGCGTGGGCTGGGGAGGGCACACGGCAGCCAAGCCTGAGCCTGGCGCTGCTCCCCACCGCCGAGAGAGCTGCTGGCTTCCACTGCAGAGCAGCAAGGAGAGCGCTCCGCTGCTCTGGGAGGTAAGGCAGGGTTCTAAAGGGCACGAGGGGAAGGGTAAGGCAACGCTCAAGTGATCAGTGCTGCCAGTAGCAATGAGCAAATACTGCTGCGCAACTTAACCCAGCATTAAAACATACTCGACCTCTGAAGAACTGCCTTTCCCACTGAGGATCTCACTTTCTCTTCCAGTATCTGTCTGCTCCGCTCCCTGCTGCCAATCATCACCTCAAAAAAAGCCTCAAAGCAATCTGCTCGGCAAGCAGCAGGCAAAGGGGGACGGGGAAGGGCAACTGACTTGCCCCAGTAAGCCCCAGGTGACCTCTGAGTGATACCAGCCCCGGCCTGAGCCAGAGTTCTCATCTCCCAGGTGCCACCACTTCACAGCCAGGCCAGTCTGCACCGGCAAATTGTATTACAATGACCCTCATGGGAACACATGTACTCGCCCTGCTTGACTTGACTGGCAGACTCCCACCACAGAGGAAGGGGGGGAGGTAGTCAACTTTGCTCATTTATTAGATCCACCCTGCTAGGTCAGCCTCTTTGTTGTTCACAGAGCCAACAGCTTCAGCCCTCTGCTCAGGACTGGGCACTTGCTGCCAGCTCTCCACCCCACAAAGCTTGAGTTCCCTCTCAAAAACCTTGTTCTTCATGAATTGAGGAGAGATGGAGGAGAAATGTCACACAAAAAGGTGGGGAGGGGATCCAGCATAACCCAGAAAGAGTTGAAAATTATTTAGAGAGCACTTGGCTCTTTTCTCCTACCTCTTCATCATTAGCACTGGAAGCAACACAGCTGTCTAATGGCAACTTCAGACACCCATGGGCCAGCAAAGCGACATTTTCCACACTTAAATAACACTGAGCTGATTTAATTACTGCACTTAATAGTAACAAAAGATGTCTCAATTTAATCTTCAAATGGCCCTCCAAGATCAAAACACAGCTGGCTGGATAACAAGATGGCCTAGGCCAGCAAACAAGTAGGTCCAATTTGTTCAAGAGCCCCGTCCACTCCTCGGTATGAAAGGCCAAGGAACACTTGTGCTTGGAACAAATCAAAGGAAGCAGCGCTCCCATCTCCCCCTCGCTCCCCGCCAGACTTCTGTTATAGAGAGGAAAAATAAAAAGGCAGCTGATTCATGGGTAAAGAAATGCAACAAGATAAAAGAACAAATGATGATGTTTGGGAGAGAAAGAAAAGAAGTAAGAACCACGATTTAACAGGTTTTGCTTTTATAATCCTTCAAGATGATTAGGAATGAATCAGATTAAAATCACATGGAGACAAAGGAAGGTCTCTAACTCTTTTGTTTTTCTTTCCATTCTGGACAGAAGGAGATGGTTCATTAAGGAAAGCCCTCAAGACACAGCTACAGTGACAAAGAACCAAGCTTCTTTTTTGGGCAAGAAAAGTTGGGAAAAATGAACCATTTACTTCTAATGTTCTCTAACTGTCCATACTAGGCCGTGATTGTTACTTTTTGCAAACTAATCTAAGAAATGCCCCTCTCTTGAGCATCTTTCAATGCATACTCCTGCTGGCACAATGGCCATGCCTCTCCAGGCACCTTCAAGAAATTTTCAAGCTTTTGTACATTCCATTACAGCTGAACATGGAAAAGTTACAGCCAAGCTTTCAGCCACTGCCATGTAACTGATACCGAGTGGCAGGGAAGCCTAAATAAGCTTTTGTGATGTATCTGGGATGTAGCTTTTCAACTCCTCCTTCCACCTACTGATAGTAAGACGAGTGACACACACCTCACATTTTTGATCTAATTTCTCCTAACAATAATTAAAACCAGGTTTGCTCTAAATCACTTTCTTGAGCTTTGTGGGGTTACTCTGGATGAGCAACAATTGCTGGATATTGCTGCTAAAAGCTTAGAAAGTTTTTTCTAGTAATTTTTCTTTAAGTTTTTCTATTGATGGAGAACTAGGATGAGGTACTAAAGCATGCCAATTTTCTTGGAGCCCTGTATCGTGTTTCTGAGCAATATGGTTTCTTTGGGTTTTGTTTTTCATTAAATGCAGAGCTTATTCCACCAACAGCAGTTCTTAAGCAAGAGATGATGTCATTGGCCACTGCATCATGAATGTGGAAGGCTGAGGACAGGGGGCAATTCACTCCTACTCTGGTAACTCCCCCCTCCTCTGTGACATGACAGAAGAAGATAATGTCCATGTTCACAACAATCAGAGCCAGACAAACCGGTGGTTTGCTCAAACACTCTGGCAGGGATGAGACATCTGCCCAGAGTTGCTGAAGTGGGAGGGGTTGGGAGAGGTCCTGTGGCCCTGGCTCCTCCTCAACAGGGCTAAATCTATGTTCAAGTGGGTTTCAAAGGGCCCTGGTTATCTGAGTCTGCATGCAGATTTCAGACTAATTTCCTCATTGTTTATTTAATTGTGACTTTGACCCAGGATAGACCTGTATTTTCAAAACCCCATTATTTTGCAATAAACCACTGAAGAAATACTCATTGCTTCAATTTACAACCTCCCTACTGATCTGTGCCCAAGCTCAGAGACTGAACCTTCATACTTCAAACTAGCTGGGTTCAGACATCTGAATGGCAAGACATCTGAATGAAATTTCTCATCTCTCTGCCCAATTGGTTTCATTTACGCACGGCTGAACCTCATCTTAAAGCCACTTTCCCAATCAGTTGAAGTTCTAGATCAGTAACAAGAGATCTCGAGGAGGCACTCGCTGCTGAAGCTCGAGCAAGTGCATGTTTCCAGTTTGCATGTTTGTTTAAGTAAGTGACAAAGACGGAGGGACCAAAAGCAATTCCCTTAACTAGAATTCACAAGTGCAACCAAGTAGAAAATCTCCTGCCTGCCTGTGAGGAGGGAGTCAGACTTTCTGAAAGGCTGAAAGACGGCTCTGCTCGATGCCCGGCAGCGCGTACAAAGCGCCAAGTGTGGAATCCTGACCCCAATGAAGTCAGCGGCAAAATTCCCATAGATTTCCTCGGGGCCAGGATGTTCAAACCTGTTCAGACAATTCATAAACCACCATTTCAAGGGCACACCTTTGCATGAGATTCCCAAGGGCCTTTTGAGTTTTGACTTAAATGCCTGGATTATTTTTACAATTCCAGTTATGGGTTCTTTGTTCACAGAGAGTTAAGCAATACAAAGAACACAGCAAGAGAACAATGAAGGTATTACCATGCATGATTTGTCTTTAAAAAAATTCTTTTTCTTTTCATGAAGTTATAGATCCAATTTCAGTCTTTATTATCACTTTGCCATGTGAGAAAGTGGTTCTTAATTTTAATAAAGGAAGGGAGCTTCGTATTTCAACAAGAGCTCAAATGCTTCCTGCAATACAGAAGGTAGAAAGCTCTTTTGCTAAGTTACCGCAGGCCACATTCAGGGAGGGAAAGGGAAATAATCTGCCCACACCGAGTAAATAAACCCTGTCTAGGACATACCTAACGGTGGGCAGTAGCCCAAAGACATCTTGTCCAATGAGATCATTTCTGCCCCCTCCATTTTAAGGGAAATTAAGAGCTTGCTCTGCCAAGCACATATTAACATTTCACTCATCACTAAACTCAGGGCCCAAGCAAGTACATATGCTACTGCAGTCTGTGGTGCACGACTGGACTGATAAAAATCTTTCCACCATGTTAACCCATCTGGAGAAAGAACCATATATGCAGATTTCACTAAGATTACCAGATAATTATCTCCCTCAAATCTACTTTGCCCTTAAAAAGGAGTCTGCAGTATATCTAAGCAGGTTCTCATCTAAAACTTAACTGTATTCTATTTTATGTGAAGAATGACAAGTTTAACTCAATCTACATAAGTGCATGCCCCAACTCACAGAGGCTTGTGTAGTTTACCTTTGAAAAAGTGCTGCTAGTGGCCCACCATCCCAGTGCAGACTCCTATAGCAATTTTAAATCAGAACTGCTAGCTGGGTTTGGCCAGCCAAACCTTCAGAGCTATTCCTGTTTGAAATGTATTATGGAAATTTCTTTTCCCCCAAACATGATCAATAGCCCTATTATTTTACAGCCTTTCCCATCAGACCCTGCTTACATTAGTGCTGCAGTTGTAATACCAAAATCCATCCTTAAGTACGGTCCTCACTGGTAAAAAGTAAACATAGTTTTGCAAAATTGTGTTTTAATGTTGTTCCATCTCTGTTCTGGCAGAGGAAACGAAGCCAGCTGTAACCTCAGTACCAAGAATTTGGTTTAAACACAGCCTCTGCTGGAAGTGAAATAAAAATTTGATGCAACACAAATTAATCAGACGATCTGTGACCCAACTTGGGCCGTGACCAAAAGACCTGACTTGGGCTGCAGCCGCACGTTCATGCAAACAAAGAGACTGTGGACAGTGCCAATACTCTCATTTTCCACTTGAAAACCTCGGGATGCACAGCCAGGTGAGATGTCTTGCCCATCAAGGGCATGCTGGAGCACATAGCAAGGGTGGATGACCCAGCCACTGGGACGTGACACCTGGGTGATTAACATACTGCACGAGTACAGAGGGGGAATATGTTATTTGCTGCACGTGTTACTCATTGTTATTAACTCCACACTCTGAATCTCAGTACAAGGGGAAAGAAATAACCCTAAAAAACCAAGAGCCATGTATGGAACACATTGCTACTGAGAGGACTAACAACAAAGTCAGCAAGACACCTCCTAACAAACGTCAAGTCAGAGCCAAAGAGAGAAATGGAGAAAATAAAGCAATAGCAGCAATAAGCATTTTTATCTTCCAACTCTCCTGCATACAACTCCCAGCAAAGGGATTTAGCTGTGATAAAAAGGGCTGCAAGATACTGAAGCCAGATACGGTGGGTTCATGATTATTTTCAGGTAGCTGAGTACGAAATCCCTGCTCCTTTTTCTCTTGGGGTCATTCATCTTCCCCAGGTGACGGAGAGCCACTCTCCCAGTGGGTGGTCCTGCTCTCGCAGACCTTAATGCTTTAATTGCCACAAATCAATTCCAACCTTGATGCTCAGGCTGCTGCTACCCCGTCCCCCTTTCCACCCCTTTCTCCTCACACTGACTGCAGCCCAGGACCCTCTCATGTTACTAAATCCATCTCTGGACGCAGCACCCAGGAAGAGCAAAGCACCAGCTCCAGACACAGCTGGCTGTGGCCTGAGCCGTGAGTTGACCTTACACAAGAACAGCCTCAAAAAAAAATTGAGCTCTGCATCTCTGTGCACATGTGCACTCACATATGCCTTCTATTTTGTTTTTTTGTTCAACTGGAATTAATCAGGAACGATAAACACTGTTTGTTTCCTGAAAGCAGCAGTGGGGGGATGAAATATGCCTCTTAAGCTTATCAGCTTCAGTGCCACTGAAGAGAAAGCTGGCTTCTAAGCCCAGGGATAATGGGCTGTCCTTTCAGGAAGGTATCAGAGGTCTCAGGAGAGGGAGACAGCACAATGGTGTGACCTTCAGCTAATAAAGCCCACCCTAGAGTCCAAAGAAGCTTGGGGAATATTGACAAAAGTTCATATTTACAACAGCCTGGACCCTTTCCAGATACCATTACCAGTCTAGAGAGCTGCAGCCTCTGTACGTACACTCACACAGGCTTTTATTCTGCCTCCTCCTTTCTTTCTTTGTTCCCATACTGGCAAAAAAAAAAAAATTAGTCAGAAAATGGCAATTCTTCTGCTAACAAGGCTCCACCAGCATCTTTCTTAAAGAAGAGAGTTATTTAAAATTTCAATTCCAACCTCAGCCCTATCCTCTACTTGAAGGAGACTCAAGGCCTCTTGCAAGGATTCTTGGTGCGTCATCGTGCTCATCAGGAAGAAAGCATATGTGTTTTTGTGGAAAATCTGCTGATTTATTTATAATTCTTTAAACAAAAAGGCAGCCAACATATTGTAAAATGAGAATGTTGTAGGGCTTTTCTTCAAATAGGCACTGGCAATCAATGCAGCCCGTCAGAAATACACGCCCAAAGCATTTTCAGGCAGAAACTGATCCCCCCCAGTCTGCATTGTGGTTGGCAAAATGACGTTTAGGCCATAACTAGAGTGCACAGGCATGACTGGAATACAAATAACAGTAATATTTTAAGAAGTGTTCATACAGTGAAAAAAGCCAACTTCAAAACATAAAAACTGTTTGAAGCTGGAGTTTCATTTTTCTGCCTCCTAAAGTAGTTCCAAAACAAATATATAAAAATAAAGGTTTGGAGGAAATCTGTTTTCAAGGGTAATTTCACTGAAATCAATATTAAATCTCAAAACATTTAATGGAAATAACATCTTCAGTGACAGAACTATTCTGACCGCACTTTCCAGTCCAGCTATGCCAGTCTGCCATTTTTATCTGCTTCATAATTCATCTTTGCCATCCTGAAACTAATCCTGTTGGGGTGCAAAAGGCATCCAAAAACTGGAACAGGTTAGAACTTATCCCAGTAACACCATCTAAGAGATGCCTCTCTATCGTGGTGGTCTCGTTTACCATGCCAGAATGTGACAGGCAGGAAGAAGGCTGAACAAACCTCTATGAAGACCACACATTTCTCACTTTTGCAGCTCTTCTTTCCAGTGAAGAACATGTTTCCACCAAGTGCTATGGTTACATGGGCTACACAGGCTCACAAACTGTCTTCCAGTTCCTAGAGTTCAGGCCCAAGCAGGCATTTTATCTTTTCTCCTTAATCCCATCCAACCATATTTGCTGTCAGGAGAGTTCAGGTGATTGATTGCAGCCTGTCTGAATCCAAAGTAGTCAAATTAGCTATTAATGTTGTGCTTAATGTGCTCACACAAACAAGGTCATTGGTTGCATCGAGACTAATAGAAGATGACACACACTGGGACTGCACAGCACAGGGGACTGTAAACAGGATGAAAAAGTCTTCACTTTATGGCCACTACCTCAAAATCAAGCCTGATGCTACAGACATCCTATCTGTACTCAGCAGTCTGGCTGGGATCCACTCACAGCACAAACCCAGGGTAGGAGCACTCGGTCCTCCATCCCCTCAGGCAGAAGTGCTACTAGCTCAGCTGCAGCCACATTTTAATCCCTGTCAAGATTAACCATCCTTCGTCCTTGCCTCCAAACACTGCTCCAAATTACATTCGCCCTCCCTCTTGAGGTGGGCTAACAAAATCAATCAGCAGCAGCACCGAGCTCACAAAGTGGTGTGACATACCCAATGAAAAATATAAAGAGTTAATAGTGCCATGAAAAAGGTGAAGCCAAGTTCATCTTGGAAAACATATCAGCTAATTCATCTGTGGGGAAATACTCCGCAGGACAAGTTGGAAAAAAAAAAAAAGTGAAAGGTATTGGGCTCCTCCAGCAGGAACCCAGAGCTCTGCTTGGAAAGCTGGAGCCCAATTGGGCAAAATACCCATTACCAGCACCTGAGGGCATGGGGACACTGAGAAGACTGCTCAAATGAAGTAAAACACCATTTTCTATGAATAAGAGAAGGTGCTACACATGGTAACATGAAACACCTGGAATCTGTTTCAGTTTCTCTACACACTATTTCAAGGATGAGAGGTGATGTCTCCTGGCTGCCACCAGGGCCCTTGCTAAGGGCTTTTCATTGCCTAAACCTTTACACCAGCACTGTTTTATTAACAATAACAGTGAATTCCTACTGAGAAGCTCCAGAAACAACTGTGTCTGGTAGTAATTTTATACCTGTTTTCCATGGCAGAACCCCCGGCTCTCAGGAAACCATGGGATATTAAGTGTATCCCAGAGAAACAGGCAGATCCAGGACACGTCTTCTGCTGCAGTGGATGGGCAACTGCTCTGAACTGCTTCCCTCTCTACTTCCAAACTGCAAACACTCAGAAAAAGCCTTGCTTTTAGGGTACAATTTTAATAAATAATATTGGAATTATAAGGCTGAAAAAGCAAGCTCAATTCTGAGAGGGTGTAATAATCCCACCTGTGGCTGCTCCCAGCACGCTCTCCTGCACCCTTATCTTGGAGCACAAAAACGGGAAGCATAAATGGACTGCTCGTGATGTTACATGATATGGCACAAGGCTTTGTCTTTCTTGAGTGAAGAGGTGAAAAAAAACCCGAACAAACTGAAAAACCAGGGCTTGAAACTGCAAAGAATTAACACTTAATATCAGCCAAGCTGGTGACTGGATCTCAGAGGCCTGTTTCCCTCTGAATTTCTCCTGCTGCTGTGACGTGCTCACACTGAAAATTTTCCCCTGAGCAACTGCCTGACTAAAATACAGCACACCCTTACCATAAAGCCCTTTGTTAAAACATCTTTGCCATAAAGCTGCAGAACCTTGGCTCCCAAGTACATTAAATCCTTATAAACCTGCCTTCATTTTAACCGCGCAGTATTTCAAAACACAAAGCGCTTCTTCCGAGAGATAGCACTTTAATGAGGAGAGGGGCAAAATATATAAACCAAACCTCATTATAACATAATTTCCAGGAGACAAGCATGCTGTTATAAAAGGAATCCATGGCAATAGCATTTCACGTAGCTTGAAGATTTAATACTTTTAAAAAGCCACTGCTACTTGCAGCCTTTGGTGGTGCTTTGTTTCGAACATAACAGAAACAACCAAAATTATGGGTCCACTGTCAGCTATGTATTTTATATTCTGTAAATTGTTGCAAATGGTGGATTCAACTCTAAGGCATGCTCACAAAATGTGATGGAGTCAGTAAGAGACTGGCTAGAAGTTACTGTGTATACTTTTATACTGTGTTATACTTTTTCCTTTAAAACTCTGCATTCTTAAAGGCTGTTGCTTTAAACACGATGATGCAAGCATGGACACGGTAAATTACCCAAACCAGATCCAATTCATACTGGATTGAAAGTACTTAAAATGATCGTTTGTTCGTGTGTTAACAGTGAAGTCAAAGAAACCTATCAAAAACCACACTACAAGAAAAATCTGGAGTCTTAACAGACAAATGAAAGTAATGGATATAACGCCGTTTAATACCACCTGTCAGATAAATCAGGGTAACTGGCACATCAAAGGGACTGCAATTAGTTTCCAAAAATGAGAATACTCATTTTTCTTTAAATCTGAAACTTGATTGCTTTCTATAAAATGACAAGTGGATCAGCCTCCCCCAGCCAACGAGAAAAATGTTACTGGAAAAAACTGTTCTTCCTAAGAACAAATTATCTATCAAAGAAGCATCCTGAATTACACTGGTCTACGAGACTTTAAAACTTAATCTAATAAGAATTGCCATTATTGATTACAGTTCTTCCACATTAGTCTTCCAGTTGTAACTTCTGAAATGAAAGCTTAGCAGTGATTAGGTATTTACTACAATCAATTCTCAAGTAGAGAAAAATAACGAAAAAAAAAGGTGACCATAAAGGCCACCAAAGAAACAATGTATCTTTTTAAAAAAAATTTTTTGGAGAGAAGGGAAACAAAACAAGCAAAAACCCCAACCCCCCCTCTTCCCAAATAACCCCACCCCAAACCCAACAACAGCAAGGGGAGATGCACTTAATGGCAGCTTTGACTTAAAGCACATGTAACACTGATTGATGGATACTGAAAGCAGAGACACCAGTGGAAAACTGAACCCAACCAAGCACCAAAATTGGGACAGGTTTTTTGTGTTTCTTGGTCCTACTTTAGAAAATTACGCAAGAAGGGTCAGAATTTCAGGAAATTATCATTCTAGCTACTGTCACAGATCTGGGTCAACAGCAGGGTAAAAGTTGACCTGTAATTGATGCCTATAACCTGGTTAAGATAAGCATTTCCTCTTATCTCTTTGCTGCGGCTTATAATGAATGGTATTCTGGACTGAAGGGTGCTTATGCTCCCTGATTACCAGAAGGTTCAACACTTACTACATGGCTACAGCAATGGAGTGGCACTTCTCACTGCAGTTCTCAGAGAGGGCATCTGAAGAGAACACAACACACCAACCCTTTTCCTAAATGCAGCATCCGTGATTTTGCCTTCGAGGTTCTCTTTCTGAGGCACTTTTTACAATTTTCATTTTTACTGATGTGACTCATTTACAGGTTTGGAGCAAGATGATAACAGATTCCTCCTTCACCATCATCACTCTCTTCTAAGTCACAAGAGACGTTTCCAGCTCTTACCAACTTTAGCATGGGAGAAGACAGCAGGCTGGACAAGTCTGAGGCAGCATGTCAGCACACAAATTATCACAGCATGTCTGGTGTTAAGGTAACCCAGCCTAGCACGTGCCTTCCCTTAGCTCAACTTTAATATTTTTCTGCTTGGCTGTGCAACTAGACCTTGAGGAAGAAGACAGCTGCAAGCAAGTGCACATGCTACTTCTGTTTTACAATCTTCCCACTTCCTTCATTAATAGCTGAGGGTTTGGGGTGCTAGAAACAAGAAGCTTTATCACAAATGTGCAATGAGACCTTGAGCTAACAGGTTAGCTGACATGGAACTGTTAACAGTGAATTGGCTTGGAGACAGCAGGGGAAAAAAAAAGGGGGAGGGAAATAAGGAGACAGAGTGAGAGAGACAGAGACAGCAACCAATTCAGCTGCAAGAAATCAAGCTAAATCAGTCCCAAGTGCCCATGTTGGAGAGACTTGATCTCATACCTTGCTTGTTATCAAGGCACTCCTGATACGAGTCAGCTCCAGTTCCGTTGCGGTCTACAGACAAAACAAAAAGTTTCATTCATATCAAACATAAATATTAGAAACTTCTCAAATGGCAGCCCTGCTGGAGCAACACGTTAGGTGCAAATAGTGCTACTTCTTTCGGAGGCCACGCTGGTTCGCTGACAGAACCTGTGTGTGGTTACAAACAAGATACAACAGACTGACACCAACCCACTGTGAGAAACTTATTTGAGTCCTGGGCAGGGAGGTGCTCCCAGCCCTGCCCATCTGTCTCCACACTGCTGAGGGCAAAGGGGAGAGGATTACAGCTCCAGCTGCTCCAAGTTCCTTAAGCACATGGAGGATGGAATAGTTGGAGTTAAATCTATCCTTGTGCTGTTCTCTGCAGGCCCTGTGAAAGCACTGGTTTGAACCAGCAAACTCAAGCTACAGTCTGGAAGAGACTTCTCTGTGGCTTGTGGTGCTGTGGTCCCTTTTGGGTTTTGGCTGCTACATCATGTTAAAGGCAACTGAAGATGCGAGAACATGCCTTCCAAATATTACTTTTCCATGGAAGCAATGTTACTGTAGTTGCCACTGGGGTTATCTGATTCAGCAGCAGCAAAGGGACTGGTCTGTGCCATGAAAATGGAGAAGCTGAGACTCTTGCACAATTGTGTGCTCCACACAGGGAAGAAAACAGACAGCTCCCAAACTGAGGTGTGGTCACACATGTGGCCTCTCACATCCAGCATGGATATCACCTAACAAAGCCCTTCATCCACATTAGAGGTTCAATTAGATCTCATCACCTGTGTATAAAAATGGTTTCACCTGCAGGTTAGCAGAATCAGGTTACAAAGGTGGCTTGGACCTCGAATGCAAACCAAAGAATTTTCCAGTGCAGTTTCTGCTCCTGCTTTACAATTAATTTCAACCACAAAAAATGCCTGGATGGCCCTCAAAAAAAAAATTAAATACATCTGTAAACCCTGGATAAACTAATATTCTTTCAGCAGTTTACATGCACCTTACACACTGTGTTATATATGAGGACTAAAGCAATTGAGCGCATGAGGTATTTGCACAACCTCAAAAAGCGAGGTTTTCTGTATCACAAGTCTAAGAGCACACATGGTGCTAAAATCAGCCCTGTTGTGTAACTACCAAACCATTTGATCAGGTCCCCCACAGCACATACTCCTACCACAGCAACGCTGACGGCACTGGGGACAGCTCCTCTACTAGAACAGATGCATGAGGTGATCATGATTAATGAAGGAGCCACTCCACGAGGCTGAGCAGGGTGGCCAGGCCATCCCATAGCAGTACTTCAGACTGACCATCCAGAGAACCAGTGCAACAGCAATGCGTTTATTTCTTTCTAAAGATGCTTTTCAAGGCCAGAAGTTTATAAATATTGTTCACAACAGAAAAAAAGACACTAAGGAGAACCCTGCCACCCAGGTGCCAGCAAACAACTGCATTTCTCTACCTCCAACAAGTGACTGGTCCCTGACTATGAGGGCTTGCTGGCATTGCTCCCGTGTGCCAAACACATTTCCACATCAGCTGCCCTTTCATCTTTGCTCAACCATCAGCTGGTGATGGCTCCTTGAAGAGGAAGAGATCCAGATCCAAGTTAAAAGGCTTCACATTCAGCAATAGTATTTAATGAACAAAGAAGCAAAAATTGAAGTTGCCCCACTGTTTGTGTTGTGTAAATCGCAGATAATAGATCTCCCTAATCCTAATGAGGCCTTCCTATTAAAATCTTTATTAGCTTTCAGCTCTGCAGATTGCCCAAAGGCTCATCAGTTTCCCTATCTCTCAGTGCCGAGATCTGCTTTAACTTTTACAAATAGCTCTAAGATATTTCTCAGCTTATCAGCATTGCCAAGCAGTCTGTCTTATCGTTACTATTGCAGATAAAATAAATGAGCTCACGATGATATGAATAATGGCATTTTCTGTAGGCTGGTTTCCCATTACATTTTCAACAGATTGTAAACTTAAGCACAAAAGAGAGAAAAAATAAAAAAGAAGCCAGTGAGTATGTGGGGGGGAGAGTGGCTTTTTTTTTTTTCCCCTTCCCTTTTACCTTCAGTGCCTTAGAGCACAGGCTGCATTTTTAAAAGCTCACCTGATGAGAGCTAGTAATTAATTTTGAAAGGGAGCAGAAACACCTCAGCTCTGCTTTCTCTGAAGACCTAAAGCCCAGTTACTTCTGGGATGTTTTTTCAGCTGCATTTGCTGGATAGAAGCAAGGGCTAAAGCACGCTCTGCCTAATGAAGCCATCTTCATTAGTTCCCTCCTTTCCCTCGCAGCCTAGGAATACCAGTCAGATTGGGAATTGAAATCATGAAAAGCAACAGAACTGCATTTGAATTAAAAGACTAAGCTACAAAGGTCTCCGACGGCTGCTCCGGGCTGATTAGCACGAGGCGCGTGCGGCACCATTGCGGCACAGAGCGAATTTCGCAGCGCACGTCCGCGGATGAAGGCAAAGCGTCCGCGGGAGACAGGAGCGGAAAGCCTCGCACGTCTCTGCCTTGCCGTGGCAGCGAGCGGGGAGGTCATGTTCTGGCAACCATTTTCTGCCTGGTCCCTGCAGCAATCACTACAGGGTTAAATGCTTTTCCGCTCCCCAAATTCCTCGCCCTGTCACTGTATCAAGGTTATCTATTATTGGCAGTGACAGGTGAAAATTAATCTCCTAATTATTTCTTGCTGCGTAATCTGCACTGAAGGAGTAACGTAAAAGGATTACAGTACACCCTCTACGGAAGGCTTTGCTAGAAAGCCAATCATCCAGGGAGATAGAGGGGATGTGGGAAAGAGATATTTATGACAGATTTCCAACCATTTTGAAGGCAGACTACTCTATAACTTTATAACCGACAGCTCTGGAGTAAGGATATTTGCAGGTATCTTAACAGCCTAAACACTTTTTATTGTTCATTCCTCCAGGAAAAAAAAAAACCACCAAGATTTATATCCATTATTGCCCCTGATTCTCCTCTGGAATAGCAGTTACTGTAGGAACAGCAGCCACATACAGATGTTTTTTACCCCCCACAGAAACGTCATGGCAAACAATGTACCCAGCCTGCTTCAACTCAATATTAAAAATCCTGCAGCTACCTTCCACAGCAGTTTAACTGTAACACTTTTTCCACAAGAACATAAGCTAGACTGAGTACTTGCAAAAATAAAAGTATTTTTTTAAAACCCTCATTTTGTAAGCAAGCTAGAAATATCTTTGGTAACAACACAAACAGCCACCTTGAAATGCTGCCTTCATGTAAACTCCAGCTTCTCCTCTTACCACCCACGAGAAATAAGGTTTATTTTTATAGTATTAAAGAACACACATTTATCTTTAACCCTTTCCATGCAGCTCTATAAGGTATAAATGGGTGTTTTCAATAACCTATTTTTCTATGTCCATGCCAACAGCAACATTGTAGTTGAAGTTTCCAAGAACAATCAATCACAGATTGTGCTCAAAATTACACTAGCTACCTTGAGAGATGCTGTCACTACCTGTGCCTGTGAGATAGTTAATGCAGGGGTCCCTGTCTGCGAAGCCCTGGCAGGTAACAGGACAGGGCAGCAAGGAAAATCACCACTTGCAATCAACTCCTGACACCAGTATCACTCGTGCTTATCTTCCATTTCACTGATGGAGACGGTGCAGAAACGTCACTAATTCCTTTATGCAAACTCTCAGTGCTTAAACCCAGCACCACGTTCCCAATTTTTGGGCAGTCAAGCCCTCACCCGAAGCCGGACAGCAACACACCGGTGAGCAGCGAGCGGCCAGCGGCGCGGTTCGCGTTTCCAGGGGCCAGGATGCGGCAGCGGGGGACACTCACCTAAGGGACACGGCCCGGGCTGGAGCCNGGAGCGACCCCCGAACCCCCCCGGGAGCGACCCCCGAACCCGCCCGGGAGCGACCCCCGAACCCGCCCGGGAGCGACCCCCGCCACCGCCAGCACCGCCAAGGCCAGCACCGAGCCCCCACCGCCCCGCTGCCAGAGCGAGTCGCCAAGCTGCAACACATCTGCGATTCCAGCGACAGAAGCTGCCCGAGCCATCTGAAACACTGCTAAAGTCACCAGCACTCGAGGTTTTAAATGAGCGGCTCAAATTAGGCGAATTCCCCAGCAGTGACAGAGGTGTTAAGGTTGTTCACCTTTTCCTCTGTTGGTTTTAACACCTCCGGGCCAGGCTGAGGCTCCTGGAGCCTCAGCGCGCCCTGGACTCCGAGCATCATCAGCGCTGAAGGGCAGGTGTGGGGAAATGGATTATTTTCCTCCTTAAGGCAACTGCTACTAAAAAAGTAAGGCTGTATTTAAGCAACTTTTAACAAGTGCTTGCTTCTCCATCTGAAAGACAACTCCTAGGTGATCCTTAATATCACAAGGACTCTGAAAGTATGTATCCAGCTACAAAGTTTTGATGAATCCACACATCACCTATATACGCTTCTATGTATTTCATTTTCACCAGCATGAGGTTAAAGCAATTTGCGTTTACACCATTAAGGCTAGCGATTTACTTCTCCTCAGGACCTATTCTCAGTAGACAAACAGAAATAATTTAACAAAGCCTAGAACAGAACATAAGCCCTTAATGGTTTACCCTTGGTGTTAAGTAAATGAGGAAATTATTCACTGGCATCTCTCATTCTGCGGATGTTTCAATCTTAGAGTTACCTAATCTCTTACACAGTAGTTATGAGAACAAAAGAAATGTGTGTAGAGGCAAAGCACCCACCTACTAACATATCAGTTCTACTTCTAACAAGCCTGTTTTCCAGTAATATGTTTTCCTGATGGAAATCTGAAGAACAAATTCCTATCCATAGGCATTTTCCCCAAATGCTCCATCATCAACCTCATTATGCGATACAGAAATTCTCCCAAGGGATATTATGTAATGGCAATCCCTCCTTCCTCCCCCTAAGGAGTTTATTTCTCATTACATCTCCTCGTAATTGATCAGTCTAGGAAATCATTTCTGGTAAAACCATATGTTTCTTTACCTAGTTTAGAATTTCCTTCTTTATTCAGGAGGATAAAAAAAGACTTACGGGAGACCCTAAAATTTTCATTTCTGATGCACAATGCCAATCTTTGCTCAAACATGCTATTAAGCAATGAGTAACACATTCTTATACCTGCCTGACCTCAGATCTTCAAACTCATAAAGGTATTAAAATTAACCAGCTTACATTTCCTATTCTGATGATCCAAATAATTTTACTTGACTGAATCTGTAATGGATTTAAAAAGACTGCTTCATATTCCAATATATCAAGACACCACAAGCCCTAGATATTGTGGCTCATTCAACACAAGGATGCTGGGAATCAAGAAACTGAAAAAAAAAATGAAAGAAAGAAAGAAAGAAAATATTTAAGGCAGAAAATGACATACACATCTGTGCTTTCCAAAAGTACCATACAGCACAGACTGGCCAACTGAAGAATGCAGCCCTTTTCATTGCCACTTCTGTCAACACATCACCACTAAACATCCTACCAGGTTTTAATTTAAAAAGCAACAACAGCAAACACTAATATTTGTACCCCTTGCTCAAAGTTAACACTTCAAGATTGCACATTCTTGAAAATCAGAGGAAAATAAGTATCAGCTACTGCTAAATATCTGTAGTTTGTCACTGGAACTTGAGACATACTCCAATCCCTTTTTTAACTTCAAAATACCAGAGCTACGTGTGACACTGCTATTTGATTTAGCCAGCCCAGGCCACAAGGTCCAACAGATGACTGCATGTCCTGATAGAATAACACTGGGATATATTTTGCTCCTTCAGAACAGACTGCCCCTCTCAGATAAACAAGGCTTAAGGTTTCACTCAGAATAGCCCACCTTCCAAACAAAATAAAGTAAGTTTTAAAAAAACCCCACTGTGTACTAGTGAAAACTTGGTATCCAGATAAATAAAATGCTGCCTGCCTTGTCTTATAGCATTAATCTCCACTGGAAAAGAGAATCAGGCATCTCAAGCTGGTGCCTTTTGGCTTTATAAAGCACAGGGCAGTTTTAGGGAACTGCTGTCAGCAAAGAAGAAAATTCTTGAAGAGAGCATTAGGAGTCTGCCACTTGTGGGAAGCTAATGCCGTGTGTATAATTCAAGCAGCTCACCCTTGTAAGTCTGTATGTGGGGAAAATCGGATTTATACATAAACATAAACCTCTGAAGTAAATTCTGATCAGGGATGACCAGAGATTTAACTGTCCAGAAAGAAGAATGGGAAGACTCTATTTTCCTGTAAAACCTTGGCAGCCTTTTCCAGTTGAGAAAGGCTTTCTTTCAAGAACTGATAACGAAGTAAATAATTCCAGTTTCTGCGGCACAGGGGAGACCAGTTAAGGACGCTCTCCAAGACCCAAAGCAATCATTCAGAACAGTAACTTACATAACAAGAAATTATCTTTGTTACAAAATTAGGTTAAAAGGACCTCAGATACTGTAATGTTACAAAAAATCAGGACATGCCTTGAGAAGATTAGCTGGCAAGCAGCCTCCTGAGATAAATGCGCAACTTCAAGAAGATTTTACAAGCCTAAAAACCAGTTTAAATTCCAGAGAGACGCACAAGCCTCTGCCATGTAAAAAGGTCCTTCTTTCCTTCCCTCTGCCCTCACCTTATTCCCGAGCTCTTTTTCCAAACCATCTTTAGTTAACCAGTGACCTGGAAATCTTATTTCGCCTCCCCCTCTCCTTTTCAAATTTGTCACTTTAAACACACAAGGTTTAATTTCTTAATTGGATTAAATTTTTCATTCAGGCTAAGCAGAGGGGCCCCGCAGCAGGCGCGGGGAGGGGAGCAGAGCCCGGCAGCCCCGCACCCCGCGACCCAGCCTGGCACGCACAACCTGCCCAGCCCGGGAGCGGCGGTGATGTCTTTGGCCAAAAAACACACAGACACAAAAAAAATTCTACGACGACCCTTTACAGACTATTCCTTGTGAGTAGAGGGGCTGTGGCCGCACCGAAGGGGTTAAACCGCCGGCCACGGATTTTTGAGTTTGTTACCGTTTTCAACAGCCAGAAATCCCAGACCAACACCGGCCTCATCCGGCAGCCGGCTACAGCGCCAGCAACACCCGAGAGAGCCAAGTCGCGATATTCCGCTGAAGGGGACCAGCGAGGAGCCCACGGAGCGGGGCTGCGGGGCCGCCACGGCCACCCGCGGGTGGGTGGGAGCAGCCGCGTCCGCCGGCTCACCCGCGCTGCCCCGGCTCGGGAGCTGCCGCCCGGGGAAGGCAGAGGTTCAATATTTATTATCCACCCTCCCCGCGCCCGGGAGGATGGGAAGAAAGATGCGGTCGCACTGGAGGAATGTGCGAAATGGGGTGGAAAAAAAAAAGGGCAGCTCGGGAGCGCATCGCATCCAAGCAGCTCCGCGCTGCTGCGCCTCTTTCTTGTCTTCTGCTTTATTTAAACACACCCAGTTTCTCCCGTAAAACCCCCTCCATAATTCTGCTCGGAGCGCTCCTCGGTTCGCCTCCGGGAATAGGGAACGAGCGGCTCCTTCTCCTCCGCATCCCGACTCCCGACTCCCGACTCCGGAGAACGCGGCGCGAACCACCCCGAGAAGCCACCGGGGCCGGGGCTGGCGGGGGCCGGCGGAGCGGCTGGGAAAACCGAACCAACCTCTCCGGCTGCACCGAAAAGGGCTCAAGACGGAAGGAAGAAAAAGAGAAATACACAGAGACCGCACGCACGGAGCCGCCACCACACCGGCGGGAAGCACGGCGATTTCCTCTGCTCGGCTGACCGCAAAGCCGCCAGCTCCCCGGTGGAAGACACTTCCCCCGCCGAGGAACGGGGCTCGGGGAGGGGACGAGAAGTCCCCGGGAGTGGGGGGTCCCCGGCCCGGAGGGCGCCCACCCGCCCG
>VZTN01007755.1:847919-1250938 GCA_013400515.1 Erpornis zantholeuca | reverse complement strand
GGCGGCGGGCGCGGGGCGCGCGCAGCGGGAGCGCGCGGGCGGGGGACGCGAGAGGTGCGAGAGTGAGAGCGAGTTTAGTGCCAGCGTGTGAGTGGGGATGGCAGCGACCGTGTGCGCGCAGGGGTGCCCGCTCCGTGCCCTGCGATTGTCTGGGCGTGCACACGTGCACAGGTGTGCAGGGGCTGTGCGAGCACGGCCCGCATCCAGGTGCGCCGGTGTGTCTGCACGGCAGGCGTGTGCGAGGCGTGTGTGTGTGCACGGTCCCTGTGCGCACAGTCTGTGTCCGTGAGTGTGCACAGTCTGTGTCCGTGTGTGGGCATGGCCTCGTGCAGGCGGTGTGTGCCGGTGTGCGCGCACAGCCGGCCCGTGCACGGCCCGTGTGTGTGTCTGTGGCCTGCGTGTGCGTGCTCACAGCCTGCGTCTGGGTGTGTGCTCGGTGTGCGTGGTTCCTGCGGGCACGGTCTGTGCACAGTGCGTGTGCTCACACGGTCCAAGGGTGGGTGAAGCGTGTCGGTGCTCCCTGAGCACCCGGGCATGTGCATGCCTGGCCTGCGTGTGTGCGCACGCTCTCTCCCCCCCACCAGTCTGTTGTTGGGCTGGGGTTGGGCTCCTGTCCCTCTATTTTCCATGTTAGTTGCAGCCTCCTGTGTCTCTGAGATGCGTTTGGACCCCCAGGGGATCTGGATCCGGGCAGAGGGAAAAAAGGAAAGGAAATGTTTAATCGTGATTAACCTTCCCCATTGCAAAACAGTTGTTAGTAGGTATATTTAAAATATAATTACTATTGCCGTGATTCATAGGTGCTTTAATAAATGGTTAATCAATGGCCACAGGGCCGACAATCCCCGCTGTCTGACATGCCTGGTTAGCGCCTGCCGCAGTAAATGTGATTCATGGGGACGAGGCCAGCCCCTGCCCTCCTCTCCCCGTGCAGGACTGTTGCACCCGCGAGCTTTCAGCACGGCCCCCTCCCTGGTCAGCAGCCCCCGTGCACTCAGCCTGCACCCCAACACCCCACTCTGCACCCCAACACCCGCTCTGCACCCCAACACCCCGCTCTGCACCCCAACACCCTCGCTCGGCAGTGTTTGGGGTGTCCCCATATGACCCCAGCACTGCGATTGCCTCTGGGGTAGGGGAAAGGAACAGCCCAAGCTTGGTTCTGAGCTGGCCTGGGGAAATTATTTCAAAATCTTTAGGGAGAAAGGCAGTAAACATCTGTATACTATTAAATCCATTAGATGTGTTCATTATTTTATATTGATTGGTATATCACTACACAAAGTTAATATATTATGATTATTAGTATATTGTTAAATCATTAAATACGACAGCAGACACAATAAATAATTTCCAGGGGATCTCAGCTGACATTTAGAAATTGATGGGTATGTTTTTCCCTTTGCATCCTGGCTGGCTGCAGGACTGCAGCGACGCTCTGGCTGCTCTGCCTGATCTCCTTCCCCGGCTTTCCCCTGCAAGTGAAGGCAGCAGAGAGAGCCTGCTCTGCCATGCCCAAGTTTTCATTTTAAAAGATGAAGCTGAATTAATACAAGCCCCAAAGAAACCTGTTGGACGAGGATATTCAAACCACTCGCATCAAACAGGGAGCCACAAGAAGGATCTACACCGGAGGCTGTACCTTGGTGTTGCTCAGGGAGAAGAACACCCTCTTGCAACACCAACAGGATTTTCATGTGAAAACGCAAGGATGGAGCTGCCCTTGCGTCAGGAGCGCTGCCACCTGCCTCCTGCAGGTACCCACCCCGACCGGGGAGCATCCCCAAACCCTCAGCCCAGACTGCAGGTCACGGGGGGTTGGGGATTTATGGCACAGCTCCTCATGAAGCAGCAGATGTTGGAGAGCATGCACATCTGTATCTTTACAGCAGGGGAGCTGGATGCCAATCAGGGTTAATTCGGGATAAATTTACAAGAGCGCACAGCATGACCCAAGGTACCTCTTTATTGGCCTGCTACAGGCCTGCTAAATGCATTGGCCGACTACTACACATTAAAGCCACATGAGCTTGTATGTTCAAAATGAATTTTACAGGAAGACACAGGGATAGAAAAAGGAGGAGAGCCTGTGTCACAAATGACATCCAGATGTGAAAACACTGTAAATACAAACATCAAAAGGCTCACCCCTCCACATTCTGCAAAGACAACATTGGAGAAAGGACTCGCTGCATTTAAACAAATATTCTCGGCAAGGAAGCCAAGGAGCCTGCTGTCCCTGGTGCACAGCAAACCCCCACGGATCCAAGTGGGAATTAGCCATTTGTCAAGGCAAATATGCAGCAAATATTATGCCATCCTCTAGACGGTTCAACCTTAGATCAGGGGCAATGAAACGGGATGGAGGAGAAGGTGTTTTGCTAAGAAGACCAGAAGTTTAATAACTCAAATCTGAAAACTGCACTCCAGAAAGCTGTGATTATTTAGATAAAGTCTCCAGGGCTATGACATACTTCTTACTAGAATCGATACCATTCAGGGACAGGACTTAAGCCTTGCCAGTTGTATGAAATAACTAAATAAATAGGAGCCTTTTAAAGCCTTGCTATTTGCTGCAGTGAAGATATGACTAGAGTGATAGCCTAGAAAATCTGTGATATCAGGTAAACCACTCAGTAACATTGTTCTATAAGATGTAGGAAATGAAAAGTCCATTCCCCTGAAAGGGCTCTGAAGAGCTTCAAATATCTCCTTGCATGGACCTGAAGAGGAACTGGCAGGGTCACCACCAGTGAAGGACAAGTGTTCCTGGAGCCAAGGACTCACCCCATCAGTCACCTGCCACACTGTCCCTTTCCCTTCGTGCCTACTTCTGACTGCAGCAGAACACAATGGGGGACAAAGGTGGTTTGAAGCAGCGCAGAATAAACCTAAAGTAGCATCAATGGCAGGGGAAACCACTTAACACCCTTCCAGAAAGGCGGGGATTGGTGGCTAAGTGCACACAGGGTGTAATATCAGATGCTCATTATGTGTTCTCGGTTCAGCCCTCAAATGTGCAAACCACGATGACAACATTGGGTGTTACTTGCTTGAACTCTCCTCTTAGAGCACTGTGGCTAGACACTGGGCTGGGAAAACGTGAGAGCGAAGCTTAGATGGGGTGTATTCTTGTTTTCTCGTCTTTTCAAGATGCTATCTGACCACCAACACCTTACACACAGCACGAGCAGACCACACGAGGGACTCCATACCGAGCCGGTGCTAATCTCTTGAAGGTGCTGGGACACCAGGGTGTGGGGCCAGCCTGACTGTTCTCAGAGATGAGATGAGATGAGATAGGCTGGGGCGATTGTTTTCACTCAGGCCTGACTCAAGGCTGCAGGATCACAGCCATCCATTTTACCAGCATATCTGTCTCAAGTGGAGAGCCCTCCCACGAGACAGGATCCATCAGACCAGACTGATGCTTGAAGAGAGCACGGAAGACTCTCCTCTCACCCTGAGACAGAGCACACTTCTTATTTTGGAGCTAAAAGCTTCAAGCAGCTTGATACTGGCAGTGCTGACAACAGACGGAGAAAGCACTTAACCATTGTGTTGCATAAAGATATCATGAGGAAATCAGGATTATATAGTAGAGAGAGTAGAAAAACACTCAGGAAGAGCTTGGATAAACTCCGGGCGAGATTCAATAACAGATGCCGCCGCCTCCTGCATCATGTGTTTCCACCTGGGCTTCAGTTGGGAGGCAGCCGGAGAGGAGTTTTATTGAATCTGTTATTGAACCTGCCCCCAGGCTGGGGCTGTGCTAGGTACCCTCACAGGGCCTAAAATAGAAATGAAGTTACACAGGAATTTGCAGAGCAACTGTTAAAATATGCTCTGATTTGCCTCAAAAGCCGGCGAGTGTGGGGCGAGGGAGCGCGGCGGGGCTGACGAGGAGTGCCAGCTGCCTGCCAGGGCTGTGCAGACAGCACTGGAGCAGGACTGCAGCTCTGCATCCATCCCAGAGCCTGCTGGTGACGCACGGCTCCGCTCCCGGGCCTAACAACACTGCAAAACTATTTAGCCATTGGAGGATCACATTACATGCAAAATCTATAGCTGCTCAAGAGCTTAATTTTGACATACAATTTTCACTTGCTGAACAGAAGAGGGAGGGGAAGTCTGAAACTGTCTAAACAAAAGAATGTTTTTTTCCACTGCACTTTCAAATGTTCATAAACTGAACAGAATACAGTTAGAGACGGCCCTTCGCCTCGGGGCATCCAAGGCTATGGCTCCAATTAAAGAGAACAAGGATACAGGAGGTGGTACCTCCAGTCTGATTGCTCTCGCCTGGGGCAGCTAAGCCTCATGAATAAACACTGTTGACTCTAACTCTCAACAAAACAATTACACGTTTGTTTTTAGAATACATTTTCTTAGCCTTTCCACTTGCAATTTTTGCTACTATAAACTAGCCAGGACAAGAATAAATACCTTTGTGATTCTCTAAACATCCTTGTAATTGCAGTGCTTCACTCATGAATGCGTATTTCAACATTAGAAAAGATCCTGAGCGATAAGAAGAAATGTTTCTTTGAAGTAACCTTTCAGAATTAGATGCAAAATATTTACAGCTAATTATTATTACAAGAACTGCTGTACACGCTGCCAGCTACAGGAGTGAAAACCTTATGTGCAAATCCAGTTACCTTTGAAGAACAAAACCACAAGAAGACAGGTGAGACTTGTATTTTTTTGGACATTTGCCAAGTGTGATGCAGCCCCCGGAGTTCCCCATCTCCCTATGGATCTGTCAGCCCTCACAGACCTCCCTCCTGGCAAACCATCCCCAAAGGGGTGCTCCTGAGTGATGAGGGGTGCTTCTACACCTCAAAAGTGCTGGCTCAGCTACGTCCTGGATGCAAATGAGAGGAGTGGCAGGATTTCTACTGCTGGGAGAGTCTAAACAGAATAGGCAGTGGATGAGTCGTCGCTTAACTTTCTCCCAAGGCAGCTGTTACAGCATCTAGGACAAAACCTGGAGCTTTCACAAGCACAGAAGACAGCTCCAGCCAGCCCTTCCTGGGCTCAGGTTACATGTAAAGATGGGTGCAGAAGGAAAGGAGAACTCTGGTTTCCTGCTGAGGGTAGCAGTGGAAGGAGAATAATCATTTACTCAACTTTTTAAGGATTTTTTCGAGAAAGCCAACCTACTGCTGCAAAGGAACAGCCAACCATCAACCACCATTTCAAAATGGCAAGCCTTTAACTGCTTCACACAAAAGATTTTGGCCAATAAATAACACTTTTTTTTTTTTTTTCCCTTAGAAATGCTTCCAAACTGGATTATTATCCTCCTCCTCACTGTTAGTGTGAGGATGAGAAAACACAGAATGGGAAAGTAAGGGAGAGCCTGCTACCCTGTGGATTTGGGAGCGACTCAAGCTACGCTTGACGATGCTTGTTCCACGTTCCAAGGAAGACTACAAGAGATGTTGCCTGCTCCTATATGTTATTTATACATTGTGTTAAGCAACAACGTGCAAATGAGCTGGAGTACAAAACGTCAGACACAGCAAGATGTTCCAGTGCTGTACAACACAGCACAACACAGGGAAGTGACTCTCCGTATGGGGCCCTGCATCCTAGGAGTGTTTATACTCGACTGGATAATTGGGACCACAGCCAGCTCATCCTAAAATATACAGCATGAGTATGGTTAGGCATTGCATCTGTAACATATACAACTTTAGATGTCAAAGCATCTTTGTTTGAAGTCAACAGCAATAAAAACTGCATTTGTACGAGAGCTTAGCATGTGGGAATACATATTGCTAAACCAGGATGTTAACACATGGCCCTCCTCAGTTGGCTGCTGCCAAAAGTATGCCTTTCAAAATTGGGATGAGCGTGCCAATAATCTGTAAGATATTTTAAAACTTGGAGAAATCTACAGCTATCATCCAGTATTGGAGAAAACTCTTTTTTTGGGCACATTTACCTTTGGTAGAAACTGGCACAACTCCCTCTACTTGGAAAGATTTGGGTCCTTTGCATATATGGACATGTTATGTGTAAAAAAACACAGAAGGATTTTTCTATCCTGTTTAATTTTCCAGAAACTTTGCCTAGTCACTTAGTGACAAATTAGTCACTTGTGTAAGTGAAACTTTCAAATGTACACAAACTTTCAAATTAATAAAAACCTATCTTTTAAGGTTGCTATCTTGCTATTTTTTCATTAAGGCACAGAGAAATTACACCAGAACCGCGTTAAGCTTGTGGGATTTCTATGAATTTCCTTTCTGGATATTAAACTTTAAACAAATATTATTATTGTATTCCGAAGGCTTGAATGGGCTGATGATTTTGAAAGTGCTACTTTGGCATCACTGTACAGCTCCATTCTTTCATGTATGCTTTGTTATAACACAAATAAGCTCTATTTATGAAAAGCCAGTCTTAAATCTATAGTTTGTGAAGCCATAATTTGTGGTTGCAATTGTGGTTAATTTAACAAAGCAAGCCTTTTGGTTCACAGTGCACCATACTTACTATTTTTCATAAACTATCACAGCAAAAAAACCCCTTCAACATGTCAGATATATGATGATCCAGCAATGTTGCAATTTTCCAAGTCCTATTTTGTGGTATACCATATTATATGCACAGGAATGCTACATCATTTATTCTGGAGCACAGCCCTGTAATTATTGCTGGCAAACTACTAATTACATACCGCCATCAAATCTAACCATTTTCCCAATAAAAAACCCATACTTTCGTGCAGAATACAGCAACTCCAGCCCGGAGCGTACGCATGTTTTTATTTTAACACGCATGCCATATGGTATTGATCCTCTGCTCACGTGTACTTCACCTAAAATATCCGTCCTGACTATGGGATTCCGCAGGCTTTGTGTTGTGGCACGATGCCATGGGGCAGGAGAGATCTCAGCTCTGGTTCTGCACCAGCATCTCCCCCCTTCTGAGGGCCAAACCTCTCAGCTCACGTGATTTCTGGCTTGGTCTAAGTAACGTTCAGGCCCTGCTACAAAATGGGGGTCTAGACCTCGAGTTCCCCAAACTCCAGGATTGGTGTGTTTGGAATTTTATCACTGGTTCATCTTTAGAAGCTACAATATGGCTCTGCTTGGGGGTCCCCCCCACGAGTAGAGTGAGTAGTAAATAACACTTTGCCTGTCAGCTGGCCACAAACCTGCTCTCTGCATCCCAAGGAATTCTATGAGCCATGGCACATTTCAACTGCAGAACCGCACAGCTTTGAGATGCTTCTGGGGAAAAAAAGGAGGGATTACGGGGAAGAGGGAGCACACAACAAAAATTCCCCAAAGATACTGCCCTACATACGCTGACATTTCGAGAAATTGGCCACAGATTTGACAGCCTGGAGAAGCCCCACTGTTCCCATGCAGCACGGGAGGAGCACGGGCAGAAAAGCAGCAGGGACATGTTGAAATATGGATTTCAATGCTCCCGCTCGAGGCTGTGCGTGTCCAGCACATTTGGGGGGTTCAGGGCACGGCTGTCCTGTGCCCAGGCTGCCCGTGGGCTGCCAGGGGAGCCGGGAGGAGCGGTGCTGCAGCCTCCTAGGAAAGCACAGGGCGAGGTGGGAGCTGCCTGCGGCGCTGCAGGGAGCCAATTATGGATCTGAGGCTCCAGGCTGCTCGCCCGCAGCATCTGCCCGAGTGGCTGCGGGGCTCCTGTGCTCGCAGCCGGCCCCGGGATCACCTGCGGGGATGTGGCCGAGGCCAGCACAGCTCAGCAGCGCAGGGCAGATGGGGCCGGCGGCTGCAGGAGCCGCTTTCCCCCAGCAGCATTCCCTGGAGGGCATCCCAAAGGATGTGGGCAGCCAAGGGCAGCGGGAGAAGTCCAACCAGCATCAGCATCTACTGCATCCTTTTTCTTCATTCACAGAACCTCTCCTAGCTTGGGGGGGCTATTCTGTCCCCCAACATGATTTCCCCGGACTCTATCCCCCTGAGCAGTGCATTTCTGACTTGGCAATCGAAACATCTGTGTTCCCTTTTAAAAACATGACAAACACTGTAGGTATGCGAGACAATTTTCTTAATCTTTCTCAATTTTCTCCTATTTCAGAACTGCAGTCAGAATTGAGTGCGGAGCAAACCCCCTCTCTCTCTTGTCTGAAGGTCTGCAGCAATGTAAGGAGCTTGTTGCACACTTTGATGATAACGTGTGAAATGAAGCAGCCGGGGGCGCTTGTGAAGGATGTCAGAAAAAATCCCACTGGAGTGCAGTAACCTCAGCACCTCCATGGCAGCACAGGGCACGGGCTGCCAGCACAGAGCTGCAAAGAGCTGCAAAATCTGGCCCAGTTCTGGTAAAACACGGGCTATTTGCTTAAGTTTCTGGCATTTGCTCCACAGTATCCTTAGCAGCTTTAACAAGAATAAAGCATGCTTTGCATGCCAAGCAAGTTGGCTGATCTTAGTCATGGCCTTGGTCAAACACAAGGAGTTGCTTGACAAGAAAGAACTGCCACTAAAAACATTAAAAAATGTTAACGGAACTCGCGGCTTGCAAGTTTAGTGTTGCATCTGAAGCCTGAAGGTCTTTGGGAGCTACCCTCAACATTCATCTCAGTAGTTTCCAGGCACCAACACTCCTTTTCCTCTTTATATGTCTGTTCTTATTTATTTCACAGCTACAGAAAAGGTCTGCTAAAAAAAAAAAAAAAAAAAGAAAGAAAAAGTGACAGGTATAAGACTCAGCTCATATGGATAACTCTGGAAAAAGAGATTTTCTTCCCTGAGACTACTTTCAGGTTTGCTGCTATCAGCCGAGGATTAGTCAGCTAACATGGCATCTCTGTTGACATACATTTTTTCCCCACAGCTAAGACAGCTTAACTACTTTATGCACTAGAATATTGCAATGGTTAACCAGATATTTTCGAAAAAAAAAAAAAAAAGCATCTCCTACTTATTAAATTGTAATTCTGCTTTTAGTATTGCACTGGAATCCACAGACAAAGAAATAAGCACCCGAACACCCTTTTGCCTCTAAAATATGCACACTTGAAAAGCTTGAAATATGGTTAAATAAATAAATGAACAGAAGAAGCTATTTGGCCATGCTTGCAAGAACACAGAATCCATTCAAAATCTTGCATAAGTTTTCTTCTTCAGCACATACACACTACAAGGATTAAACAGAAAGGGAAACTTACAGCTTTAGACACACTTTGTGTCTCAATACCAACTGCAGCACCAGCTTCTCTGTAAGGATTATCAAGGCTACAGCCCCATGCAGCTGTCAGTCCCTGGGGCTGTAATTCAGCTATCCTGCTCTCACTCTATCCATCACATTTACACAAATCCCCAAGGTGGACTGCCTTCTAAATGTCTTTACCTTGTGCATTATCCTGGGGCTTAACAATCCAATATTGGTGCAGCCAAGGATAATTACTCTCCATTGATGATAAAACACCCTGAATCCTGTCAGGCATGGCAATTTGCATCTTACAGTGCTGAGGATCAATAGATACAACAAAGGAGTGAAACCTGATTAGATACTGCTGCCTCTCAATGGAAAGGGAAGAGCTGATTGTTTTGCAGGGTTGAAATCCTGGTTAAAAGGGAAACAGAGGTCTCCCATTACAACACAGTCCTCAAGCCTGCTGTTCACCTAGAAAATGCTGCAGGGAGTTTGAGACTCAAGGAGAAAGTAGTTGAATGAACAACCAGGTTTTACAAACTCCTGGTAAAGAAGGAGAGTTATCTACTTGGGCCAGCGTGGCTCATGCATTTTCACTGTACCCCAAGAGAATACAGAGGATGTGACTTGTCTGGAGCTCCAAGAGGTTCTACTTTCCCCCTGGTTTTGTAAATTTACAGTATAAGGAGGACAAGTAACTAGTTCATGATCACACAATAATGAGCCTGGAAATTGGCTACTGGCTCTGCGAATGGATTTCTTTCTGAAGCATCCTCTAGAAGTGTGGGCTCAGCCAAGAGCTCCTGCCCTGTCAAGGCAACAGAAATGTCATATATATTTAAAATAAGGGATTGCAGGATTTTCCAACCACAATTAACCAGGTAAGCAGATGCATGAAGGTGGAGGTGGCATAAAAAATTATCCCAACCCATTCAACAGTCTTCTGACACTAATCTAACACTGAATCTGATCGAAGATAAGAAGTGCGGTGGGTGAACTTCGGTTCCCACATTTAATCTAGAGAGACATCACAAGCTTCCGCCTCTTCACGTCTTTATTTGGAGGCCAGTAACACATTGACAGAAACCCATGGTTTGGCTGACAGCACTGCTGGGCTGCAGGCAGGGAACGCATTCCCGTTTGGACGTGATTCTCCACCACTGACGCTCCCTGGGCTCAGCTGTGCCCATCTCCCACAGCCTGCCCAGATTAGTGATACCAAAGCTCAGCCCTGGGCTGCACACCAAGAGCTCCCAGAAAGGATGTAGCTAACTGTGTTAAATCTGGGTTTTTATTTGGTTTCTGGTGGCAGAGCTACATTAAGCAGGGACTGCATGTCTCCATGTTCTTGCTTGATGGAGAGAAATGCAGAGTTTTCTTCCATGGAAATTAGTCAGCAAAGGAAAAGCTGAGTTTGGGGGATTCCCAATCATGTGAAGCACTATGTTTTAGAAAAGGCCTCAAATGTACAGAAGATAAAACAGTGTCAAGAAAAGAGCTGGGCACATCTTTTCAGAGTGTGTGCTCTGAGGTTGATGAAGGGCTCAAAGCAAGAGAGGAGGAAAACAGAGAAAAACTCTTCAGAAACCAGCTGGGAATAGTCTGTTCTTATCAAAGCACGTTGCTGACACAGACCTGTCACAGAGCCAACATCTGCTCCCAACTCGCAGAGTCAGTCCGAGGCAGGCTGAGTGTCTATTGCACAGGAACACCAAGAGTTGACTTGGCATGATGGACGTAAATGAGAAGAGCTTCTGGAAGCACCAGTGAGCGAAACAGGAAGGAAACTTGTTCCTTTGATGAAAAACCTTTTTATTTTGACCTACAGGCAAACTTGCAGATTTTTATTTTTTTTTTGCAGAAAGGCATCTCTTCCAACATGGGAAATGGGAAAAAAAAGCCTGATTCTGGACATCTGACGCATATGGTAGCGTCTGCTAGAGCCAACGGGGGGTTGCATATGGCAAGCCTGGAAACCTGAGGCTCATTAACATTATGGCACAGGATTATCACTATTTTATGGTCATAAGGATCTGTCTCTTTCATCCTGATGGCTGCTGAGTGATGGTGGATTCAGATGCCCCATATTAACCCCTAAGAGTAAATATAATATTGTAAGAAGTACCAAGCCCACATCTAAAATCCTTTGTCTCCTTCACTTGAGCAGTGGAGTAGAAACATGATTTCCCACCCTGATCTCCTATTCTCCTGAAATCTATCCCAGCCCTTAAAGGCTTTAACTCCCCTTGCCTTCCTGAGTCTCCAGCATTTTTGGGGTACCGGAGAAGATTTGCAAGCAGTCTGAGACACCATCACTGTAGAACAGATGGCAACTATCCCACCTAGGGCGAGACACCATGCAACATCCGTTGGATTCTCACATGAGCATCCAGCTCCTGGCACTGCCCGAGCCTCTGCAGCGGCACTCGGAATCGCTCCTGCGTTGTGGGAACCCATCACTCCTCACAGTGAAAGGGACGTTATTATGGTTTTCCATCTGTCAGTGCAAACTGAAATGCAACTTTGTATTGGGCTCTCCACTCTGCACTCAGGCATGGAAGATTTAGAGCTCGCTGTTGTGTGTTTGAAATGGGAAATAGGAGTGGAGCTGCTGAGTCATGAGAACAGGGGGCCTCTATTGCCAGCCGTTTCTCCCCGGGGAAAGCTGCTAATCCTCTCTGATGCACCTGGGTGCGATTGATTCCTCAGGATTCCCGCACACTCACACAGCCTCTGACTGTCAGAGGTGCATTGATTTGTTCAGCACTGGAGAACAGAATGGATATAATGGAGGTGATTTTTAAGGTGATGATTCCTATGGGTGGGTGAAAATAAAACTGTATTAAATAAGCAGCCATTAGAGCTTAAAACTGAGCGGCTCAGCTGCCCGCTCCTGCCCTCTGAAAGGAGGATGATAACACTGTCACATGCTCCAAAAACAGGTGAGCAGGAGCATAATGAATTCACAGGGTGTAATAACCCTGGTGGAAACTGGCTCAAAATGCACTTGTAGTAAAAATGCATCCTCTTGCTTCACAGTGCACTCAAGGACATTGTCCTCATCTGAATGACGTTATGTATGGTGGAAGAAAACAGGAGGAGAACATAAATGTAGGAACCTTATACACAGCCACGACCAAGTCCCAGGTAAGAACATCCTAACAAAGACAGTGATGCCGAACCCTTGAAAACAAACGTAAACCAGCAAAACTGCGGGTCAGTTTGCCAGGAAAGTTTCTGGTCTTCGTTAACTGCTCCATGCAATTGGAAGGGAGAGGAAAAGGGTCAGGGTAAAGACCTATTTCCCTATCATTTCATCACATCACTCTTCATATAAGCACCCCGCTGACCAGCCTTCTCCCAGAACTTCTCAGCGATTAGCACCATGCTGTTTCTTACTGTGAATTCGAACAAGAGTAGCACAAAGCTATCAGCAGGGACTTCAGTGATCAGAAACTGCTCAGCCAATTTTCACTATCATTTTTTTCTATGTCAAACAAATGCCTATTGTCACCAGGCCTGCTCCTGTGGCATGTTGAGAGCTTCTGCAAATTGCAGAGCCCCCTGTCTCTGATTTTAAATCCCTAAAATGTTAGCTTCCACCATATAGACTAACAGATGAGCAAAGGACAGGGAGCCAGGAGCTGCTGGTGGTAATTCTGGCGATTGATGTGCAGCATAAGTATCCTGGGTACCCTGCCCCTGCCTCGACCTTCCCTGCCTGCACAATGCGGATGGAAAATAACAGTATCTGCCCTGCCACAAAGCAGTGGTATTTTAAGATGCAAAGTGCTAATTACTAGTTCAGACTACAGGTCTTGGCACTGGAATTAGAAGCAGCAGAGCTACGTGAGCTGCTGTTGCAGTCACCAAATACAGCAGGCCTGCAACTGAGACTTCCCTGTGATCCTGTGCTTGCGAGGTCCCCATCAGCTGTGATGGGAAGGTTGCACATGGATGGGATGTCATCATTCAGCCACAGGACTTTGGTGGAAATGGAAAGAGAAGGAGCAAGCAGGCTATGAAATGTGTAACCCTGATTTAATGCCATTAATGCAATTTGATAATTAGCAGAGGGATCACAGGCCTTACAGGAAAACAAGAGAAAGAGAAATGGATTTGGGCAAATAAAGGATATATTTTAGTGCTTCCTCCAGCCTGCAGATTTCTTTTCAACAGCACATATATTGCATTTTTTCTTACAGCAGCCACTGTAGGGGCCAGGGCATTGTATAACAAGAAGAATGGTCAAACACAATTTTAATGTGTCTAGTAAGGCAGAGTGCAATACTTATATATATCAGAACAAGCAATGTGCCAAAGTGCCTGATGATAAGGAAGAAATGTGTCCTCGATCAAGAAAAACCAGTTTAATGTGCACACTGGGAGCAGAGTATTACACAGATACAGCTTTCTCCTGGCCATGTGAATTTAAGGAACCCCTGCTGGTAACTGAGATTCCTTGCAGACAATCAGACCAGAAGCAAAATGTTATAAATTCTTAAGGTACTGTATGACGTGAGATACATCCTCACATTTTATACAAAACCAAGAAGGGGAAGATAGCATGTAAGCATCTGAACTCCCATACAACAAATGCCATTTCAAGCATCATTTATTATGCTGCCTTTCACAGACTTTTACAATCCTCAATATGGTTAGCAATTTCAGCTGACTCGTAAAGCGGTTTTAAAATTCATCACTGAAAAGAATGTTTATCTCTGTGTTTCCTCCAGTTCGGGACTAAAATTAGACTCTTAAAACCTGGGGATGGTGTGCCTTTAATTTTGTTTAGAACAGAAAATAACTGCGATATGAAAGGTTTAATGAGGTTAGAAATCTAAAAGGAAATGGAGTGGGAATAGATTATCAAGAGAAATAAAGCCAACCGCTGGAGAGTACACTAATATTAAATATTAGGTTTCTAAACCAAATATATATAATCCATTTAGGGACTTAATGGTGGTTCTCAGAAGCACATTTATCTACAGCTTATGGTTCAACAACCAATATTATAACTCCATTTGTCATTGTTAGGCGAGGGGGATGGATGTCAGCGAGGCGAGGGTCAGCACATGAGGAGGAGCTCGGGAGACGCCGCTCCCGTACCTTACAGACAGACCTTGAGGGGAAGAGTTCACCTGCAGATTTCTAGCTCCACACTGAAGATCTGCCCTGGAAACATCTTCTTACAAAATACTCCCTCTTTCATTTTCCTCATGAAGAACAAAGGCAACACATTCAAGCAGGGATTTGTCTTAAATTAGGCTTTATACCCATTTTTCATTTAGAAAGATACTTACAACGTGTGCCTAACTAAATGTGGGATTACGCACTTGATTAAAATTAGCGACATGCTTAAACTACTTGATGAATTGGGTCATTAGATACCTAAGTCAATATGAGATAAGGAGCTCTGAAAATCAAGACAAATTGAAAACTCAAAAATGGATTTTGGTTCTCAGCTTTTTGCACCTATACTAATGAATTTACAGTATAGGCAAAGATTTAACTAAACCTCCTGATATCAACACCCAAGATGAAATCCCTGCTTAGGGAATGCCTGCTCCCCTTCTGGCTCTGCTGGGACATCAGGGCAGGGAGGTGACCAGCTGTGGGACAGCTCTGCCCTCTGCAACTCCACCCAAGAAGCTGCAGAAAAAAACTTCCACCATTAAGAACAAGGGACTAGGAGATGGAATATTTAGGGAAAAATACAGAAGGATGCATGGGTTGTCACACCTCCATTTTAGAAAAAGCCAAAAGAGCCCCGTATGGAGGCACCAGCTACCTGGCAGCGAGAGTCGCTCAATGACCTGCAATTCCTGATCACTTCAACCCCTCTGTGCCACCACAGGCACAGGGCCAGGTTTATAAGCAGATGTAATTTTTTTATTATATGAAATAGTTGGACAGAACACACAAGTGCCAAGTGCACTGATCCTTCCTGAAGAAGCCTCTGCAGTGGCCTTTTCGTGAGGGCTGTGTGCCAGAACTCTGGTCCTTTTGCCGCAGTTCCATCTGCTGGCTGAACACCAGGCACCCTCTGCCTCCCTCCACATCCTGCCTTGCTGTATCCCACCAAAGAAGGAGGCTGGTGCTCCATTTTACACTTGGGATCGCTGTGCTATTTTGATTATTCTTTGTGTTTCCCCTGTCTTTTCCTTTCTGAAAGGATGCCTGCTGTCAGGGACCCACCACTTCCAAGTGAGCACTCTGCCTGCCAGCTCCAGGCTTCTGGACGCAGCCAGCAGCTCTCTGAGGACTCCCAGACACGCTTCCTTTCTCTTTTCATGGGACAGGAGGGAAGCTGAGCTGGGGGGATGACACAGTAGAAAACAGAAGTGTGCTCCTTTCTCTTGAAAGGCTCCAAATCTGCTCCCTCTCCAGCCCCAAAGTACTTCTTGTGCCAATTCCTGGTTGACTGAAATCTTGAAATGTCACCAAGAACTGGAGCAAGCCAAAGGAACACGCTTGAAGTGGTCAAAATGAAATAAAACATACTCCACTACAAACAACACTTCGCTAATTCCAGCTCGAATGCTTTTTGCTATCAATGAAATTCTGAGGAAGCAGGGACTTCAGGCAGCACCATATGTTGGCTATCACTCTGCTCAGGCTGGGTATTAGTGAGTTTTTACTACTAACACCATCAATAACAGTAACTGAATTAGCTGTAAGAGTCAGAAATCCATCTTTTGAGTGGTATGACCAAATTCTTTCACATAATTTGCCTGAGTGACAGAAAAATATGTTGCTAGTGTCAAACAAGTCTGGAAACTTAAAATGTTTGTAATTCTGCAAAAAAATAATGCAGGGCTTATTGACTCTAGAGAGCTTCGAATCAAGACCTCACTTCAGAAAAGTGCTAATTTTGATGTTTAATTGGAGCTGAAATCAGTTTTGCTGAATGAAACCTGTAAACCTTTCTTTACAGCAAACACAAGGAAGCAGTTTTTCCACATGACATGTCATTAAGCTGTGGAATTCACTGCCACAGGATGTTGCAGAGGCCAAAAATACAAATGAGTTCAAAAAAAGATTAGACAAATTCACGGGGGATAAGTCCACCAGTGGCAATTAAACACAATGGTCGGGATACGACCTCTGGCTCAGGAAGTTCCTGAAGTGCCGATTGCCAGACGTGGGGAGGATGAGACTGGGGAAAGGTTCACCCTGTGCAAGCCTGTTCCTTATGCTCCTTCCCAAGCATCTCCTGTTGACCACTGATGGAGCAGGGATTTCTGTGCTACACAAGCCGTCCCCATGGGGCAATTCCTCTGATCTCCACAACATTTGGATCTGAACAAAGCTCTGAAATTTGTTGCAAAGCTGGGAATTTGGTCACATGAAGAATGCTGCTATCTTTTTCATTTTTTAAATCTTGAAAGGTTTTCCATAGTTCTTCATAAAGACCAAGCTTTACTAATCATTTCGGTAGCAAAGTATCTCACTCTTCTTGCCATCCCAATTTAAAAAGAAGATCCAAAGAAGATAATAAACGGAATAAATTGTTTATTCCTATGGGTATCATGCAGCTGCACTATTACTGTGATCAAATTCTGGTGAAACAGCTGAACGTATTCAGCAGAGTCTTTTGACTCTTATTCCTCTTAGTAATTTAAACAATGCTGTGTCCAAATGTCTTGCAAAAGTAGAATTATTATGCCAGTTTATGCAGGAGAAGTTTGCTTCAATAGGGTGCAGATGAACAGGGACATAACTCCAAGGTCTAGAGCTCCTTCTCAGACTTATATTCACAGTGCAATTCTTAAGTCTTATGATTGTTGTTGTTTTTCTCGAAGCCCATCTCCAAGTGTAATTCTGTGGGAATCTTGGTGTTCAATGAAACAGAAAATGATAAATTTCTAGCACTGTGAAGCTTAAAAATGCGATCTAAATGCATTCTCTCATCACCTAAAGGCTGGGGTAAGGCAGAGAAAAAGACCTCATTTAAAAACTAAGACCTCCCTGTTAAAAACAAAACATTTTCTGGGAAACGTGATATTTGATGAAGTGACTCAAATATATTTATCAGACTCAACTGAGTCCCCCATTGCAAGCACCCAGATGTAACTTAAACTGCATATTTTGTGAGCCCCCAAATAGCACAAGTTCTTAATCACATTCCTTAGTCTCATATCTCAGTTACAAAGCACAGCACAGATTTGGAATTAAACTGTATAAGTGTGCTGCAAGACATAATGAAAACATCATGATCCAAAATCCTTGGCTAACAGTTAGCCAGAGACATCTAATTAATTAAACAGCCTAATTCACAATAACATCCTGTCCATGTACAAATTTCCACTGTTTTAAAAAACAATTTTGCTAATGCGTGGCAAAACTTAGATCAGTTGTTTCAAATTCGATTTGATTTAAGCCTAGGCAAATTTAAATTAAGATCAAGATAAACCTATTTAATCCTGGTTTAAAAGGGAAGAAGAAAGTCCATGCTGAGTTTTACATACTTTAAGCTCAATGATTTAAGTCATGTCCTTAGTTAGTGACTAGTACAACTGTGAATACAAACAGTGCTTAGGTCAGAATGTATTTTAATTTTTAGCACTTGTGAAAGTAATTCTTAGAAAAGACTTTTAAAAAAAAATGCTCGTTTATGCTTTTATTGTTACCTTGTGCTGTACAAAGACTGTCCAAACCATTTTCTTTAACAATATCTGTATATACCTACTAAGATTTTATCCACTGAACTTCTCACACAAGAATTGTCAGCAGTAGAAAGCCTAAACAGCTTGAGTAAAACTATTTTATTCTTTTAAGCTTTCCATCTGATGATCCTTCATGGTCATGTATTTTCGTGGATTCACTAAGTCCTTAAGAGTCAGCTGGACAATGCATGACTAGCAGAAAATCACCAAGATTTACAGACCAAACAAAACCCCTAACTCCCCTAGTCAGCCTTTGGCTAACTTTATAAATCACAGGAAAACACTTAAGCCTCATTTTTTTCCTTTTTAAAGCTACCACCTATAAACAACACCACTATTTGTTCCTTTCAGTTTCTATTAGTCATAAATTTTGCAAAATTAAAGGAAAGGCATGAGCTGGGCCTGAGTATGGAAGCCAATTTGAAGACAGACATCGAGATGAATGCTAACACAGCACTGAGTTCCACACCATCAGCATATTCTTTAAGTAGACCTAAATTATTTTTCAGTGCTGTTTTATTCAATTTGTTGCATCAGGTTTAGTTGTTTTCAGGTCAGATACCAGCAGCCATTTGGTAATTGAACACCTCCTTAACTTCAATCAGAGCCATGCTATGCTAATGCAATTCTAGCTGTTTTAATTTCTGTTGTTTTCCCTAATTTGCCTTTAGTCTTCTAGTCCCACAAAAAGTCTGTAAGACATTAACATTTCTTCTCATCCCTGTCAGCTGGGAACACACTGGAAGCTGTAAGAAGTTATCCACTCTGTGCTCAAAAGCATCAGAAATCACTGACCGCAGCAAAAGCCAAGCAGACACAGTGGTCCCCAACAAACTGCTCCCTCTGGTTTTCTCTTGTCCCCTTGTGGGGTACTTTTCTCCCATTTATTTGGAAGCAGTGGGAAGGCAGGAAGAGGGTTGTTCGGTGTTTTTTAGGAAAAGTTTTGTTTCCAACCCATGGCAGCTTCTATTAGAAGAGAAACAAAGAGAATGAGCAGATCCTGTTGTGGTGACGTAAAGCCTAAGAGATATTTCAGGGTCACCAGCTATCTTATATAGACAACATCTGGCAAAACCATCCAGCAGCAATATGGATACCAGCCCCAGGAAATACTAGTACACATAGCCAGAAAAAAAATATACTATTCTGGGGCTTATATTTTTTTAAAAAAATCTTTTTTTTGTCAAGGAGAAAAAAGTGACATATGCACAAACAGCAGCGGAGACTTCCCGGCGCAGGCAGTGATAGATGGGGACTTTTGCTCACTCTCAGATGCATGGAAGAGAATAGTTTTTTGTGTTAAGAGATCATTACAGCTTCAGCCCTCCTACTGCACTGTTTCCTCTGAAATCAGGGGCAAGATTAAATCTGTTGTAGCAGAGCGCTCCATAATGGCTCTGACAGACGTTGTTTTTCCTCGGCCTCACATCTGGGAGTTAACCAGCAGAGCGCTTGAAACCAACCAGGTCAGCTCTTTAGTTGAGTTTCGTGTCTAATCAGCCAGGAAGGCTGAGGCCTCAGGTCACACATGGAAATCACTAGAGCTATTTAAGTCGCCAGAGGTTATTAATAAATCTCCCACTATTTCCTTAAGTAAATAATTGGAGGCCCATCTTTCAAACAAGTTATGTCTGGCCATGTTATGGTACCAATTTTATCCTTCCTTTTTTCCCCTCACCAAGCAGGAAGAACAAATCTCTGGTGACAACAATGGCAAAACTGTGAATTATAAACATCCATGTGTCTCTCATTTGAATGCCTCCTCAAGTTTCCTTGACAGCTGGGGGAGAGAGAGGCTCTTAGTCTTTCCACCAGAGCCCGAGCCACTGAAACCGCTCTCACACCAGCAGAGACTTTGGGGGAAAGCCGCACAGCTCTGGCTGCTGGCTGAAACAGGAGCCCTGCTCTCTCCATTAGGTGCTGTTAGGTAGCCGAGTTCAGGTCCTTCTGGGCTGCCACCAGGGAAAGGAGGGGAAAAGCCAGACCATGAAACACGGCCAGAGGCAGAGCTCTGGGGCTTCTGGAAAGAAGGAGCTGAGGGAGATGGGGCTTGCGATGTCGCATCCTCCCTTCGAGTCATGCACAGGGAACTGCACCCAAGCCTGACACACACAGGCCCTGTGAGACCACAGCCACTTGTCTCATAGCCAAATACATCCACGCCACAAGTGACAAGCCCTGGCTTGCCAGAGCCTCAGTCTTTCCTGGAAACGTTACTCTTTCAGCTTTGGAAACAACAGACTGCTCGCACTAAGGCTGACAGGCACTTTCTCCCACACAGAGAAATTAACACCAGCCCTGACCACGGGCCATTGTTAAACTGCACCAGCAATCCTCTGCAAGATACTTCTGTAGCAGGACTCCTGCTTGCCCTGGTTCTGACAGAAAAATTCAACACGAGACGGCTCCTGCCTGCCCCTCCTGTCCTCCCCACCAAGCTATTGCATCAAGCTCCTCGCAGGTCTCAGGGATATTTATGGCAGCTGTGATAACCCCAACGCATCTTCCAGCTGCCAGATCCCTTCCACCGCCACGCTGAGTTACGAGTTGTCTTTGTTTGAACTTCTTTCACGATGATGCAGAGTCTCAGGCATTAGGAGTGCAGAATGGGTGCTTTAAATGAAGCCAAAGTCCACATGGAAACATATATCTCGTGCATATATATGTGTATACAAATATATCTGTCTCTTCACAGAAAAGAATTTCAAATTTGCCTATGAACAAAGAACACCCGCTTCATCCTTCAAATCACATCGACAACCAGCAGGTTAATAACCATCATAATCTTCACTCATAGGAAAATATTCTTAATTTGCAATAAAACCCTTTTTTCCCATATTTTTTAGAAAATGGAGGATCTGCTCCCTCTCGTAACACCACAGTCTTTTTTTTTTTGTGATCTAAAAAATGTTCATACTTGAATAATGTTTTCTTTCTTTCTTTCTTTCTTTTTCTTTCTTTTTTTTTCTCTCTCTCTCTTTCTATCCCTATTTCTTCCTCTGTTTCTTTCCCTCACTCTTGCAAAGATTAATGCTTCCAATCTAAACCCCAGCCTTTCTGAAGGAGGATTCTCCTCACGCGATCATTGCTTTGCGGCATTTCTAACAGGGGCTATCGACTTAATTAACTCTAACTTTAGGTCTGAATCTCCCAACGGAAAGCAAATGTGAGCTGGAGCTGCTTTAGCCAAGCACTGCCTTTCAAGCAAGCAATGCTGAAATATAATCCTCCCGTGCCTGCAAAAAAAGGTGGAGAGAAAAGCAGCCCTACCTTTGGGGCGTGCTCGGGCTGCAGGAGGGGCACGCCAGGGCTGCACCCCAGGAGTCCCCAGGCAGGAGATGGAGATCTGGGGGCACGGGCAGCACAGCTTTGTTCCAAAAGCGACATATTGAGGCTGTGTGAGCACGAACGTGTGGGTGGGGGAACGGGGGGGAGAGGTGGAGGTAGTGCAGCGCTCTGGCACCCGGGCTGTCGCCCAGGCATCACTGATGTGGGCACTGGAGGGAGTTGCTTGCCAATCCTTCTGGCAGAAGAAAAATTGCTACAGATGGCAACTGCCAGCAGGGAACGAACAGCGAAAACAGAGGAATTCATGACAGAAATTATGGAGAGAAAGAGGAAAAAAGCGTTTCCAATGTACCCGTTTCATCTTTTCAGTTAAAGGAAAACCTGTTATCAAGAGCCCAAATGAGCAGCTCCACTAAAGCTGAGGGTGGAAATCACTGCAGAGCCATTGGAGCCATGGAATGCCTTCAATTAAAAATCTACCACGTGCTCACACAGGCAGCACACACATGTAATCTGCATATTTGCCTGTAAAGATGTGCATGCACTAAATGAGCAACAGTATTTAGGCATGTACATATTTTTGTGTCTGTGGCTCAGGAACTAGGTTAAAGACAAGCAGAATCTATGGAATTTGCACATCTTTCCTTTCTGTGTGACAGAAGGTGCCAGAAGAAGATATTTGCTGTCCTATTCACTTAAGACAGCAAAAGTAAGGAGTGGGAAAGGAAAAAAAAAAAAGAAGGAAAAAACCATACAGCAAGCAGAAACACTTAAAATGAGTTACTATGTCTGGTCACTCAATCCTTTAAGCCCTGCCAACACTTTTCTGTGATTAGTTAGTAAATCTGACAAGGCCTGCGTTTGTTCACAGCTTATTGACAGAACTGTATTGATAAAGCAATATCCAAGCCTGGGGAAAAAAAAGCCCACAATCTCATTTTACTTTCTCAAGTCTTTATTGCACAAAGGTGTTTTTCCTGGATGAATTCATTTTCCTGAGACTAAACTTTGAATTTTCTGAGAGTGCAGCTCTTATATCATTGCTTAATAATTATTTATTGACTGCCATTAAACATGGGAGAGAAAAAACATGTCCCACGAATTTATTTGTGCAGATTTCGGACCTGTCGATGCAGTGACATTTGTTCAGAGATCTTAAGAGACAGAACAATGGTAGCTGTGGGGGTGATAATTTTTCCATCCCCCTGAGATATCCCATGCTTTCCTGTTCCCCAAGCCCCCACTCATCCTGAGGTTCTTCGTAAAACCAGCCCCTGTCTCCCCTGGAGGTTTGTGTCACGGGCATGGCATCCTGGATGAGGCTCCTGATGGGGTCCCTGGAGGACCCATTAGTGCTGCTCATAAATTAGCCAGATGGGGTTTGCCCTGACCCAGCTGCAGCAGGTTTGGTCTGGAGGGGAACCCAGGGCTCCCACCCCACACAGAGGGAACTACATTTCCAAAGATTAGGAGCACTGGGATATGAAAAAGCAGGAATGGACAGGATTAAACCAGGGACGATTTCATGTTAAAACCACATATATTACTGAAGCCTAATTGCAGCATTTCACATCCAGTTTAATTTTATGAGCTTGATGAATCCAGAGTGTCAATAAAGAAGTGGCAGTGTGGGATTGTTCAATGGTTGCAAACCAAAATGAGGGGAAATGTGTTCAGTAACAACCACTGCATACAGACACCATTAGAGAGCAAGAACTGGTGAAACAACTTTTCTCCAAGAGGCTGGAGAAGACACCAAACACTTATTGTTATGTGCTCCCACTGGAGACTGTTCAGTTTAAAGAGATCTAACAGCCACTGCTGAAGCTGGCAGTTGAAAGAAATTGTTGAAAAAAACCCTATTTGTTGGTGTTTCATTTACTTTTCCTCTTTATTTTCTGTGGGTAGTGGAAATTGGCAGATATAAGCCAGCAGAGAAGTGGAACATCATCACCGAAACACAGAGTGATATGGAAAATCCCTTTATCATTTGAGTTAAACCATCACCAGATATCAATGAATCATATCACAAAAGCCTATTTAGGCTTCCCTGGCATTACAAATCCAGAGTGTCCTCTGGGCTCTTCTGCAATAGCTATTGATTATGACTTTAAAACCAAAAAAGTCCTCCTTGCTTACAATAAAAAATCACTAGTTCTAAACAGAAAATAAAGCATTTTTCAAAAATGGGCTGAAAAAATGTGCACACATATCTTCAAAGGCTATTTTCACTACTGCAGGCATGCACATAGTAAGTCTTCTAAAATTTATGAAGGAAAGAATAAGCAGGAGAAATTATAACCAGTTGAAAAATGGGCTGTGCTAGGAAGAGGCAAATAAAATATATATACTTCAAGGGGTGACATGTTTATTACTAATAATCTATAACAACATTCTCCCTTTATTCACCAGTGTTGTATTAATAAGGAAAGTAGTTAAGAACCTACAGATGTTACATGTGTTTTGAAAGGATTAGTTCATGTACCAACGACTTTCTGAAAAAATGGAAGTGTTACTACAGCTGTATTGCCCTGGGCTTCTGCAACTCCAATTCAGCAGTGAAACTGGAGAAAGGAACCACCTCCAAGTGTGTGTTCACAGTGAGTGCTGAGATGTGGCAGAGCTCAGCACAGCTCTCCCTCCCCAGGTGTTGATTCCCCAGGAGCAGGTTCCCTTCTGGCTGAGTCCTGCTGACCCCATCCGAGGAGAAACACCACTCAAAGTCTGTCAGGAGAGAGGTCATGGCAGGCTGGAGACACGACTCGGCCATGTAGGGTCTTAATGGCTTTCTTATTAATACAACACTGGTGAGATGCCACAGCTCTTGCTTAAGCCAAGCAGTCTCACAATTCTCATTTTGACAGTAAACAAAGAGCCCAGCCCTCTGTGGTAAGGATCTGGGATGACTTATTGTTAGAGCTGCATGTTGGAAATGATTGCCGTGGCAATACTTTGTTCTGCATCGAATGCCATTTCATAACATAATCATCTCAACCCCACCACAAACATGGATTATGCTCCATCCAGGAGAGATCTTAATAGTTTGTCAAATGATGTTTTACATCTGAGTTACCTCCAGTCTAGTCTGCTGCTTCATGCATGGTTGGACCGGACAGAAGGAAAGAGAAATTAAGTTGGTATGTAAATGTCTGTAGCAGTACTGTGGCACTAAAACCAGTGCAGGCCTTCTCCACTGCAGCCATTTCTGAACAATATAAATCAGAATCTCCTCGATATCAGCTTTTCAAAATACCTTCAGATTGAGATTTCCTGAAGCATTTCACCATTACGGTAAAAGCTTCAACATTCTTGCTTTTTAGAAAGTTCTAAGAGTGTAGAATCTAGGAATTGGAAAGTCTGGTTTCATCAAAGTCCTTCCATATGGCTCTGGACACAAATCTCAGAACCACAATTTCTAAAAAAAAAAAGGCACAGTAGTTCTGCATTCCTGAATTTCTGGATATGCTTCTTGAAACCCCTCTGGCCCAACCTGGAGAGGAACTGGGCACTTGCAAACCCTCCTGTGGTCACAGCAGAATCAAGTGCTCAACAATCTTAGCACCGAGTATTTCAGAGGACAGGTCTTGAAAATCAATCTCTTTTTGTTTGTTGTCAGTCCCTGCCTTTCACTACATTCTTTGTTGAAACAGCTATGCCATCCTAAGAGTTCAGCAGTTTAATCTCCATCCGGGGTGTATCCACACTCCAGACCAAACAGACAGAGGCAGTGCGCACCTGCTGCTGCACAGCACATCTAATGAAATGTGCCAGGCCACTGTCATTATATGCTCAACTACAAGCTCTGCTTATAACAATAAATATTCACTAATTGGTAACACAATTACTCACAGTGCGAGGAGGAGGAGGGCTGCAGAGGGGAAAAATGTGCCCCTTTTATTTTCACAGTCTCTCTGAAGCCATGACATATCTACGCATTTTCCTACCGCATGTGCTGATCTAGAACTAAGGACGAGATGGATGCTGAAGAGAGCCATTTTCATCATCCCTGGAGAGATTTTTAAAACAAGAGAGAGGGGTTTTTTATTCCCCTCTCACTGAAAGAAGCATTGGCTCCTTTCCACTTCCAATTTCACCATGGCTGCACACGACTAAACATCCATTTTGACACTAATGTGGAGTGGTGCTCTCTACTACACTGGGTCAGCCAGCTACCCTGCCTCACTGGCCAAGTGATTGTACAATCAGTAATGGTATATTTTACACCCTGTATTTCTTAAAAAAAAAAATTACTAGGGAAATTATTCTTTTACTCTAGGATTTTTTTCTTTTACTTTTTTATTTTTTTTTTATTCCTGAAGACACATGTGTTCACTCTCTCATAACATTTAAAATGAGGTCAGAAACTTGCACATATGTGGCTGCGTGTGCTTTCTCCTCCAACCAGAAATGACAAAGCAGAGTTTGGCAAGGCAATAAAGGAATGGCCACAAATCAGCCAGGATTATCTGACTTCCTTTAAGAAAGCCATAAATTGTTTACAGCAGCATTGGTCTTTAATGGCAGAATGGGGGGTGATGGAGGGGAAAGCTTTAATCTAACAATTTCAACACATTGCCAAAGTCCTTTCCTGTAGTTTACAATAAAAGAACTTCCAAAGCATCTAACTTATGTTGGCTGGACTTTTTATTTTTGGGGAAAGTTCCTTCCCATGCTCCCTTCTCCTTCAATACAGAAATAGACTGGAGTGCAATGAGGTTAAGTTTTAAAGCATTAAGCATTTGACAAAAATGCTTGCAAAGATTTTAGCACCAGAAAACCTCTAGAGAAACTGGACAGAGCCTGTGATAATACACAACAGACTCCTCCAAGCTTAATGCACTGGGAATTGGAAGTGCATTAGGATTTTGGCTGCAGCTGGGCTTTTTACGGCCACTGGATTCTCGGCACCACTGCTGCTAATAACACATAGGTGAGGGGACATGGAGACAGACAGCTTGCTGTGACTGCCACTCACTGTACACCACAAAACAGTTCCAAACAGGAGAAGGCAGCACTCTAAAAAAAAAATGCTTTGGAAACAACCAATCTGCACAATTCCTGTATATGAATTTCCAACACTTCCTTCTTCCCCCTCCAGTGCAGTTCTACAAAGTTGTTTGGTTTTATCCTTTTGATCTTGCTCGTCCTAGAGGGCAATTCTGAAATTCAGAACCATCACTGGAATTTGGACAATGAATATTTGTAAAGTTTGAAGGCGCCTGTAGTGGCATTTACAGGGTTGATGCCTCCTGTATTCCTTAGTATGTTTTGCCCTTCAGGGCTATTTCTCAGATGGCACCATTGTGCAATTTGCATCTAGCACAAAAAAGGCAAGCTTCTCCACTGCCTGGTATGGAAATCCTCTAAATCCTTTCCTTCTGGGATCATCCCTGCTGTTGTAGTGTATTTCTTCGTTCACATGCCACTTTTGGAAAATGCATTTCTACTGCAAAAATGATGTAAATAAATACAGCACACTCACATGGTTTGAAGAGTTTATCAACAGAAAATATCCATTCCAGACTACTGGCTTCTGAGAACTGGAATGTTTCCAAATCTATTTATCACATCACTTTATAGAAGCTCTTTCCTCCCTCCTCTTGATATTTCAGAAATTTATTTGCCTCCCATTATAAAAATAAATACAAGTGCTCTCCCTCCCCAATGCCCAAACAGTAATTAGTTATAATGATTGTTATTTATGTTGTGGCAGTGCTGTGGAACCCCAGATAGAGGCAGGAACCCGATATGGTTACATGTTTATAATCTCTCCTCTACACGCTACTTAACAGCATATTGCTCAAAAGCCAGTAAAAGCAAATTCTTCAAGCATCACAAAGGAGACTGCCAGCAAAGTTTCCCCAAAGCTTTGGATAAAAATCCCATGAAACTGAGTGGTTCCCCATACTGCAAACTCCAGCTCTAGTGAGAGCCAGTCATCCGAGCTGAATTTTTTGTTTGGCTGAAAACAAACTCACAAGGCTGAAGTACAAAAAGGCAAATGTATGGTCTTTCCAGAGCAAGAGGGAAACCATTCCCCTGTTGAAAAGCCTTTCTTTAGTAATTAGGGCTGAAAAATTACTTGTATTTTCCCATGCGCTGATGAGAAAGTTATAGGAAGGAAGGAAACACAGGAAGATCCGAGCAGCACATAGGATAGGATGAAGTACTTTTATGGATAATTGCCATGCAACTCTCTATTTTGTTCCTGGTGCTTAGATATTATTAAGTAAAACTAATTAGAAATGCAATAGATAAATGTACTCAGAATTCTTCATATCCTCTAAGTGGTTCCAATACCACCCATCAGGGACTCTGCGTTTGCTGGGTAGGCAAATGATTTTCTCATAAAAAGCTGGACGACTCTTACCATGGATCATTTTCTCCTTTAACCTGCTCTATTACTGCTCCTCCTCTCCTCCTCCTCCAAAGTGAAATATAATATCCATCAGTGTAGTAATGATTCCTGAACTAGAGACACAAGTAAAAAGCAAACCCCCCTCCCCACGCCCTCAGCACAGAAGGCTTGATGAGCACAGCTAGTTAGCCCTGTCTCTAATTAATACATTTTGCTTTTCCTGCCAGGTGTGGCCCCATTTCTCACTCACTGGTTTCCCTCCCCAACAATTTATTCTCAAAAACAGAAACAAGCAATGGAAACAGAACCTGTAAAATACAAATAATGGAGTAAATCAGTGTTGTTGGTTTATTTCCCTTGCTGCTTGAGAACTTTAAAGATGTTTGGGGAAAAAAAAAACAACAACCAACCACAAAAAAGCCCAACCAAAACAAAAACCTTTCCACTAAGTAATTGAGTCTGCACTCTTGTATCAGACATTCAATGCTAATTTGGAGTCCTGTCTTATCGCATTACAGACAAACACAGGGCCCCTTACATCAAGTGCAACAAAATAGCTACACTCGGCATTATTAATGAAGTAGATGGATTAATTTCCTATTTATGAGAAGCTAACCAACTGGCTAGCTTGCTGACAGCACTATTAATGATCCTTAATGCCCCACAGGCGGTAATGGGTCCCGCTGGGAGATCTAGGAGCGCTGCAATTTGTATTGAGGATTTAGACATAACAAAAAAAAAAAAAAAAAAGGAAAAAAAAAAAAAAAAAGCCCTCCTGGGAGCAGGCAGTTGATCAGCGGGCGCCCCGGCGGAACACAGCAGACAAATAATAAATGACAGCCTTGCGATTAAATCAAACCTTCTACTTTAAGTGTTAAAGTGTCTGACTGTCACTAACAATCTAGTGGTTGTTAAAGCCTCCCGGGGCCTGCAGGAACAGACGCAGTGAGCTGGAAGGTAAAAGGGGGGGAGAGCGGCCACGGCGGCTGCGGGAGCCTCGCCGGCTTGGGAAGGGAGGCTGCTGCAAGGCAGGGATTTACACAACCTCCGAGCTCCAGCTCTGCTTTTTGAGGTACCACAGGCCCAGGGCGCAGGACCCCCAAAAGTTTACATGAGGCTTAAAAGAAAGATTTTACCTGGGAATGCAACAGCCTGTAGGTTCCCTCCCCTCAGCTCTCCAGCCCTGCAGTCCTGCTTACAGTGGGCTCACAGCCCAGTGGGAGTGGGAATCCCATACCTAAGATCTCGTTTGGTGTAAATGAACATCTTTCCTGCTGCTATCTAGGAATTTCAGTTTCTATTCATATGTCTGTGCACGCAGGATTGAAACCAGAGGGCCATGTTTCTGGATTCAAAAGGGACAGGTTGAGGTGTGAACAGAAGTCCTGGAGGCAACATGGATTTCATTCACTTAGTCTTCTTGATAAATACAGCCATACACACTCTATCTTCCTTATATTTAGTTTCTTATTGCCCCAGACCGATCACATCCTGAGGCTGGGTGACAGCTTGGAGAAATCCCAATGCCTTCTCTTCTGGAGATCAGTGTTCAGAGATAGAGATGAAACAGGCAAGTAGGTGAGATGAAAATAAGCGCTGAAATGGTCCTTTGCCTGTCACCCTCTATCAAAACACCAAAGCAGGAGCCGAGGCTTAATGAGTTAAGGAGGCACAAAGCCAACGTTTTGTACTGATTGGGAGAATAGTCTCCTTTTTCTTTGTCATTCTCTCTCTGTGTCATGACCAAGCATGGGCTTCTGTCTTCTTAGATCTTCTCCCACCCCATTTTAATCCAGTGCTACACATAATTAAGGCGAATAATGTGAAGATTTCTAACAAGGTTAATCTGTCTTTAAAGAAACATTTAGAAAATCGAGGTAAGTTGGATGTTGTGTACCTGCCATCAGCAGAAACCGAAATAAATTCTTGTAATCCGACTCAGATAATGTCAAATTCAAGGATGATGAACCTTTGTACCTTGCAGGACAAATCAATACTATTAAATCTGCTGGTAAGATTTCTTTACATGGAGATTGTATGTACTATTTGCAGATGCTCTTAGAAAAAAGAACAATAATAATAAACAGAGAAACAATCCAGTAAGTGTACATTTCTAAAGTCACACGCAATATTTTACATTAAGAAAAAAAGGCAGAAAGCCTTTTCAAATATTATTTTGTAATGAGAAATGGAAAAGTGAAAGGCATAAGGAGAAGAGGTTTACTGTATCTGGGGCTGGCACAGCTGTACTTGATGCCCATTCTCAAATGAAAGCTCTGGGCTTGTCACAGGCAGTGTAAGTGCAGCACTTCCATTTGGAAAGGATGGCACTTCCCACTTACTGCAGAGCACCTGCTCAAGATACACCTCAGTCCTATTTTACTGATGAGAAAGGTAGGAAGCAATGTGTCTGAGGCTGCAGAGGGAGTCAACAAGAGGAAAGGAGAAGGGAAGTCAGAGCTCCAGCTCCTTCCTGTCCTCAGACCACTTGCTGATAAAGAGTATGGGGATCACCAGGAACACTAATGCAAACAATACCCATGGCAGTGTTGCCCCTCCCACAAGTGGTAAAGTGTAGGCTTTAAAAGGACAAAACTCAAACAAATCTAAGAAAAAAGACCAGCAAAAAATGAAGAGAAAATTGCACAAGGATTCCCATGCAAGTCTACAGCATGAGAGTCCCAGTTCAGTGCCCTTTTCATGCTGCTTTTCACTAAAATCTTCAGCTCTAATACAAATTTTGAAGGAAAACGTATCAAAACCAGTGCAATGCTTGTTGCTGAGATGTCAGGTCTGGACTGGACTCAGAAGATCCTCTCCCTGACTGAAGTAACAATGGACAGCTGCTCCCACGCTGATCCTGCAGTGCTTGGAGCTGGGATCCAGCAGGATCCCTTGTCCTCAGGCACAGTGTCAGGTGATGCACTGCTGACAGCAGTTTGCTCCTGCCAACTGCCTCCAAGCAGACAACCCTGACACACCAAAACACTCAAGTGCTTGCATAGAAAAGCCACCACACATCTCTCCATATACCACATTCTCCTCCCTAAAGAAGAAATGTGCAGAGAACAGAAAGGTCCTACCACCTTCTTCCTCATTATGTTATTCCCATAATTGAGGAAACAGAACATTTTCTTTCTAGATGCTTTGTAAAAGCTCTGAGGAAGATTTATGGCTCCTATTAGGTTTTCCAGGCACTTAAAGGTGGACATGACACAGAAGGGCCATGCAGTGGATGCCCCACCCTGTACAGGAGCCCTGAGTAGAGCACATAGATGTGAGGAACAGCAGTCCAGGAGAGGGGACTGGAACTGGTTGTGATACAGACTCCCTGAGACCACTCCAACAACCCATCAAGGGTGTGGGATGATATCTGGTCTGCTATCCTGCAAAAAACTATCATGCAGTTTATGTCATCGTCGTACCTTGATACTGCAGCCTGGGAAAAAAAAACATAAATAATCAGCTCACATGTATCAATTAATTCTATGACCAATCTATGTGTGTTTTCCAGCAGAATTAGTATTTTTTACATCATACAACTTCATAACAGGTGACTGAAGATAACCCACAGGAAAACACAGCAGCCAATTGGATTCTCTTCCCCTTACGAGAGCTGCAGTAAAGAACATGTTATAGAAAAAATGCAGTACATGATGGGGAACTCTGGTGAGCATTGGCTGCCAAGAAGGTAGCATGAACAGAATCACACTTATTTATCTATCTTTCCATTCATACAAGCTGCTCTACTATAGCCTCTGGGTGGGGAACATTGATTTTTAAACATCACAAACGAAAGAACAATGGATCTGACAAAATGTCAGTGTGGAACAGAGGCCTCCTGATGCAGGGAAGGCAATGCACTGCCTTTGCCCTCAGGCAGGAGCCTCAGTCCAAAGGGTGAGAGATGTGCCCAGAAGCACCTGAGGGCAAGGAGAGGCTGCAGGGTGCTGAGGCTGCCCATCAAACCACCATCAGGGTTTAACCATGGGGGCAGCAAGAAGGGGTGGCAATTGCCACGCTTTCCTGGCTCCATGTCAGATACCACCTGAATCAATGTCATGCCCCAAAGGGCACAGGTAGGACTGGGCCCTGTCAGAGCAGTGAGGGGGTCCCTGGGATGCGGTAGGAGCACCAGCACTGGAGGGTAAGGGCCTCTGGGTGGCTGTAGCAAGGACACAAGTTTTGGATAACCATCAACAACGGCACATCAGCTTTATGAGCCTAATTAGGAGCTCCAGTTTCGCCTGGTAAAACACCAAGTTTTGCTTTGGCTGGTGGTCATCACCTCTGGACACGAGGATCACAAAAGGCAGGGCTGCACATATGTCACATGATGACAAAGTCACCACGTACAGAGAAAATGCTCTTCATAAGGCACCTTGCTCCCATTCATCACACAAAGAATTAAGACATACTGGTAATTTCTTTAGCTGTCCCCTCCTGTCTTCCTCATGCTGGCATAAAATTGGATCCCAAGCCTTGTATGCTTGATCACGCTTCCCCTCCTCCAACCTGTCCTTGCCCCTTGCACCTCCCAACAATTTGCCCCCACCGTCCTTGCTTGGATGGGGAAGGCAAAAAATAATAGTGACAGCCCCCAGGGGAAAGCCAAGGGGCCCCTGCAAAGTGCGCCGCGGAAAGGAGCGCGCCTGCTCACTCATCACATTTCGCATTCGTTCTGCCACTCGCTGTCAAATTAAAACGTGGCCAACAACTCATTTCTCCTGCTCTCACAGTTACAAATTAGTCCATTAAGCTGTCTGCAGCAAGCCTTTTTTCCTCTTCCCAGTAATGGCCTCCGAGAATTCCTTCATAATCGCCAAGTCCTCCTGGGATGCCCACCGAAAGCAGATGGAGAAGCTCCCGGGTAATACAAGGCACTTTTTAATGACACAACATGCTGTGGGTCTTTTTTTATTTTGGGGTTTTTTTATATCCCTGCTCTCCCTTCATCATCTTTCCCCCTTCAGTGCTTTCTTCCACCAGGATGATTAGGAATTGAAAAAAATAAATAAAAGAGAAGCAGGGATGGAGTAGCACGGATGCTCCTGTGCAGAGGCTGACAGCTACAGGAAGGAGTGTGGGGGGGAATCAGCTTCAACTCCCTAATTAAAACCTCCTAATTGAATTATCTTTATTGAAAAATTAGATCTTCCATTGGAAGCTTAGAGATCTGGGAAGACAGACGATCAAGTCCTCCTGTAGATGACTAATCTGTTTCATTTATCGTGTCTCCTCCTCCCCAGGCAGAGGCTGCACAGATGACAAGCAGCTCTTCCGCGGGCCAGACCTGTCGCAGAGCGAATCGCTCCTGACAGAACAAGTTGCTTAATGCAGAATTCCCTCTCTTAAGGGATGTTTTGGAGAGCCAAAAGGACTTGAGTGTTATTAGCAAGTAAAGGGCTAGTATCTGCTGGGAGTTGTCTTTATTTATTTAAAAGAGCATCTTATAAAGTGAGGCTGTTACAGCAGCTTGTTCATGCAGGTGGCACAGGGAAGGGACTGCTGACCTCAGTTTTGGTGAGGGCTCTGTAACCCCCACAAAGCTGCTGTGTATAGAAACATGGCATTTATAATAAGGCAAACAACATTTTCTGTACATTGATGATGCACAGGAAAAAAATACACTCACTAAATACAGCCAGCTGGTATCCATGCTGTACTTTAAATTATAGCAGCTCCAGAGAGATCTTTCCTGTCCACCTGTTAACCCAAAGTTAGTCCTGGAGATGCTGCTCTGCTTACCCACAGCCCATGCAGCAGATGATGGTGGAACAGGGCTGTGTCCAGCTGGGACCTGTTCTGAGCTGGCATTGGCTCCCATTCCCAATACAGAGCTCAGGAGCCTCCTGCGCTGATCGCAGCAGCTCTGAGGGCATCACCTCCCACACCATCCTGCCTGAAGAGCCTGGCCAGGAGGATGTGTGGCTTTATACTGTGCAATCAGAATAATCACCATTTGGGGAACTTGGTCCTTCCTTTCCAGGTCACTGACATAAATGGAGTTCAGCCTCTATTTGATGTTTACGTGGTGGTCAAGAGAGGAAGAGGCTGAATCTGCTGTGCATGTAGCATTAACCTCCCAGAATCACAGCTGGCCTTTGATGTAAGCCTCTGGACACAGAGGCAAGATTAGTGGTTTCTGGGAAGATCCTATCCTATTTCACTTTTTACTTTTTCAAAACAAGGAGGAAAAGCTCTTCCCGGTGGGAAATGCCAGAGGCACATTGGCAATTCTTGTTTCCAGTGACTAACCAGAGGGGAGAGAACACAATTCAGTCTTTGCCCATTTGCCTTCCTCCCTCCCTTCCCAGAAAATCAGAAAATTGGCTTCAAACCCGGAAGATGAAAACCTAATTAAATAAATACAGTGGGCATTTCTTCTATTTGCTCACTGACTTTGCAGTGGGGTCATTCCAAGTCTCCCTAGTGACTGCATGGGTTAATTTATCTTTCATAGCAAAGCCAAAATTCCTCATCTCATTGCAGATTTCCAGGAGCTGTGCCTTTAAGGATACATTTTGCAGCAAAATTATAAGATTTGGTGACACTCCAGTAGTCCCTCTTCAGCCTCCTCCCACACCAAATAGAATTCAGCGACTCGGCTGTCACCCTGCCGCTCTGCTCCCCGCTCTGCCGTGAGTGACAGGCATGCTGTGCTCACACCATCCTGGGGAACAGCCAAAGTATTCATGGATCTTATTGCTAGACAGGCTGTGATAAGGCTGTTTTCATGGCTACACACCCCGCAGACAGGCATAAAGAGAAACAAGAAGGCGGCAATGGAGAGTAAAGTCCTCTCAACACCTTCAGGAGATGCCGTGTGCTGGAGGGCGAGAGAGGCTTTTCCATGGGCAGGAGCTGTGTTGTGAATGTATGTATGTCGAGGTGGGGAGGGGAAGGAATAAACCAGTTTCCTGGAAGTGAAGAAAAATTGGCTGTCTTTGCAAGTCTGAGGCCAGCTGGGAAGACAGAGGCGTGATTCAACTTTTTGTTTAAAGAAAACCCACTCCAAGTGGCAGAAATATCCTGAAAAACCTACAACCAGCCCCAGCCCCAAGTCCTGTAGCAGGAGAAGGAAAAACACAACTTTCTCTAAACACAGACAAGTCAATATGAATAAAAAGTGTCCTTCATGAATCATAAATTATTACTTTAGGAAGAAAACAGACAATTTTTCTTTGAACAGTAATATACAAATATTCCCACTGGCAGAACACAAAAAAGGAGGAAGACTGCAAGTAGATCACTGCACCCTTGGATTTTCTTACCACTATCTGCTCATTTATCCTCTTTTCACAACAAAAAGACTTTCTGATTGTATTATGTTTACAGCAAATATGAGACAACATCCCTAGGCTTTTTCGTACTGTTCTTTTCTGGTTTTTACAACAAATTCTGTGAAAGGAAAGAACTCACCTTTTATCTTCCCTATTTACATGTATACTCTAGACAAAGACAACAGCTAGAAGAAATCAGCTAGTAGCAAGAAATGCCATTGTGTCTAGTAGAAGGTGAGGGAAAGAGGTACATGTAGGCTTGGACAAAGCAGCAGAACATGCATCCATGTGAACTTTAGTTTTGGTGCAGATAATTGACTAGAGAAGGCTTGGCCAGCATTAAAACAAATTCAGTGGCATTTGCAAGGAAGTCTGCTACCTCTTCTCTATTTCTGTTGCACTGTTGTCCCAAAATATAATGAGAAGGGATGTGCTACTGGAAATGCTAGTTCAAATAAAAAGAAATCTCGATCATTGTCACTAGGGTTGCACAGATGCTCATTTTAATGCTCCTGCCATATTTAAAATTGCACGAAAAATCCAAGTTAAGCAGCTGAAGTCCCACGCACTTTCTGCAGGAGTCAACACCTTTGCCTTGGCTAAGCAAGAAGGGCTCTGGTGTAGCTGCTTGCGACGGCAATTGTGCACACTGATCTATTTGCATACACATCTTTTTAACTGGCTCACTGCTCTGTTTAAAACATTTCCTTGAAATAACCTTGAACCTACATCACACGTGCAGCGTGCATGCCCAGATATCAACGCACGTGCAAGTTCAGTGTTATCATTATAAAAATATTTCAGTAGAGCAGTGCTTCAGTTCGGCATCAAAACTCCGTAGCTTATAATTTTATTTCACTTCTTGGGGCAATTTCTGAGAAATACTTCACTATTTTTACCAGTACATATGCTAGAGACCATATATACCACTGCTGGCCTCTTGCTTCCATAAATCTTTCAAAACCAATATTTATACTCCCATGAAGGAGTGCTGGCTGCTTATTTTCCATCTCCATAAAAGTGGCCAGATCAATAGCTCTGTGTATGTTACTTGGAAACATGTCACAGCAGCTTCTAAAACCTCTTTTTCCTTTGTCTGAAATCGATTTCTGTAATATGCAAATATTAAGAAAAAGGAAGCTTTAAGTTTCCTCTTAGGGTCCTTTGTGAATCCTTCGGTATCCAGACACCACTACGACGGAAAATTAAAACCCTGCCAGCAGTTTACCGTCTCCCCTGAGCACTAGCCGTGCTGTGATCCTAACACTTTGCTCCAAGCTATGAAATTCTGAAATTTGCATATTCTTCACTTTGGGATTGTTTCGGCAAAAAGGTAAAGCACCGCGGAGCTGCCTGCCCGCAGAAACAACCCTCTCCTCTGACAACCTCCCTCCCTCTGAAGATGACAAAGGAGGAGCAGGAGGATTTCCTCTGCTCCTCTATGCCAGCGGAAAGAAAACACCACTGACTCTCTTGCTTTAGATGTTGCTGCACACCCCATTTTTTAGTTAATATGCAGGATCAGGAAAATTAAACTTGTGTTATGGACTCTTACTTTGAGAAGGAGCAAAGAGATGTGCTGTTCACTGGAGCTTTTTTGTGAGACACTTGATCTGCCCCCCCCCCCCTTTTTTTTTTCCAGCACAGCTTGAGCCCTGAAGCTTTTATTAAAAAAATAAAAAAGGCAAAAAAAAACCCCCAAACCAAGCAATGTACAAAAGTGGGGGGAGTAGAGAAGGTTTAACAAGCTCCAAGTCATAGATTATAAGCCTCTGCTAAAAATTTATGGCTGTTTGGATCCTTGCCACACTGAACAGATTGGCAAGCTGATCAGAATCGCAGCAGGCTGCCTAATGAGTCCCACACAATTTTTCACCCCATATTTTTCCAATAAAAAAGCAGTTAAATACCAACCGCAGCCACAGCAGAGCCTGCCATCTGGCTGCTTTTTTCTCCAGCCATCATTAAAATGGTTCTTGGCAGTTTACACCTCGCTTTTTTTCTGTACAGATGTGGAACGAATTTTCTGACAACCCTTGGATGAAACAGGGGGCTTTATTGAGCTTTACAGATTAACTGCCTAACTTCTGGTCCTAATTTTAAGTGTCTTAGCACACCGGAGGCATCATTTTAAGTGAGCTAATTGTACGTATCTGAGCCCACCAGCAACATTTGGTTAAGTTAAAGTGAGATTCAAAATCAACATTTCGAGGAGCTGTGTAACCCACGCCACCACGGTCACCAGCATCCGGCCCATGCTGTGAGTTCATAGGGATTAAAAATAATAACTACAAGCATAGTGTTTGAAAGCATCTGCAGAGGAAGCCAAAGACTTATGGCTGAAACCCATTCATTGCAGCCAAATGAGTATGAGCAGCTTTATTTCTTGTTCTTTGCTTTGCAGCAGTTTGGTCAGCCAGGGAGTGAGGAGCCCCGTGTTTGTGGTGACTCCACTGACCCAGCACAGCACAGTGAAACTGCAGCCCTGAGTGTCTGGTCAGACGTGTTTGAGCCACTTGAAAGCAGCTCCCCTGTCTCTCTGTCACTGGAAGATGATAGTGAGGACAGGGAGAAGAAAGCTGATTTTGGGGCACAGTGTTTACACACCAAATATCTATTTTTTACAATCCATGTTTGAAAACAGAAATGCAAAGCAAAGGTGTTTTAGAAACCTAGAAAAATCAAAATATGGGCAAGAAGCACATTGAAAAACTGCTTGTGGGCCAAACAGAAGCAGGACAGGATGGAGATGGATACAAGCGGCTGGATGTCTCCGGACAGTTTTGATTAATGCAGTCGGCAAGGCCGGGCACTCGGGGGGATGGGAGCAGCAGGGCAGCCAGCTCAAGTGCAGCTAAGATGCTTCGAAAACACTGCTTCAGTCTTTCCCTAATGACTTGCCAAGACCACAAAAGAAGCAGTGGCAGTGCAGGGCCTGGAGCCCAGGTCCTCTGAGGGCAAAGCTGGAGGGCTGTCAGTCCCCTCTTTCTCCCGAAAGGATGACAAACAGCAGCAGAACATCAAGGAGGCTTTTTATCGTTTCACTCTCCTTCGCATCCCTATCCCAGATTATTACTTATGCCAATCATCTTATAATGACCAGTGGATTTAAAAAATGAATAATTTATAGGAATGTTGATAACATTTATTTGTTTTCAGCAAGGACTTCATAGAATCATAGAAATGCAGTACAGAAAGGGACCTTAAAAGGTCATTGTAGACCCCCTGCTGTGGAAGAGATTATGTGCATAATAATGTAAATGACCCTATAACTGTACTCCAGAATCAACATTTTCATTAAGAAATATATTGCCCTTGTAATCCTACTGGTTGGGTAGATAACCTTCGAGCACAAGCTGACGCAACCACAGCTATCCAGGCTGGAAACAGGCGGGAACAGTGACCCTGAGACAGCACGAGTGGGCATTTATTCAGAAACCTACCAAGCACAGGCTGGAGATGAATACAACAGGCTGACTGTGTAACAATAGCTTTAATTAATTTACAATTCTGTGGCTGTCCAAAAAGGATGGCAGTTTTGGGGGACAGGAGCAGAAGTGCAGTCAGGTGCAGCTGTGAGTTGCTGTGTTGGAGATAAAGGGTTCCACATTCATGCCCTGCTGTTGAAGTCATGCTTGGCCCCCAAACTGCGATGTGTCCTATCCCCATTACTGGAAATGGCTGTGCAAATTGCTGATGAAAAAGAGGAAAAAATTACCTCCATCTCTTTAGTGGGTGCTGAAAGCTCCAATTTATCTCCTACCGATCGACCTAAAACACCAGTTCACCCTAAAAGCACTGATGTATTTTCAATGCACAAGTCTGCAGCTCGCTGCAAACCTCATGGCAGTAATAAAAAGAATTGACTTGAGCATCAGTAGTCAGGTCAGACAGTTCTGGGGTTCCAAACTCTATAATTTGGGCCCGGTGTGCAGACTAGGGTAAAGGACCTGGTTTTATAGCAAAGTAAATTAAAGACCAACCAAATCTGTCAGAGTAACTTTTTTTTACTGTTACACTTCTGGTAAATTTTGCTTCTAAGAACTATTACTGTATGAAGAGTTATTCACATACACACTGCCTTGACATTTGCACTTTTTTATATAAACATTTTTACAATATTCCATTACCACAGAACGCACCAGCTAATAGCCAAATCCCTAAAGCTGCTAACAATCAAGTCTGGCTCAGAGTCGCCTCTGAATAACTTCCATTTCTTCAATGCTTTTGCACAGCAGGATTGCTAATAAACAATTGGGCAGTAAAACTACAAGTCAGCCAGTACTGCCTCTGTCTTCTCCAGTTCAGGGAATTGCTCTAATACAACGTGGAAATATATCCTGTGACCAGGCAGCCTCTGGGAATTCTTATATTTCAGGTTGGGTTGTCTTAATTTGGGTTATTTTGGGATATCCACAAAAATGAGTCCCAATTCCCTTTCCCTTGCTCTCTACCCCCCACAGTCACACACTCCACCAAGCAAAACATTCTAGCTACTTAAAATGTGGTCAGGGAATAAACTATTTCAAGGAAAAAAAAAACCCAGTCTCATCTTAAATGGTTTCCATCCAATCAAACAATTTAGCCCAGAGGCTAAAATGATTTAGCCCTTACACAAGTCTCACACAATAGTGTTTGCATAACTTGAGCTCTCTCTGCCCCATGGAGAGTTCCCAGCCCCCTGAGAAGACACAAAGGTAACTGAGCATTTGATCCAAGGTTAGTTTTCATTCTATTTAGGACTCACTGAAGCCAGTAGGTTACTCACATAGAGCAAACTGTGCTCCACAGACCCACTGACCACCACATCCTCTGTGGTGCAGCCCCAGCTGCATTTTCTACCAATGGGCCCAGTTACAAGCAGGACCAAGAGCTTCCAAACAAAGCAGGGGGCAAGCTGCTAAACAGCAGGTGTGTCTTCATGTGGAAACCCTGAATGGAGCAGCTCTGGTCAAGCACATCACTATGGAATGTTCCAAAATTCACATTTTGGGCTTTCACGCTTGTTTCAGCCTTGAAGCATGTTTTATTTTTATTGCTTATTATTGCCAAGTCAGTGTAACCAACATGCAGCCTTTACAGACAATGTTCTCATGGTGAGTCTCAAAACCAGTTTTAAAGTTATTAGTGATCCTTTCCTCCTCATTATTTTTAAGGGTTTATGAGGTAGATTCGAGATTTCAGCTGTAAGCAGAAATGTGGTGCAAACTGATCCTAGAATATCCCCCCTCAATCCTATTAAAAATAAATTTGCTTTATTGCAATGGTAAAAGAATATTCACAGTGAAAAGGGTAAGAAATGGATTAGGGGTATTTTCAAGTCATTCATTTTCACTCAAAAAATAATAAATTGAAACCACATTTTCTTCCTAAGAAACAAGCCTTTGCTCTTGTAGTTAAAAAATCTTAGCACTTCAAATTCATGGGATGCATGCGAAAAAAAGAAAGTAAATAAGCAGAGAGGCCCTGGAGTTCTAAAGAGAAGAGCTGGGCTCAGAATCTTACAGCCAGCCATTTGGGTGTCTTGGGGTTATATAGTTCGAATTCCACATTTATAGGCATCAGCAGGAGTTTTGCCAGTGACTTTTATGCTATAAAGCTAGAATGATCCATTTTGATTAACTGCTCTGACCTCCTGCATAACACAGGCTTACAGCACAGGGCCAAGGTTTCATCCCAAATCTGGACAGAAGAGAGATGCACAACATATGAGTCAGCAGGACAAGCACAACAATTTTAATTTTAAAATGCCAGATCGTGCTGGCAGGGGAAAACAGGGTGGATGATGGACAGTTCTGGATACTGAGAGGTTTCTTGAATTATTGGGAGATACTTGGCTATGTCAAGCAAGCTGACTGAGCTAGCTTTCATCTCTTGTTTTTAATTATCTTTACTCTTTCAGAATTTCCTTGTTGTGCTAAAAGTTGTCCTGGTGCAAGCCTCCTCCCCAGATCTAATCTCTTTGCTTGAGGCAACTGGGGCAGGGTTATTTTGACACGAAAGCAAAGAGGACATATGTTGCATGCAAATGAGAGGGCCACGGCTCAGAGCAGACAGATTTTTTTTTTTCCCCTGCCCCAGGCACTTCTGTTGTTGCTTAACAGGATTTCCTGGGGATCTAGATCAACACTTTCACAACAGGGTCTCTGAAGTCTGGCTCCCCCACCCAGCCGTCCAAGGGCAGCCTGGGGAGCAGGTCAGGCTCCCAGGTGCTGTGCACAGAGAGCCCAGCCCCAGACCCTGCCTCCGGAGGGGGAAGGAGAGGGTGCTGCTGTGGCTGCGAAGGCTCAGCCCCACCGAGCACTGAGCTCACCTTGAGACAGGCTGACTTGAGAGACTTGCTTGGGGAAAAGCTGGCCCGAGGCCACCAGCCTGGCCAGCCTCGCTCGCCATTTGTTGTTCTCAGGTATTAACATTGGAAAGTTGGCTACTGTGCACTGGCAGTAACTTCTCAATGTTATTTAATACATGTTATTGTATTCACATTGTAAAGGGCCCACACCCTGTTCTGATTCAAGGCCTAGATACAGAGTCATTATGGTGCTATAAACACCACTTTTAAAAGCCTGCCTATGTATTGACACAGTTCTTAGTATGTGCAGAACAGACTCTCAAAACCACTTTCAAACATTGAGATGACATTCTACACTGGGTTCATGTGTCCCCAGGATGGCATTAATTGAAATAGGACCATGAAACCTACGAAACAACAAGATCTGTGCAAAATAATCCAGCTTCAGAGATAAGAAATCGAGGCAATTTGGAGAGGAGGCCAGGTTCTGTGCTTGATCTGTCATCTTTGCTTGCCAAGACTGTAACAGACATCCAAGAGTGAATGTCACCAGGGGAAATGTGTGAGAACTTGCCTTTTGCTACTAAGAAAGGTGCTTATATTTCCAAATGCCAAAAAGGTAGGCTGTCCATGCCCAGACAATAGTACTGAATACATGAATATTTAAAAAAAAAAAGAAAAAAAAAATTCTCAAAACACTTGGCACAAATCACACCATTCATTGCAAGGAATCACTTCTGGCCAAGCTATCCCCATGGGCTTCAAGGCCTGTCAGCAAGCAGCACAACCAGAATGAACTTGCAGGCCCCTCTGTTTGGTGGGTCTGCTCCAGCCGGGACAGGACTGCTGGCTGTCAGGGATGGGGCTGGCTTTGTCAGGATTAACTAACTAATTATATCAAAATACTTGTCCACCGCCCTCAATAAGGCAGATTTGGAACAGAAGCAGAGGAAGAAAGTCTTACAGATGGTATTGCCACTCGGCAGCTTACAACAAGGCTTGGGTGCCCTCCTGACCTTGCTGGCTCTCCCCAGAGAGCAGCCCCACAGGCAAAGGCAAGAACAAGTCAGATGGGGTCAACAGATGGCTGAGAATATGGTGCACATTAACACACATTCTTCATGAGCCTGTCTCTGGCCCAGGAATAATCAGGAGAGGGATTTGGCCCCAGAGCATTCAGCAAAGCCATGGTCAATACTGCACTGAAACCTCTACTGGCATCCACGAGGTAGACAAGCGCTTGCTGCCAGAGTTAAATATTTCATTTGCAATGCACTGTGGTATTGCTTTTGTGGTTTTGAGAAAGACACGTTAAATTCTCTTAAAATGTGCTAGGAAAACCCCTAATGCACGATTTGTGTACAAATGGAGGCTGCAGTGCTGTGCATGTCAAACTGTGCATGTGGGTAACTTGATAATCATATAATTTGCCTTGACGCCTCTCTAAAAAGACATCATTGTCCCTCTAATTTTGATTCCTTGTAAATAATCAATCAATTAGCTAATCTGCTCAAAGGATCCCCCCACCCCTCTATGTTTTCAATTAAAAGTGTGAAAGGCAAGTGCAGACAGATTTACATGACGTTCCAGAGGCAAGAGGCGGTAATGGGTATTTTTTCACTGATCCTATCAGGTGCCCTTTAAGTACACTTGGGGTTTCTTGTGATCTTGGCTGCTAAGCAAGTCTGAGCACTCATTTTTTTTCCTGATGGAAGATATGTCTTTATGAGGTTGTCTTTTGGGAAACTGCTTATATAGAATATCCAGCAAACTACTTAGGAAATGGTATTTTCCTTTCAAAAGCCTACCTGTGTTTTCCTGAAACCCTTAGAATGTGCAAACTGATCCTTCTGGGAGTATTCTGACTTGGCAGGACTTATGCAACTTTTGTAGAGATAGCAAAAGGCATCTGTCTTCCACAGGGCTAAGTCCTGGCCAAATTTCACATCCTTGCTTCAAAGTATGGAAATGTGTAAGTTTCTTAGCAAACTATTTGAAAGCGCTTTTAACATGACCAAACCAATTTATCTCTCCCTCCCTTATTTTTTTTAGGGATCCAAATCTTTCTATTTGAACTTTCAAAGAAAAGGAAATCAGCTGCAGGCAGACACACGACATGGAAAATTTCAGTTCCAACAGCTAAAGTTTGGCAAAGCTACAGGCAATTGTCAACAGCCCTGCAAGGGAAGTGCCAGACAATCCCCACATCGGGCTGGGCTTCCAGCTCCACCTGCAGCCTGGCCAGGAAGGCACGGACATTGTGTCAGCTCCATGCCCTCTCCCAGGCAGCTCTTTGCAACGAGTCGGGAGCAGTGATTTGTGGTGTGTATTGTGAGTGGATTGCTAATAACGTGGAGGCTGAAGGGTAGAAGGCACAGCCCTACAACTGTGGGACTCTATAGCAGGTGCAGATGGATCAATCACGGCTGCTCCATAACACTTGAAAGACTCACCCATTATTCATATAGATTTGGAGTCTACTTTAGACATTTCAGATGACACTTGCTGCAATACAATTTTTACATATAATGTTAAATTATATCTTCAATCAAAAGGAAATGTTAATTCCTCAAAATGCAAAATAACAAGTCAGGATCTTGCCAAGATAAAAATCAAACAAAGAAAATGAATTAGAACAACACAAAACTGAGCAGCAACTGGAAAGGCACAACACTTTTACCCAAGCCAAAGGCTTACTCATGTATATTGTAAGAAATATTCTTTCAGGAACTAGCCAAATTTTAAAAACTGAACACAATCAAGCTTCTTAATAAATTTTATCCTTCTATAAGAGGCGAGGATATACTTTTTAGCATAAAAACTTATCCCTCTGCTTTTCAGGTGGCATTGCCCCGTGGACTAAAAATGGCAAAGCAGGTATGGCATTCCCATCCCTGGGGGGTTATTAATTCCTGGGAGCACTGAGGCTCACTTATTTCTGCTATGTAACTACCCTAAATCCTTTCTGTGACACAATCACTGCACTGGAGCTAGAGAGTGCCTCTACCACCCTCAGAGCAACAGTCAGCCCTCTCAGTTATTTCAAGTGAAAATCTAGTTGCAGGGGGGGGTCTGTGAGAGTTTTAATGCACCGAGATCTCACCTTTGGTATCATTTTCCCCTAATAAAACAGGGATGATCACACTTGCATATCTGTTAGAGTGGGACAAGGACAAGTTAATGTGCGTTCAGCATTCTGAATGTGTAGCATAATAAGTGCATGAATTATTTATGTGTATAAATTTAAACTCTTTGATTGAAATGTAAGACTGGTTGATTAGAAATAAACTTCCTTCATCTTTGATACCTAGGTGCTCTGCCACTGTGGGCTCCCTGGTTGCATGTTCCCATCTCCTCCTCAGTGCCAGCACTGGAATTCAGAAATAATACAGAAATCCAGAGCTGTCCCAGATGAAGAGAAACCAAACAAAAGTACCCCAAACCTCCAACTTTTCAGCTAGCTGAGTTTCCTGGAGCAGCTCATTGCACAAACACAGAATGGTGCTAGTGGCAGAGGGAATGCAATGCGTGGCTGCAGCTCAGGGGCCAGAGCAGCCTCACCTGCCATCAAACGTCACACCAGCTTAAACACCAGTCACTAGTACACCCTCCTCCTCCTAGAAATGTTTGTCTTGAAAACATCTCTCTGTATCTCTAGTTATCTCTCCCTGTAGTACAGTAGCTTAGCAGAGGCCCATCAGTGATCTCCTGCACTTAATGTTTAAATCACCTCATTTAATAATCTGAAGAAAGGAGAAAGTCCCGGACAATTAAGTGACACAATGATTTGTTATCAGGGGGTCCCAAAGGTAGAGCTGCAAGAATAAGAAGTATGTATTGAGAAAACAAAGCCACCCAACTAAAAACACTCCGTGTAGATAAGGCCTCTCAATTAAATGTGTTCTCTTGCTGATGTGGATTTAAGTCAGAGCTTTCACTGCTCTTTCCTCCAGACACCAGGCAGGTATCAACTAAAACCTAGCTTCCTGTAAGAAAGGCACAAGCCCTCATCTGAAAAAGTGACCGCTCATTGTCCTCTGGGCAGAAAGTTTTCCTGCAACTTCAGATCCTATTGATACAATTTATTTCCTCAGTACAGCACTAAAAGCAGAACCTGAGTACCCATCCTGCCAGAGAGGCATGCTCGGTGAGGGCTGATAAGCAATTTTGTAATTCTGCCTGTTTTAGTTGCAGATGCTGAACGGAGAGTTTGTATATAATATGAAAAGGAGTAAGAGAACATCAATTATTAATGCAGCCTCATGAAGCAATTAATTTGCTGGGTCATTAACTCACCATCTACACAGGAATTCTAAAATCCCACAGCAGAAAAATGCTGGTCTGAGTATGGCTGAAGGCATTTCTGTGTGGGGCAGTGTCTCCAAAGCCCAAGACCAAGACCTGCAGGAGTCTGTGGTAAGCCAGATGCTATGAACCACATGAATTGCACCACATTTATTCCAGGAGATCTGCATGACCACCTCAGTGAAGATAATCATCCATCACTCCTCTGCTTTGCTTACAATTTTCCTCATTAATCTCAACACATATTTAATTCCAGTTCACTCAGCCCATGCTTTACACTAACTAGAAATGCCATACTGGGTTCATCTTTTGTTTCCAAAATACATTTGGCTCACTGTTTTTAAGCAACACAAGTGGCATTTGTGTACCAGCACGCCAGACTGGACTTCTAATACATGTTAAGTCTTTCAGAACAGCACTACAGCACAGCCAACACCACCCAGAGCTGCTGGTATCATTGTGACAGCTGAAATATTAATTTTTAAAGTTATTTTTCAAGAAAAGGATGGTTTTTACACTTTCCTTGAGACAAGGTAAGACATGCTGTCTTCCCTCCACCTAAGGCAGCCTTCCCTCCCAGCCATTATCAATAATCACCGTTCCAGCAGACTGATGCATATGCTGGCTGGCTTTGCCACATTAAGTCTCTCTCTGCTGGAAGAGGCATTAATTATAAGCAGGCAAGAAGAAACTTCTGCAGCATTGATGGCTGCTCTGCTGGGTGCTTTTCCTTGTACTAAGCTTGTTTTCATTAACTTTCCAAATAAATGATAAAAGGCACAGGCATGGGCAACAGAAAGACAAACCCATAATCAATGGAGTAGCTGGCTGGCCTCCTGTGTGTGTGTGAGGAAGCTTTGTTTAGATCCGTGCAAGCGCTCACACACAGGCTTTCCTGCCGAGCAGTTTAACTAATCCAACCAGGAGTATAAAATATTAGCTCACTAGGAAATCCAGAACTTGGCTGCATTCTTGGTGTTGCAGTTCCAGGCTAAAACCAAACTTGCTCGGGGTAGGATGTTTCGTGTTCTGTCTCCAGGCTTGGTAAAAATCAGTCAACAAAGAAGTGAATCAATGCATTCTGTTCTTACTGAAATGCAATTCGGACAGCTCTCAGGATTTAAATATAAAATACTGATGGTTTTTATACTGATTATGTTGATTAAAATTGTGTTGATTAATTGTCTTCATTAATTACCTCATTTCATATACATGTTAGAGTTCAGGGCATGGGCCAGAAAAGAGACTTCCCTCCAAGCACTGCCCAGAGAGAGAGCAAGAAGAATATCTGACTAGAGTTCTGCTTTAAAAGTTCCAAGCTTACAAGTTTTAAAGGAGTGCTGTGCTCGAGCAGCTTTCACTGGCAACAGCAAACTAATCTTCCAGACCTCACAGACAGGTTAAAGAAAGCCTGCTGCACCCGTCAGCAAAAACATTAAAAGGAAAATTAAAAAACATTCCCCCAATGCAATGCATTGTTCTAAGTAATGATTTTTAAGAAAAATCACATTATTTTCTGGAGCCTGACTCATGATTTTTAAACATTTGGGGTTTGCCAAACTGCTGGTATAAATCTGGAAGCGCTCCACTGACGCCACTGAAACTGCACCAATGTAAAAATGGCATCAGGGAGAACAGAAACAGGCGGAGAGAATTGGACAGCTGTGACCACTAACACAGGCTGTGCATTAGGAAAGATCAAAGACTAATTTTTACAAAACATTTTGGCTTGTTTTTTATTTTACTGAATTAGGGTAAAACATGGCTCACATTTGCTCTCAGTAGCTTGACAGGCTAAAAATTCTTCCCTGACTTTTGGACACAGCATAATACCAATGGGTATTTAGCCAGCTATTTTTCTGAGAGGTATTTTTATCTCCTGTTAGAGGCTTCAGTCACTCGAAATACAAGATTATCTTTCCTCCCAACTGTATGACTGTGGTAAGGATGCCATAGCAGATAAACAGAACCTTCTGGTCCAGAGTCCCATCCCGCTCCTGGACTTCATTACTCAGAAATGTCCCCATCCTCTTGGCAAGGGGAACGGAGACCAACAATAATGCCTCTAAAGGTTAAACACATGAACCTTTTGTCACATTGAAAAAGGGGAGGAAAAAAGAGCACAGGCTTTGGAGAGCACTACAAATCAGGGCAACTGACTGCTCAGCAGAAACAAGAGGGCAAAGGGTGGGTACACCATTATCCGGCAGGGAATGTGCTCTCCAGAACCACTGTTCACACCCATCTGCAGAGAAAACAATCATCATCCTCAAAAGCCCCTCAGAGCTGGCAATTTTTAGGCACAGACTCTGTATCAGGAAATGCCGGATCTTGGCAGCAGGCGTGTACTGATAGGAATGATAAACCAGCAGGGTTATATGAACATGTCTATCTCCAAGGCCAGAAGAAAAGGAAAGCTAAAATCTCCAAGGCCCTTTTGAGGGAATAATCATAAAAGCTACAGACTGCATTTCCCGTTTTTTTTGTATCATGATTAAATCTGTTTCTAGCATTACACCTTTAAGAAAGATCAAAGGGAGGCAGTGAGGGAAGGAGGTGCACACTGACTTCCACTAATTGAAGCAAGCTGAAGCCTCCAGCACCTTCTGGGTTTTCCAAAGTTTCCCTCTCTATCTCAGCATTTCCCCTGCCCTCCCCTGCAGCCTCCCTGCCCCAGCCTCTGCAAAAGCATCCAGATGACTGAGACAACAGAGATGCCTTTTATAGCTGCCTAGGTACAGGAGGAATAAAACCATCCCACATCTCAGTATAATCACTGGCAGAAACTCACTGCAGTTCTTCCTTTGTTTCACTTCCATGACTCCTCTTTTCTGTCTTGAAGAAAGACATCCAGGTTTAAGAACTCTTAACAACATATGTGTATCAATGCCAGTAACAGTGAAACGCTGCATGCAACTCATCCCAGTAACAAAACCTATCAAAGCAAAGCTGTACTGGGAAAAAACTAGTTTCTCAGCATTACTCTATGTGCAGCAGGAGTTTTTGCCAACCCCCTCCTACCCCAGACTAACCTAATTAAGCTGCTAGAACTAGCAGTGTAAAGATAACCACGGCATCCCAAGCGGGGCTTTGTAATAACCTGACTCTGACTCAAGCGTGATAACGCCGAGAGCATCGTGGATTCTACACTCAGCCAAGCAAATGCTCTTGGATACCCCTATCCTTACCATTTACCTTTTCCCATGTCTCTGCTTCCTCCTCTCATCCACCTGCGCCTCAATTAGAAGCTCTTGGGGAACTCCTGGGAGGTGCTGGCTTCACTGGAGAGGCTGTGAGCCAGGGTCTGCACCAGCCTCTACAGAGCCTGTGATTTCCATCCACTCATCCCCCGGCACTTGGGCATGAGCAAGGAAGAGAGTTGCTTGTAAATGCCTCCGAGGGTCAAGCGCAACTTTGCCTTTGATGCTTAATAAAGTTTTGAAATCAAAACCACCATGTAAATGTTGTTCTTATTATCAGGTAGGTGTGCTCTGGTTTTCTTCCAAGGGAGCTCAGCTGCTGAAAATGGCTGGTGCTACAAGCGGGTCTTGGATGTTCGACATTCAACTTTGCAGGGAGTAGACTGACATAAGAGCTTGGCACACAGCAACGAAAGAGGATGCAATCTGATTTGGCAAATTAGCCCCTGGGATGATGCAGTTGCCATATGTACCTAGGTGCCAAATTTCAAATGGAGCAGAGTGACCTGACCCTGACCTTTAGCTCTGAGCGCTAAATTCCCTCTCCAGGGAGCCTCTCTAGCCTGAAGCGTGTTTCAAAGCTGTGAAGAGAATAAATGTATTCACCTGGGGGATATTTACAGCAGAACATTTGTTTTCACTTATGCTGAAATCTAAGGAGAGTTTTGGTAAGAGTCCCTGCATGTCATTCATTCCATCAACAGGTTTTGCAGCTCTTCTTATGCAGGTGTCTGAGGCCCCTGTAAAACTCTCTGGCTGACCACAAGTATCTGATGAAATCTCTGTTCTAAACAGTAATTTGCCCAATTTGGGGTTTCTCAAACAGAAGCAAACATCGTCTTCTTTCTCCCTGCTTACCAAAGACACTGCAGGACAAGATAAGGAGGCCACCAGCTACAAAAATGTGTCACTCTTAATAAATATACTCAAGAAGTTTACAAGTATTGTAAATAACTTAACCTACAATTTTGAGCAGCTGAGTGTTTTGTTTAGTTTGTTGGGTTTTTATAGCCATTACACTGCAAACTAGTAGTTAACTTGCTAATTAAACCCAATAGCCTAATGGGTCATCAGGCAGCAAGTAAGATAGGTTAGAAGGAAGAATGAATGTTAACGAGAGGTGACACTCAGAGCTTTCTGAGCATCAGACTAGTGTTATGATACCCAAAATACAGGTATGGTAAAAAAAGGCAGAGGAATGCAAGCAAAGGTTCAAAGACAAGGCACATTAGTTAAAATATCTGTACAATTCAAAGCAACTTTAGACCTTTAGAGATCAGTTCAGTAATGAAATGTCACAAAAGGCATCCTCCATGTGGACATGCTTTCACCTGGCTTTTGGCTTTATCCTCTTAGTTGACTTGCATTGATTTTTCTGAGTATCTTAGTATGAACACAAAGCCAGAGATCATCTCAAACATGCCTACTCTTCTGGAAAGCAGTTATCAGTTCTAGAAGCTACTGCCTTGCTTTTTACCACTCCACTCAAATATCGATAGTTTGAAAACTTATCCAAACACTCTTTCTGACTCAGGTTGGCATGAAAGAGATTGTGGAAGTGTTCAGAGAAAAGCTGAGAGAAGAGCTGAATGCAGCATTATGGGCCATGCAGTAGCTTTGGGAAAGGCAGCAGTATAGATGAACCAGGCTTCCATCTAGCCAGCTAGCAGAAATACATCTTTATTTTAGGGAACTGAGTCACTTCTGAAATGCACCATTTGTTTAAATTACAGGAAATAAAGGTTTACAACCAGGGACGAGCTTGGCAAACCTTGTTAAGAAAAAACAATGGTTTGCATGAGTTGCAGAACCTGATCTCTGGAAGGCTAATACATCCCTAAAAGCAGCAGCAAAAGGCAAGAGAAGGCTTTGCTAAACTTGTGTTTCTATCCAAGTTTCACATAGAGAACATCTGTTTGCACCCTACAACATACACAAGCATTTGATAAACACTTTCTTGCTTCTCACTTTAGGATGGCTCTTTGGCTCACACAAAATATAGCACTACTTTTTATATAGTCTCACTCATTTTGAGTGCCATAAAACCAGGCAGGAAAAAAGCAAATGCCTAAAGATGCAAAGTAAAGCATTTAAAAAAATCTGGGGAAAAAAGTACTTAGGGTTGTCCATGCAATCTTATCTTAGCTCCCCTTTGCACACATGCTTTAGTTGTGTTTTGTTTTCAAAATCTGGCTCCCACATTTCCTCAAGCAATCCCTTCACAGGCTCTGGTTCCCCCAACATCACATCAGGCCCTCACCTCCACCCTGCAGCACCTGTCATCTTCCTCCACACTGCTGGATGCCAACAGGAAAAGCTGTAAGTGTAAACGGATGTGCTTTTGCCATCTACCATATTCTCTGCTCCAGAGCTTTGCTGGCAGCAAGGAGAACGAAGTGGAAGATCTCACTCTGCTGAAGTGTTTCAGCTGAAATTCACCCAAATAATTCAGTCTGAAGAAGACTCTCAACAAGAAAATTCACAATGACAAAGTCTGGGCAGATTGTAAGCATGAGAAAGTAGGGCTTCATGGTATAAATTGCAGGATAACCTTGACATCTGGCTTTCCTTCCTGTCCTGTTTGCAGGAGGGTGGAAAAGACCTCTATGTTCTGTGACCTTGAGAAGAATGAGGAGAACATGTCTCCCAAGCTACTCCAAAATAAAGAAGGATAATTTGTGTATCCAGGATGACAGCAAAGCTTCTAGCAGAGAAGGAAGTCAGCTGCACATGGCAGAGACAAATGCCGTTTCAAGGAAAAGAATTGTGCAGAGACTGGACAAGATTTTCCATACTCATTTTGCCTTTAGAAAATAACCCTGAACTTTAGACTTATAAGAACACACTGAGAGACAAGCATCTTTTACCTTGCCTTGGCAGCTTCAGAAGAATACTAGGAATAAATCATAGGAACAAACAAAATAATCATAAAAACCCCTTGCTGCATGACACAGACTAGAGCAGAGGATGTACTCAGACAGTGATTCATGAGCAATGCTCCTGAAACTGCTATTGTGTCATTTCCCAACACATCCCAATTCCTACCAGCAGGCTAAAGCAGCAATTAAAGAAGTGGGAGTGCTCTGCAAGCCTTCCCTGTCTGTAACAGGCCCACATCCAGCTATTTATTAGGTAATCCAATTACTATGATGTGACCTTCCTTCATGCATAAATGTCTGGTAAGACTGCAGCATAGCCCATCAACCTGGATGTTTTCCTTAGGACCCAGCCTCCGTTCCCCTAATAGCAGAGGTTATTACAAAACATAGCTACTGCACAAAGCATTGCACCTCCTCTGCAGCTCCTCTTCTCTCATCCTTTTCCAGTTGTCTGGAGAGCACCCACAAGCTCAACCACAACGGGAACAGGTTGAGACCAGTCTCCTGCACCCACCCATGCTTTCTTCCAGCCTCCCCTCACACCTGGGAGGAGCTTCCCACTAACACCTACAGATCTCATTATCCTCCTCAAAACTTTCTTTTATGGCACTGCCACAGACAGCAGCTAGGCCTCCCATGTCTGTCATGTTGTCTTATGGGGCCTCTTGAGAGCCCATGCACACTCTCTCCTGCTTTTTCCCTGGAAGATGAGCTACCTGGAGGGGGACAGCCTTTTTGTGAACTAAGTATACTAATGAGGATATGGTCCTTGGCTGGCGCTCCTGGGGGCTTTGATACAACACACAGGTCATTTCCAGCACCACCAACAGAGCTTTCTTTGGAAATCAATGACAAAGCTGCAAGATTGACTATCACGACCTAGGAAAGCAACGCTGAAGAATTTGGATTCCTGGCCAGTGTGTGAGGCAAGTCCCTGTTTATGCTCCATTTGAAACGGGCTTTTTCAAGGGATGCAGGGCTTTTGCTTGGAAATAAGCCAAGGGAGGACCTTGGGCTGTATCCATTGACCTCTGATGACAGAGATTAGATAACAAGTGAATGGAAGTACTTTCAGCAGTGGTGCTGTGTGCTGAGAGACATAATAAAGAGCATGTATTGTGGCAATACTAAGCATATGTAATTCCCTGGAGAGACTACCCAGTGAGGAAAAAAGGGCTTTGGTATGTCCCTGTTTGTTACACTGATTTTCCTGACTTTCCTGTAGAAGAGAATACCTTCCAGCTCACTCCTGCTTTAAAAAATGCTACAGCTTCTGCAAACTCTAGAAGAAATTTGCAGTTCTTGATGCTCAAAGTTTACTTCAAACCACCCTTTATTTCCTTTCATTCAATGTTTTCACACTATGCTTTAACATGAAATGTCTGATAAAGTAAGAGCCAAAAGGTAAGGCACAGGAGAGGAAGAAGTGCAGGTGGAAGGGCAGGTATACCTCTGGCCAAGTCAAAATGATAAATAAAACCAAAACCAGTAAGGGAATTGCTAAACAGAACCGATCACAGCAGCCTGTCCAGAGGTCTGTCAGGAAGGGGTCACAAACAACATCCAAGCCACAGACACAGGTACAGAGTCTAAAGCTCCTCTCCCTGCTCTGTCTCCTTCACCCTGTGCAGCCAGAGGCTGCTGCTCTGAGGAACAAGGAGTGTCTCTTCCCTGTGTGAAGCTTTACTGAGCCCTGGAAACATCACAGATGCCTTCGTGGAGCAGCTGATCTGGACAGGAATCCCAGTAATCAAATCATGGCGGTGGCTTCAATGCGATTCCCCCACCACTGTACGAAAGGCCACCGGCAAGGATTACCCAGGACAATTTAATTATGTGTGAAAACAGCTGCAAAGCTTTATGGGGTTTTAGGGTTGTTGTTCTTTGGATAGGAGGAGGGAAAGGAGAGGGAATCGGACATGGAGCGAGCTGGCTGGGAATGACCTGTGGTGGCAGGGAAACACCCTGTCATACACACGAGCAAAAGATTAAGGACTGATATATACAAAGCCAGTTTTTCTCAAAGGGCTTGCTTTTCATGCCTTGTCACCTGGAACGGGGTCAGTGTGACCTGCTGCACCCCACATCCTTAGTGCCATAAGAGATGACTGCTCCTTTCCTGCACACACCTGCACCCAGAGAAAAGCCTACTTTGCTCCTGTTTACTTGTGCACCCATGTTAAAAGACCATGGTGGCCTAAGGGACAGTGAGGTGTATTCCTGCTGAAACTAGGTGAAATCTTGGTCATACTTAAATGAAACAGGATTTCATTGCTGCCTTTGAACAGGCCAGAGATCCACCCATGAGAATACAGTGTCTGGAGAACAGAAGGTAACAAGGTCCAAGGAAAAACTACACATTGTCTTTTAGACCATGTTTCCCCTCCTTGATTCCATTAAAAGGTCCCTGTGCCTTGTAAAGTATCTGTAAAGGAAAACAAACCACCACAGAGAATACTTCACTGAGTATTACTTTCCTCAGGCATGATGAGAGCTCATCAATGCAGTCTGTAAGCTGTTTGATTTAAGGACTCCACCAAACATGTCTCACACAAGAATTACAATACATGTGGTATTTGTTTGTTTTTATTTCAATTTTATTTCTGGATTCTACTTTGCTCTGTAAGTTATTTTTCTTGCATGACAAGCCATATCCAGTTATTCATGCACTGCCTTTTTTGTTTTAAGCTGACATTTTGCCCAAACTTAAGACAACAAAATGCTTACTAGAGGTTCTCCTAGCTTCAGTGAGGTCTCCCACACCATTCTGGCTATTAAAAAGTAGTACCTAGTTTTTAGGTACTAGTTTAATTTAAATACTATAATAATTAGTTTTAGTTTAAATACTAAACCTAATACACATAAAACTAAGGCACACAGTTAGTGACATCAGCCACAATTTCCATTCCACATGCATGTGTGTTCTCTGTCTATCCACAATGGTGCTTCCAACCTGAAAACAATGCATTCAAGGAAAGAAATATGGGTTTGTGTGATGAGATTTCCAGTGGAGCCTCGAGGACTTTGGTATCCCCAGACTATAAAGAAAGTCCAAAGAACAGAATGTTTAACATCTCCAGCCTCCTTTGAATTCCCAGCCTTACTGAACGAAGAATAAAGAAAGCAGGAATCCACTAATTAAAGAGAAATGGGGCTTATTTGTCTTGGTTTCTGAAGTCACAGTTCCCCACTTCTGAAAACACAAGTTTCTCACCAGTTCTTTTCTGCCCTAGGGCTGTGACCTAAGCAGCTTAAATGATACACAGATTTTGGTCGAAATGTGCTCCTTATTTACTGGACTTCAAATGTGCAAGCAATTACTGAATGGGTCTCGTTTATTGAATAAAAGTATTTAGGCATTATGTTTACAAAGGCCTAGAAACATTAAAATCTAGTGAAAAACAATTATTTTTACAGAATACATCTGCAAGCAATATGAAGTCATTTTGTTTTTGTAAATTTCTCCGTAATGGACTTATTGTTGATGTGGAAAATGTTCACATTGCAGCAGTGAATAATTTTGAAATGCCAAACTTAATAAAGGAGAAATTATTGCAAATACTATCACAGCCCTTAAAGAAAAAAAAAAAAAAAGCCAAAATACCAGTGGTTTCCTGACTAGTCAATCCTCCTCAGATTGGCAGAACCTCTTCAGACTAACCAGGAAGAGTTAGACAAATAGTTACTTTATTATGGAGGCTGTCAAATAAATCAGAATCTGGCAAGCAACTGTTTTTGAGCCCTGCAGCCGGCCTGGCTTCTTTTCCACTAAACCCAAGGCAGTTACAACAGACCCACGGATGTGAGTGTTTGTCTGCAGAGCAACGTGTAGGCTTCAGGCCTCTAAACAAAACTTCTTCCAAATCTGGGCCAGCATTTTTCTTGGCTTCCTCAGGTTTTGTTGTGGAACATGGCTGAGAGAAGAAATGTTTTCTAACCAATTAATTCAAGTCACTGCTGTTATTTTTAATGGAGGGCTCTGAAGCTCAGCTCACAAACGGTAATGAGAAAATAATGTTTTAAACAACATCATCAGAGGAATTGGGCCATGGACTTGAACTACATTATCCAGTTCTAGCTGCAGTTATTTTGCCCCCCCCCAATGTTTGCTCTCTACAACGATGAATGGGAATTCTGCCTGAGGTACAAGCCTGAGACCCAGCCACAACTGAAGGTCAGAGAACAGCGAGTTTCAGCACTCAGCCACAAGAAATGGGCTCTTGTGGCTGCAGCCTGCAGCCCTGACTCCAAACACACTCCCAACACCCATGGGCTTCGTGTGTTTGGGAGCTGAGTGAAAACCGAGATCTGGTTTTAGCAGGGCACTGGGGCACTGGCTTAATCTGCTGTCCCACGGCACTTTAGCAAGTATTGAAACTGATGCAGAGGAGACTTAGGTGCCTGATTAGCACTGCTTGGTCATTCTGCTGAATAGAGGGAAGAAGAGTAACTACATCAAGAGATAACAACATCATCTCTTCTACCTCCATTCAATCCTATTTGCGTTTATCTGCATTGGACAACATTAACTTGAAAGACAACCACAAGGCAGAGGGGAAAGCAAAAAGGAGACAGGGCAAGGAGGGAGAATAAAGTTTGAAATTATAATTCAGAATGGATCTAGTGATGACTGGCGCTTACAGGCCTGTTTGAAATGTTTTCAAGCTACTGTACTGAATATATCCACCAGCTAAACAGCAAAGAATTGCAGCTGGAAACTGTAAGATTGCTTGGGCAGGAACTGTCCTTCCTCCCACCTCCTTCACATCCATGGCAATGCAAACTGGCAGCACTGACAAATCAATTCAATACCAGTGATCATACAGACTGGCTAAGAAGGTGGGACATAATAACTTTTAAAACTAATAAGATGGCTTTAAAACATACCTTTTTTTTTTGCACTAGACCACATTAAAAGCAAGTAGCACAGACAGATTTGCACCTGCTTCCAGATGAAAGTGGTAGCTAGTGCAGTGCTATTCTTAATATGAATTAACTTCTAATACACATCTGCTTTAGCTGTAATTGACTTTACAGTGCTACTAAAAATAACTGGCAGGCATGCTTCTCCCCTTCCCCATGTCTCAGTATGGATTCTCTATCTTATGAATCCTAAAATGTAACACTTGAAGTAAATACAAACAACCACTAACTGCACACCATCCTATGTATAACATTTGGTAGGTTTTGTGGGTAAAACCCATGGATCTGTGGCTTTTCTCTGGATCTTTAAGGCAGCCCATCTCATGGAGAAAACCACCACTGAGAGACTGGCATCTTACAGCCCAGGGCCAACAGCACAGGCAGAGCAGAGGAGGTGCCACTGATGCCACCAGACAAAAACTGAGAGATGGGAAAAAGACAAGAAATTCATGTTTCACAAAAAAAAGGGGACTAAAAATACAAGGATAGGAGGGAGACATTTTTGGTAGGATATATGTTGTTTTATGGGAACCAGCTCAATAATCACAGTACAAAAAATCTTACTTCCTTCAACTTCACCTTTTGCAGACAGGGTGAGATTATCTATAAATTTAAAGAGGGTGAAAATGGCTGCAGTCACTCAGTAACCATGTCCATAATATATAGTGACATGTGTAACACTGGTCACTTCAGCCACCTTTGTGGCAATTAATAAAAAGAACAGACACCTTAAAATCTTTGTTGGTTACCAAAGGTTACTCTGCAATTTTACCCTTGCATGATACCTTAATTCAGTTTATATATGAATGGGGTCCCCTTCAATTTTAGGCTAATGTTCTTTTATATTTATAATATTCAGGATAGCTACACATGCTTGATTACCTTTAAAACACTTATCATGATTCCATTTAAAAATAAATGAATCCCATTTAAAAGTGACTTGTCCCCATCTTCTAGTATTTATGGACAAGGACATATGGGGCCGATTTCCCTCATTATTAAGAAGCACGTCTGAGGCTTAAATCATCTAAATTATTCATTGACAGCAATTGGGCTACTCGTAGAAACTCCTGCTTACAAAAGGAGTCCCACTGATGGACCAGTCAAGTGGATGAAGATGGCTGAACAGATTTTGGGATGCACAGAGCATCCATGGACTCTGCCGGCTTTGATTAGGGTGAGGAATACTTTTGAAAATGGGACCCTACCGTCACTAATTAATATAATTTAGCTGAGAATTTCAACATGGTTGTTCTGAATGACTTTTTCTTCACAGGTCAGCACGACTGAGGTCCTGAGTGGTGATCAGCAGCAGCTGAGAACAGGAGTGACTGTTCACCAATTACCTCAACAAAACCCCAGCCTGTTACCAGACATTGCTAGAGCACTGTTTCACATGGACTTCCCTTTTTGGTGTGGGTTCACAGTGATCTGAGAGTGGCCAGACACAAGGTGGATATCTCTTCCCAACCTGGGCTACAAAAGCTTTCAGGAAGAACAAAACCAGTTCTAAGCAAATAAAGAAAATCATCTTCAAGCAGTAGAAAATGCCCATCTCTCCATCTCTAGTGTGAATTTTCCTGCTCTTGCAATACTGAAATCGGACACAGGAGATGGATAAATCAACTGCATTGTTGAGCTTGGACTGTAACATTCCAAATAACAAAGGCTGTAAGCATTTAAAATTCTGCTATAAAGAGACTTTCCAGCCTATCACAGACTACTGTGCTCTCTGACCACCTCAGCACTGGAAGACCTTGAGCTAACTGTTAACATGTTTCTAATCAGAGGAGTCAGTGAGAGAACAGGAATCATCCTTCATGGAAAAAAAAAAAAAGTTATTGTTATTCTTTTCAATGTTTTATTTTTAATTAAAAGGACATGTTTCTTGCTCTCCTCAGAATGAACCAAAGGAACATTTGCAGTCATTTTCAGGTCACATTATATTGCACATATTGCAGCTGATTTCACAGCTATGTGAGCAAATTACTATTTTTCTGCACAACTAAATCATTATCAAGGTAAAAGTGAGCACCACTAGCACCTAGAGGTTACAATATATTTTAGGAAAACATGGCCTAGCTCTTGAAAGAAGACACTTTCATATTTCAGCCATTTCTCTCTTCCCTGCCCAGCCCCAACTCCGAGCCCCAGCATATCCTGGACTTTGTTCCTATATGTGATCCCGATGGCAAAGACTTTGTTTTGTTTCTGTTTCCCCTAAGAAAGGCAAAAAGGTTAGTAAGTCTTTAAACTCTCAGTTCTTATGGCTGTTAATATTTCACATTGCCAGCAGGGAAAGGAATTAAAACTGCCAGTAGCTATCCAGATAGATTTTAAAATCCCCTTCCCTCCCCCTTCTCTCTGCCTCCCTCAGCTTCAGAGGATATTTTCCCCGCAAATTGGTTTTAAATTAAGGAAGGTGATGAAGGCAATGTGCCGTCTCAGCATTTTCCCAGGTGCACTTAATCTAATTTCATTAAGGAGATCAGGACAGATGATCGCTACAGTCGAAACATTAAGTCTGTCCATTTTTGTATAAAAAAACCATTAAGTCTGTCAAAGTGTCGGCGGGTGGGCTGTTTATTATTGGAGATGAAGGCGCGCTTTGCTTCCCCAATAAACTGTCAGGAGTACTAAACCACAAATTAAGTCAGCTGCTGCCAAAGATTTAGGCAAAGATCTCCAACTAATTTTGACACAGGTGTGGCAAAGGCCAAGGAAAGGCTTGGAAACCTTGGAAAATAAGCCTGTTGTGTGTGTTTGAGATATTTCAATCTGACCATTGGGGAGTAGAAGACTGGGCATCAGTGGGCATGATCAAGGCTGGCTGATGCTCCTGACACTCCAGACACAGAGCTGACAGGAGCTGTGCAGCGCTGTGTGCCCCAGAGCACAACCTCCAGAGTTCACCTTAAGCACACAAGAACTCATAAAAGCCTCATTTAAGCCACTGCTCTGTTTTGAACTTACGCACAACTTTGACTGAAATGTAGAATCACATTCCTCAGTCAGTCATACAGGTATCAAACAAAATTAGAGGAAACTCATCGAAATGCAAAAGAAACCTTGGAAGACCAAGAGCCATAACAGGAATCAAGTGAAGCTTTCAGATACTTCAAAATGAGCCACTTGCTAAGGAGAACATTCTCCTTCTCAAGAAAAATGCAGCTGGGTAGAACTCAGCTATTGAAGACCATCAGGAAACGTGAAAAAGTATAAAATAATAACTGGAATTACACAATCTTTACAGTACATACAGAGAAACTAGTAATGACTAATACAGAATCAGAAGTGACATTCTTACTGGCATTTTGTGATGAGAGAAAAGTCTCATGTTTGCAGATAACATGCTTTGAGCATTAAGGATGGGCAGAGCAGAGGAATGTTCATTTTCCCATCCCAGTGCAGCCAGGGCAGGAACAGAGCCCACTTGAGTTGGATCCTTTATTCCTGCCCAGGGGACACAGTGCTGCACATTGTGCCCTTCTGTATTACTTAACCTGGCAAATAATTTTGGAATACAGGAATGAGACACTCCGCAAGCCAAATGAGGGCCTGCAACTGTGGCTATTGGAGCGTGCATCCTCCAGAATTCTCATCTCCTTGGCATCTTTACGGTTAATTATATCATTCGATTTAATTAATTGAATTGCCTAACTCAACTGCCAATTCCTATCACCTGCCTACTCTGTTATGCTCTATCTGATCACCTTCCAAGGAGTTACTGCCATTGCACAGGGAGCCCTTTGGAGCTCAGACTCTGTTATAATGGCGTGGCATATTCTTCATGTGGGCAGGCGAATGTACATGACTGCTCTCTTCCCTGTTGCCTCAGATCTTAAAAGTTTCTTCACTGGGTCCAGGTAAGATAAGAAAAAGCTCATGGATGGGGAATTGGAAGAGGGAGATGCTAAACAATAGAGAAAGCAGAGAGCCAGGGACGCACTGACTGCCAGCAACAGAACTGGTATTATCCTGTTGTGCCCAAGAGCACTCCATAGGATCTCTTCAAGCCTTTTATGTGAGTTAATGATGGATTTTTTTCAGCAAACTAGAAGGCTCTTCTCATTGTTTGCCCTGAAACATCTTTTCTACATTTTCAAGAATGAATATGGGCACCACAGACTGTGATGACTCAGCTTGTTATATACAGACTAATGTACTTAAAATTTGAGTTTTTGTCTGGGAAAGAGAAAAACACAAAATCTCAGTAGGAGGGAGAACATTGGTGCTGAAGCTTTGACTCTGTTTCATTTTTTTAACAGCATTCTTGCTTTATTTAAATATAAAGGTCAAGAAGGGCTATTATTACTAATAATATTTACTGCAGTTGTAGTAGAGAAGAACAACTTGGAAGGCTCCTCTCCCTCTGGAAGGACTTGCAGGGCTTAACTCAGCTGCCCAGAGTCTCAGTGGGAACCTTTGTGTCTGCTCCACGCACATGGTGGGTGGAATGATGGAAGCCCAGGGCATGCCAAGTCTCTCCCCCATCTGGCATTTCCCAAAGAGCAACTGAGTGAACTGGGTATGCAGTGGGCTTAGAGGATGCTATTTTTCTGGTAAATCTATTCATGGAGAACGATGAAATAAAACAAATTCACCGAGTGGTGAATTTTTGTCTTCCTGTACTGGCAACAACATTACATTTGCCTGTTTATAGCACCCAAATCTTTCAAGGGCTACAGGGTTATTTTAAATTCAATATTTTGATATTGCTTAAAAAGCAGATCTGTTTCTAATAACAACATGCAGATTGTCTGTAAAACAGAGGCTTTCTTCCATTAGGATAACTAACAGTCTTTACAGTTATTACTATATGGGACTCAGCCTTCCCACTAGTTTTCACTCTGTATCACTGGATTTTCAGTCTGTAAGAATTAAACCTTAGCAGCAGCAGCACTGATTCTGTGCATGTATGTACATGCACATATCCAATACTACTGTGTGATGCTAAGCCTGCAGCAGAGCCCAACCACACACATCCACAAGGGCATTCAGCACTACTGTCCTTAAGCCAGAGCATCCTGTGGTAAAAACCACTTCAGTTCTGTCTGAGAAGCCAGCTGGGAAGTAACTGGCAAATGGAGATTTCTCATTATTAGCCACAGCTGAGAACTGTCATAGACTGAAGTGTAATGCTAACAGAAGTGCAAATATTGCCATGTGAAAGCCCTTGGTTCAATTCTGTGTTTGATCTTTTCCTTCTGCTGCAACCAGTATGAATCTCAATTTCTGGAAAAGTACCAAGTTTAATTTCTTAGAGAAAAGGACAATTGAATGATGGACAAAACCAGTTTGGGGCCTTGGTCTGGGTAGGCTTTAAAAATAGCAAATATCAGATTATCTGAAGTGGAAACTAAACTTCCAGCCTCACAAAAACAATAGACTTACCAGATGGAACCCGCTTTTTCCATTGCCATACACAAACACACACACAGAGTGTCCACTGCTACTAGAGCAACTCCTAGATCTCTCTTCATTATTACATCCCTTCCTCCTGCTGCCTGAACTATGATTTCTCCTGTGGGCTTGTGGATACCCTTTCAAGGTCAACATAGCTGAAACAACAGTGATAATTTCATCCCCCTAGATCATCCACACAGTTTATTCTTGTCATCGCTCCTACTCTTTAGCACCTCCGTCTCTCACCCAAGCCCACAGTTCTCAGCATTCTCTTTGACTCACAATACTCCTGACACCAAAATATTCAACCTAGGTTTTAAGTCCTGTATATCCTTTCTCTATAACATAATGAGCATCCTCTGTTTATCCACACAACTAAATTCTTGGTCAAGCTACCTCACCCTTCATTTACCATTTTATCTTTCCTTTGGTCACAGCAGATGTAACTGTGTCCTTGTGCTGGGGGAAAAGTTGCTGCAAGATCATTTTCCTAGTCTGTGGCTTTGCTTCCTGGATAGCTTCTCACTTCCTGAATGCCAAACTATCACTCTTGGTGTTTTGACTCTTTCACAGCTTACCTCTTCTTCCCAACACTGACATTCAGCATTGCTGTAAACTTCATCTCTCACTGGTCTGATTTGATCACCCCCTTGTTAAGTTTTTAAATAAGCACCTTCTCACTACTTATCACTGTGCCTTTTGCTACAGAGAATAACTTCCCATTCATGGCCATAAAGCTACCTGACTTTCCCTCTCAAATGCCTCCTAAAACCTTAATCCCTAAAAATGCCCCCTTTAGATTAATACCTACAAAATCAAAGCTGGACAACAATGAGGCTGCTGGCATACTGAAACAATGCTGCTGCTGACAGTGTCCCCCCATTTACCTGGGTCTCTAGTCCCATCCTTAAGGCGTGAGCTATTCTGTGTTTTTACCCAGCCTCATGTGGAGGGATCACAGCACCAGTGTGCTGCCCCACTCCCATCTATCACAGGCTAAATTGCACCTGCTCTCGTGTTCTGCTGACTTCCAGGCACTTACTGGGACTCTGGAATTAGCAAACTACATCATGGCAAGGCTGATTCACATTGCCACAAGCACAGCCTAAGGAACTCACTGGGCTGCTGCAAAAAGTAATGAGAAAAAAATTACTTCAAAACTTTTTATCTTCACCTTGGATTTAACTTCACCTGTCTCAGAGGTTGCTTGCTATAGCTAAAACACAAACCACAGAACAAATATACAGTAAATACTGTCTGAACTTAGAAATACAGTTCCATTTTTTGCACATCTTACTTAGCACCACATTAAATGAAGAATGCTTGATCTCTAACCCCTGATTTGGAGAGCTCGCTTACACAGTGGGGCCATGTAATTAAGCTGACAACCCACAATTTCACACAGAGCAGACAGAAGTCCAAGACTGAAAGAACATGAACACAGAATTACTTTTAAAGAAAGAAACAGGCGCTTTTTAAATGCAATCTTGAACACTTATTAAAAAAATGAGAGCAACATTTTGGAGTAACGAGCAGAGATTACTCATTCCCTTGTTTTACACAAGTTGACTTTTGGCTTTCTGCAGAATACCATTTAACAGAGCACATTACCAAGCTGCTAGCCACTTTTCACAGTGATGCTAAAGCAGGTAAGAGACAATAAGTGGAACTGTTGATGGTTTATATTACTCTATTATGTTAATGTTCACTAAAGTATGCCATAAGCTCTCTCATTACATGTGTATAAACCAATTCTCTGTGGTGTTATTCCTGTGCTAAATGCTATAACTACATAAATCTTGAATTAATGGAGACTTTATAGTTCCTGAAAATGAAGGGTAATTGCTATCTGTTAATGCTGTTGTTGCTATTAAAGGAAGTATATATTTTCAGTAACAATGTTTATGGACCGTGAGCTTCACATCTCAGCTACAGCACAGAGCGGAGACAGTGTAATACAAGTATCAAACTGACTCCCTTTCTCTCCCTCCTCCCTCTCAAAAAGCACAGTATCATTTCCACAGCTTCAGCAAGCAACACTGCAGTCCTCCTAACAGCTGCAGAGTCCAAACCAATGTCCTTCATTGAACATACAGTACAGGAAACAGCATTTGCATTGCCATCTCTGGGAACGCATGGTTTGCTAAGTTTCTCGCTTGGTTAAGTGGCTGGACAGCTCACTTTATTAGTTTGGGTATCTCCAACAGTTCTGTGAGAAGCGTGTGGTGACAGAATGATAGGTGTGAGAAAGGATCATCCCACTTACTTCCTCTGAGATTTCAGCAGTGATGCAGAAGTGAAAGGCTATACTTGGCCAGAGACAGTTCTCAGAAAGTGGATGGGATTGACAAGTCCCCAGCCTTGAGCTCCTCTTCTCCGATTATTAAAAACAGCAGCGCAATGTTTGGAAACACTCTCACAGTCTGCTGTGAAACTGTACCTTGCACTAAAGTTAGGGCTCCTCTTTCTGATACACTGTATGTGTGACTATGCTCAATTGCTTTTCTCCCCTGGAGCCCTGCACTGCACTGCACAAGGAAAAAACCCAAACCATCAGGAATGTGTTTATATTTTACAATGCAGCGAGGGTAAAACCTTAATTTTACTCTAATGTCTATGTTTGAAAACATTAAGAGCTCAATAGCCCATATACCTACGAACTAAATAAATAGTGGATAATTACTAGCCTGGTACAGAGAGAGAAGTAGGAGGTGGAAAATTTCAGTTTTGCTTCTAGCTCTGTTGCTGACTCAGTTTGTACTGGTACATGAACTTTTTTTGTCTGCTTTCCTCGTGAGTTTCATGCAGACAAGACTGATCCGCTGTTTATGACTAACAAAAAATGTTATGCAAATCAAAAGTACATTAGTAATCCTTGCCCTGCCCTTCCTTAGTGCCAGCATGTGTAGGTGTACTTGAAAATGCTGGTTCTTGCTGCCCAGGCAGCATTGCTCTGTAGCAGTGAGGAATGAAGCTGACCCATCCCGTAATTCGGGAGGGCTGATGCTGGGCTAGGCAGTGTGCTGAATACTCCATCTGGCTGCAATAGCCTGGGAGCATTATCATTTTGCCATCACATGGAAAGAGGAAAACAAGTGTAGTCTCTTCAGTCACACCAAAATTTTTTTTTTGTTGCATCAGTCAGGTTAAGTTTTAGAGAAACACTGAATGAGTTTCCAGGGGAGTGTAGTATGTCAGGTATCAACAGAGAGAGTCAGGCTGCCCCTGTGTTCCCCAACTGGAAGGCAACATTGCACTTACATTATCCCCATGAAAGGTTTGAAGCATCTTCACTTCAGCCCTGGTGAATTTACATGTGTGTGCCCACATCTTTGCTGACAAGAAAAGCAATCCCATTTAATTCCAGAGACCTATTTAATAGAACCGTGTCATGTTTCATGTCTCTACAGATCAGGCAAGAGATAGAAAGATGATGATCTTGTGCTACTCTCCTTAAGAAGAAAAGAAATGCTATTATTAAGGCAGAGTGTCCTTAAGGAGAAGGTAGCTGGGAAATAGGTGAGCCTAGAAGGTCAAATTACAGTTACAGAAATGTAAAGAAATGTCATATTAATGGTAAGGAACACTATAATAGCCTTTCATTTGCTGTAAAGGACAGCAAGTTACCAGCCAAACACAATGCAGCTTCCTCTGAAGGTAACCTCAGATCCCACATTCTGAAAGCTAATCAATGTTGTTCAGATTTCAATTTCTTCTCTACAAGGTGAAGTCAAACCTAATCTAACAAACGTCAGTCTCAGATGTAATGCCGCTAGCTGGGTCTACCAGTGTAATTTAGATAATCATTAATAGCATAGCTGTATAATAAAACTACATGTCACTTACAACTTCATCTGAGGTTTGACTGGCAGATCTTTAAACAGTTTTCTAAGTGATTGCTTTTACTTCCTTTGATTGGGCAGTCTAAGAAACGTTTTAACCCCATGGTATCTAAGCTTTTAGGGAATAATATTTTACCCTCACCACCCCTGCTGTCAGCTCTGCTGCTGTGTAACCTTGTAAGAAACAGAACTTGGGGACAGAAGTGGTTTCAGGGAGTGACTTTACACATATATACACATATAAAATTAAAAAAATATAAAATAAAATATGTACAGTTTCTTTCATTCAACACACATGATTTAAATGTTTCTCTTCAATCAAGCCTTCATCTCAAAATACAGCTTTTGCCATACTCCAAGGATATTTAGTATCTGACAGGATTTTTAAAAAAAGAAGTTGAAGAAACCCTAATGTTTCTAAAGCTCTAACAATACTAACAAAAATAAAAAGACTTAACCAGGAGAAGCTGTTAGAGTAGTCTCTTGAACTCATGGTAACCTCTGATGCATGGCTGCAGCTGCTGAGGCCACAGGGCTATCTGAAGTCAGCCTTTACTTCTGTAATGCTGATCCAGGAGAAAACTGTGCCACAGCTTCTCATGAACGAACACAGGAGACTGGACAGCCAAAATATAATAAAGGTTTGATGAAGATCTGACCTGAGACTGCCAGGTTTGATCTGCCAGAAGCCGGCAAGGAATACACAAGTCTTTTATGCATTTGATGCTTAAAAGCATGGTGCCACAGGTGCCACGCAGTGGGACTTGTCTGTTTTCCTTGCAGAGGTGAACAAGAAATCCCTGTACACAAACACACAACTACAACCTTTCAATGACCAACCTCTGTATTCAAAAGAAGGTCAGAAAAATCATTGCTCTGTGATAAATATGCATGCAACACGACAAAACACTCCTTGACAGTTACTGCACTGCCTTGGAGGGCAGGTCCCATCTTCTAACCTGATTACAAAATTGACATCTTCAAAGGTTACCATATATAAAATAGGGGCTCCTGACAAGTTATTAGAGGAAACTTCCTCTGAAATAGCACTAATATTATAACTCAGGTCTCACCAAATGCTCACATAATAATCAATAAAGACTATTATGTTAACGGGACTTTCTTTCCTGTAAACAGAAGCTAGTGAAGATCACAGAGTAGCTAATCTGATGCTTTTTCATTCAATTGTAGATATTTTAAAATTTGACATGAAGACTGGAGGAAAATGTTATTTTCAAATTCATTCTTATTTTCACTATCAGGGAATTTCCAAGCATATGAAATAAGAAAATTCAGTCTTACCTTATCGTCAATATCGCTCTCGCTGTCACACTGTGGATTAGAGAGAGAAAAAAAGATTTTGAGAAACACCTTTATGTATAGGGATCTTTTGCATCATCCTCTTAAATCTTTAGGATAGCTGTTTATGATGTTCACAGTTCAATGAAACACACTTCTGATGTTTGCAGTAATGCCTTTTGCATTGCTAGCATAAAGCAGACAAAGCCAGATGCTCTCTTATACAAATTTATGGTGTACTCTTACTTGGATGGGAGAAAGCAAACTTTAAACAAAAAAAGACTATCAGTGATGCATTATAACAACTACTGTAACATGAGTACCACAACAAAAAGCATGCCTTTTTATCATCCTAAGTTGTGGAATATATAGTAACAGTTTTGCATTGCTTCACCTTGATAAGCACTTTGTCATCTAACAAGGAAACTGTGAAACTGGCAATCAATTTCTAATTTAATGAGTGGTACCAAGAATAGTAATTAAAATACATCATAAATTCTGGTACATTTTTTAGTTTGAATGAGATCACGATCCCAGGAGGAAGTGTTTACTTAAAGAGTTTTGGAGTGCAATCTCTTTCAGGCTCTGAAAATGAAATGCTCTATTTTCACAGCACAAATGATGGAAAGGTAACTTGAGCACTGAACGTTTCAGGACATGCACATCTTGCTGGCTGGAGCTCACAAAGATTTAGAGTTGGGAACAGAAGTAAATCTCTTGGTGTCTGTTATGCTGACAGAAGTGGTCAGTGTGTTTTGTAGCCTTGGTGCCCAATGGGAATTTTCTCCTTCAGCCAAGTGCTGATGGGGATGGCCCAGTGGGTTTCTGTAACTGGCAGCACCTTATAGAATTCATGGGGTCAACTAGAGGGGACTCTGCAAGCCAGCAGTGACAAGCCCCAAATGTGGAAATGGGCCATGAGAATGCACATGCTTTAGTGTCATGAACGTAAAAGAAGGAATAGATCTGTTTGGTCATTTTGTCCAGATTTCCTCCTGGAGCAGGAAAAGGGATCTTTCCTGTCACATCCTTTATCCTAAAGTCACACAGCAGAAATTTCAGCTGTTACATTCTTAGTTTTCCGCTGATTTATGAGAGAATATTTAATCTCTTCTTCTTCTATTTGGCACATGAAATGATTGACTCTAAATACTTGAGGAACCTTTTATTTTTAAATTCTCTGAAACACACTGAGCATATGAAGAGCCCTGATATATTATTGGAGGAATCTCCCACAGTGATTCTGCAGTGAAGAGTGCTCAGATTCACAACTGACACCCTATTCCCATTTTACTGCAGTGAAAATGCTTCGTTTAAGCAATCTGTTTTTCTATAGTTGTGACTATGCAGAACTCTTTCTTTCAAAATGAAACTATTTTACACTGCCCCACATGATCCACAGCATGCTTTTCACAGAGAAATCCAACTGTTTAGCAGGATGTGCACAGATCTAATTGTATGTATAACCATTCTCAAAAAGAAAGAACCTGAAGAAAAATGGAAGAAGTGACAGGACACTGTTTTTCCAGGAGCTGTGGGTGGACAAGTTCTATGGGAATAACCAATGTTAATACCAGCAAACTGCACAAAGTTCCAGCCAATTTGTAGTAGGCAAGAACATCAGGCAGCCCTGTCTTTAGTAAATACCTTGCCATAAGCTATTTGTGCCTTTTTTGTGATTTTTATTCTGTCACTGACCTTTATGAAAATTATTATATGAAATACAGTTTCTGCTTTTTTCACAAACCAAAAGTAAAATCAATCCTGACAAATCATCATGAGCTGACTTCCCCAAACCCGTGTCATGCAACCACGAACAATTAGAAGTCTCTGCTCTGGGTTTGGAACAGGACTAATTGTCCAGCACACCGAGACACGCTCAAACAGGTTTGCTGGGCAGAGGCTGCCCCAGTACCTGCTGCAGTTGTGCTTGCTCAAGACAGCGATAATTCACATTGACAGAGCAACACATTCATCACAGCCGAGGTGGGGGTGGGGGGAGATGTGGTCACAGCAGTCCACTTCTTATTATTTACATGCTCCTGAGAAACACTGGCTGAGTGGAGGGAAGCCTTTCACCTCCACCCAGGGGGGGCTCAAATCAAGCCCTAATGCTACAGGGACTGTGCATTCCCCCAAATTACCAGCATAATGGAGTGGGTCACAAAGACCTTGTTATTTTACCTTTTAAAGCTGGTCTAAGCAGAAGTATCCTAAGTTACCATTTTAATCTTGGTGCTCATTCAATGTGAACACTCGTATTTTAGAGGCAGAATATTCTGACGACGTGATTTGTGGTTCAGACTAAAGCATGTTACAGTAGAATTACACCTATCACAAGAATGGCATAAAAATAAGTTAGCACACACAGCCATGGGTTTCTTCAAATTGTATGCTTAGGCAATATCAATACAAATTTTAATTCTAACAGGGGTTTAAAGAATTATACACTGCAGTAGTAAAATAACCAAATAAATTAAACTCCAAAATCTGTTGACTAGAAGGCGTTCCAAATTATCATTAGAACTCAAAAGCTTTTGCCTATGAGTCCTGGTTTAATAAAACCTCCGTTCTGTAAACATTAGCAAATTTATCTTAAAAATATTTCAGATGTAAACAATTTTTTTAACTTTAGTAACCATTATTATTCAAATACAAGGTCGTATTTCAGTCTTCTCTGTTTTTGTAATGAAACTTGTTTTCCTATTTCTTCCTGCACTATGATATTAAAAAAAGATAAGAGGAGAGGGTTTTTCTTGTTGAAAACAGATTTGGCCTCTGAAATTTGTATACCTATACTGAGTATAAAACCTATTACAGATGGTTTACATTACTAAAAGGTATGGAATTGCTTTATTTAGATGCCTAATTTTGCTTTGTACCAATATGCAACTTTGTACAAAAAATATGCAACTCATATAGATAAGTGAAAGTTGCAAAAAGCCAGTGAACCATCAAATCCACATGCTAGATTTTATAAACAGACATATGAATGTAGCAAACATCTGCTCTCTGAGGATACATTTTTCCCCATTCACGATCTGGAAAGACTTCATAATTAATTGCTTTTAAAATAGAAAAGACAGCAAAGAATTTTGTTTCATTTTAGCTTATGTCTTCCTTACTTTAATCATAATTGCATCAGTCTTGCAAATGCAGAAGCCACACATGAATGTGGCTCTATGCGGACACAGAGCCTTCCATGAAGCTGTGACTGCAAGATGAGTGATTTAAAAACTGCATTTGTGGCAGTGAGTTGCCTAATTTCTTCTTTGCCATGTGAAAGAAAGTCCTCTGCCTCCTCTGCAAACACATAGGATCACTCATGCACACAAACTGTCCCTTGTATTGATTCCTACCTGGGTTTAAACCACCAAAATACCATATCTTAACCCATGTGAGAATGTCCCAAGCTGGCCTACAGGATAAGAGATATTGTGGGGGAAGAATTAACACACTGATATTTATAGAATTCGGACTTCTGCTTAACATACAAGAAAATAGGATGCTTGAGACTCATGGCTACCAACCTATGCTAACCTCCCACTGACTCCTGAAGAAAATACAACCAGCTTTGGTGGAAAAGGCCCCAGGCTTCGGGATTCTCACAGGTTTTCTTCGTTTTATGTAAAAGGAACAGGCTCCCACACTCGCCCTGAGAAACAGGAACTCAGAGGCTGCTGAACGAGCAGCAGCACAGAAAAACCAACGACAGCAAAACCAAACGGGCCCAGACAGAGCTGCGAAAAGCAGAAGCACTGCTGACCCCTCTCCCTTCCCTTCACAGGGGGTGTGTGTTGAAAACCCCTGGTTTCAAAGGGCTGGTTTGGTTTCTGTGGGAATGGCCTTCAGCCTCCGCACGCCTGCTCTGCTCCAGCCTCCTCCTCACCTCTGCCCCAGCAGATCCCCGGCTCAGCACAAGGCCTGAGGCAGGGACATTGCATGGCCAGGATGTTGAAACGAATAATGGAGTCATAGGAGAAACTTTGGTTCGGCCACAGAGGATTTTCTGTGTCTTAAACGCCAACTTACCCTGCGTGAGGAGGAGGAGGCCACAGTGTGCCTTGCGAAGGCTGAGGCCACCACCCGGCCAGGCTCACCTCCCACGCTGCTGTTGTTGAGGGACAAAAGCCCTTGTCAAAACAAAAAAAGTTAAAGAAAATGTGGAGAATGGCAACTGTTGAAAGCAACGGGGGCTCATTGAAAGACAAAAGCTTCAATTACCTGGATTTTTCTAAAGGCCTGTTAACACTCCTGGTCTATAAGCAGGACTGTAAACAGCCATTGTGCCGGGTTCATAAAGGCTCCTAAAGGGATTATTCACTGGGTTGTGCCAATTGCCTCTCAATTCCACCAAGAATGTTTGCAAAGCCGACCCCTAATTGTGCAGCTTTTTGGAAACAATTTCTTGCAGTGACAGATTCCAGTCCCAAGGAAGCCTCCCATGATGTGAGGTTCAGCATGAACAACACGTAACTCTGGAATCTCAGACATCCATATGTGTAGACCAGGCCTTGTGGCTTCTCATTTTTTTTCATGGCTGGGGTGAAATCTCACTTTTCCAGACCCCTCTCCATTACAGCTTTCCCACCAGGCAAGGAGCTGTGATGCATTCCATCACCTGCTTCTACAAATCACCTCAAGAGGGGACAAAGTTGTACTTATGGCTACTGTAAAACAGGCAACAGCATATTTGGCAAAGGATCTTCTCTTACCATTTACTGGCCACTGAGCTCCTTACAAGCTACATTAAAACTGTACTGTGATTCTCGTTGTTTTCTGGTGAGTTTAGGAATCATGAGAATGTGCTTTGACTCTTTTCTTACCCACAGTGTTTTAACTACTACATCAACCAGCTTTTCTTCACATAATAAAAGCACTACATTGATTAACATGACATCAGATAGTCATGTAAACTGTCTCATGCTAGGAATAAGAGCTTTAAGAAATGAAAACAAAACCAAGTCCCATAAGACTGCAACAAGATTGGCAATTCCTGGATGTTATGTCATGTTGGGTGCAGAGAAATATGGTTATTTCAAATGGAGTCATTTCCCCCAAGCTTTTGAGAAGTGACCTCAGCTTATCCACACAAACATGGTTATCTCCTACTTCACCCAAACCCAGTGGTTTATGATTTAGGTTGCGCCTACACAGTCCCAAGTCTGTGGGCCCTGTTGTGCCAGACACTGCACAACACAGGAGTTACAGGTTCCTGTCCAGACAGAGAGAAAGGCTTGTTTTTTCCTCTCCACATAAACACACGTACCTACAGATTTTATATATATTATGATTAAGCAGAGGTAGACATCTAAACTAGCCATGTGAAGAAACAGATCCCAGCCCGGAGGGAACATGTAATCTAACCAATCTACCCAGAACAGTCTGGGGAAGTGCAAGGCTGAGAGAAGAGGAGGCAAAATTATTGAAATACTGTCTATAATTTTACCATGAAAGCTGGCAGGTTAGAATACATATGTAGAAAGTTGCACAGAATAGATGTGAACAGTGTAGATACCTATAGAGCCTGCACACCCACTCCACAGCCATTGTACCACTATCTTATTATTTCCAACCATACTTAGTTTCTGAATTTTCTTTTAATAGCAAGGCTTGGGGAAGTACTAGGCTTAAATCCCAGGTTGTTAATGTTTCTTTTAAATGAAGGACTAAAATCAAGCCTATTTTTAAGATCCCTCCCCTCTCCATGCCCTCTGAGCTAACTTCCCAGGAGCAGTGGCAGTGCGTATGGATGCGTGCTTGTGTGTGCAGGGGAGGGTGTTGTTTCCTATTAAGTCTGGCATCAGATTCATGTCTGCAGGGGCTTGCTTAAGATGATAGGAAGAGAGAGTTTTATCATGAGCCAGACTGACAGAAAAGCTTGCTAATGGGACTTGAGGCATACACAGGAAAGAAAGTGCCAAAACATTAAGCTACCGCCAAGTGTCAGAGGGCCACTGATTTATTGCAGCAATTTTGCCACTGTGTCCTTTATAAGGTCCCACAAGTCCTTCTTCCTGGCAAGAAGCTGTGAGCTGCTGCAGCTCGGGGAGAAGTTTAGATCCAGAGCACAGAAAGTGTCCAAGCGAAAGGCGGGGGCCGGGGGGAGGACGGAAATCGAATGTTGACTTGAACTTGCCCCAGGCAGCAGAGTCCTCTTAGCTCCACTGCCTCCCTGACAGCTTGATGAAATGAGTCAGGGCCTCCCCATGGCTAGACCAGCTCAGGCTTCCAAGTGCCGGGGTAGAGCTGTAAGAAACAGATTGAGCCTCAGGGCAGCAATTTTTTTTTTTCCCTTTCTCTCCTCAGCATTTGGCTGGGGGAAGGGGGAGGTTATGAGCACTACAGATGTATAGGCTGAGCCTTTGTCTGAGGAGGGGGAGGGCGAGGGGGAGAGAGAAGAACAGCAAGAGAGTATTAGCTATGGCAGCCGAGAATAGCCCAGAGCACTATAACTAATTTTGAGGGGCAGTGATGCATTGTACGGGCTATGTGCTGTTTGGTCTGAGGGGGCCCCTGTTGTGAAGCAGCAATCAAGAGGACATTTTGTTAAGTGACCAACAGCTGTCATCTGCAAGCCCAGAGTGGGGAAGGAGGGAGCAAGGGGAAGGGAAAAGGGGAAAAAAAAAAAAAGAAAGAAAAAAAAAAGAGCATTTGTCCCTTGGAGGCAGAGCACATTAATCCACCAATCTGCCACAGCTTTAACTCTAAAAGTGCTCGGTGCCTCTGAAGGCTTGAGCTCCACTCCATCAGCCACCTGGAGAGATGGGCACCTCTCGCCCTGCTCCAGCCTGCCGGATGCAGGGAGCTTCTCTACCTCTGCGGGCTGAGAAACTGACGCTAAAAATACTGTTTAAGTCTCTTTTCATTCCATAAAATTGAGTTGATCTGCTGCAGCTTAGGGTCAATCCCTCAAGGACTGTTTTTCCCCCCTTCCCTTTTCCTTAGCACTCATAAATTAATCAGGAAGACCCTGACTAAGTCATTTCATGCTGTACAACATAAAAGAAAGTCCCCTGATGATCCATGCAAGGATCTATTAAAAGCGGGAGGAGGGAGGGAGGAAGGGTTAGGGAAGAGGGAGAAAAGGGAGGGGGGGAAGGAAAAAATCTCAACCTTTTTGATATTTTAGGATAAAAGCTGGAGGACTTTGTTACGAATTCTAGCCAACATCAAAACACCTTAAATAATTCAAAGAACATGTTAAAGGGAAGAAACTGAATGTTGCTCTGATGTTCAGTTGATGCAACGCAGAATATTACCCAAAACAGCACAGCCTGTTAAGGGAGACAGCAGCCTTGAGCATTTCAGTTCTTCAGAAAAATGTCAGAACCTGTAAAAATCATAATTTCCAGCAACTTTTTTTTTTTTTTTTTTGCATGATATAAACTCAGTGAGACTGAAATGTAGGTTTCTGACAAGCTGTTAACAAGACAACTTTAGAAATCTGTCTGGAGCTCTCAGGGAGATGGGCTGCCATTTCACTGCTTCGAAGAAGTTCATGACATGACAAGCAAAAATCAGGGAACAGAGACCTAAAAACCACAGTGTAATTTTCATTTGCTTCTGTCGTGAAAGAATTCAAGCAGAAATATTAGAAGGCTGCACAACTAAAAAAGCCAGCAACTGGAAAATCATTGCTGTGGTTTGACAAGCACATCTTTTATGCTGAAAATGGTTTCTTTATTATTATACCTATACACAGGAAAGCACTTTTGGAGAAAAAGGGATAATCACAAATTATTCCTTGAGATCTACAAAATGAGATCTACAGCTGCCTGCTTTCCAGCCAAGTCTAAAAATGACCTAGTTCAACAGAGAGAGTGACCAACCTGTCTTGAAAAAGCTGTGAGAGCCACCAGATTTCTCTTCATTTCCCAGATCCCTGCCCTTCCCCCACACACGACAGGTAGAAAGATCTTTCCACAGTGCAGTCTTTTACTGGAGCCTACACAGATGAATGTTGCTACCTAAGTGCTTAATAAAAACACATTCATTAAAAATAGAAAAGTCAGCATCCAATGCCATCTACACACCAATATTTGGTACCACCCTCAGGAGAGGCCTTCTGGCTGGTTTGCCATATTATACCTCCTACTTTAGGTCTTAATATACCAGTAGAATGCTTTGCCATAATTTTTGAATGATTTAATGATGTCCTTTCCAGAATCAATCTCTTCTATTCAATGATCAGAAAAAGCATATCTATCTATCTATCTATCTATCTATCTATCTATCTATCTATCTATCTATCTCCATATAATTCACCTCTTCCAATACACTCTCTCTCCCACTATTTGGACTCATTCTAAGTATTTAATGGTAGGTTGATGTAGCTGCCTTGAAGTCAAATTACTGTGATTGACTCATTATATCTATGGTTGCAAAATCTCAGCACCCTTGGGAAAGCTTGGGAAACCCAACATCCAATTTTATGCTTAATTTCAGCCCATATTTGCCAAGAAAGAGAGTGATCGAACAATGCAGGAGGTAATTTTCACTTGTACTGTCTCTGATTACACCAAAGGGTAATGTGAATTATGGACCACATTCAGCCCAGCATTTGCAGGGATCACATAAATAATGAACTGAAGCTTTTACACCTCTCTCCTGTCTTGCCTTGTTTCCACACGTCTCCGGTGGTGCACCCACAGCCACACTTGGGTAATTGAAAGAACAGTGCACACAGAGTTGAATGGTTGACAGTGTATTCCACCAATTTACAAAATAGAGGAAACTCTGACAAGAAAAGAGATGAAGTCTGCTTCTCTCCTATAGTGCTCACAAGTTCTTTTCACTCTTCCCTCGCTTGGGCATTGTGTCACCTGTCACTCATTTTCTTTTCATCAGACAGACACTCTTGGAGACATCACAGCTTCAGTGCTGTATATGGGTTTTCTCTAAGGAGCCACAGAAACATGCATTACTTTCTAATTCTCTTGTTTTAGGCTATGACTAACACCATGTGCTTGCAAGAGACATCTTGCCTTGCTGCCTCCCCCTTACCAGGAGCCTCCTGGCTCAGAGCTACCTGGACCCCCTGCCCCAGCTGCTTTGGTCCCTCATGCTGTCCTGGGAGAAGCAGAACTTACAGTCACTGGATTTGCAGTGACTCACTGCACAAAGCAACTCTAATTCTGTTCAATGCAAGGACACCTAGATAATATGTCCAATAGAAGAAAGATGGCTTAAAGCCATTATTTACAACAGTGAGAGGCTGCTGCAGTTTGGAGAAGGGGGTTATAAGCTTTCTCTAAAATTAAGGAGGAGTTTAGGACTTAATATGGATATAGTCGAAAAACACTTTAACCATAATGATCTGTCTAGTAATTCCCCATTTCCTATAAACATCAGTTTTCTTCTATCTGGATTGTAAATCTAGTCCATTACTATGCCATGTCCATGTCACTATGCAGTCACCAAAAAGTCTTGGGCCAGTACAAAACAACAGAATTTGTTAAAGTACCCTCCTCTAATGGAAAGCATTTAGTTATTCTCAGCTATGTGACTCCATGGTATGTGACTCTGTTTGGGAGTTCCATTTACATATTTATTTAGTAGAGAACATGCATGGCTGTCTTCCCTCCATGCAGAACCATTATGGGCTGCAGCAAGCTGTTAAGAGAGGATTTCAGCACAGAACTCAGGAGGAAAGGCATTTCCAAATACCTCCCTATCCTGCTTAATGCCAGCCACCCTCTGGAATCAGAGTGATGGATTTCTTTTTACAGCTCATTCACATCAATGTTTATTTTATTTCATTTAAACATTAGAATTTTTATGTATATATTTACACACACACACACACTTTTTCTCATGCTGCTAACTTCCTTTCCTCCTTACTTCTCCCTTTAAGTCCAACTGGTGCAATGACTGAAGAACACAGCAGGTTATGCATGAAGACACCCATCTGAGGACTCTGAAGTTCCCCCACAGGTATATTACAGCTTTTTGCATTCAAATTCAAACTGAAGGCCCAGAAACGTCTAACATGAACATTCAGAAGTGGGGACTAATTTTAGAATCAGATCTGACATGACTAAGGCACGAAGGCAGCACAAATCTCTGCTGTGCCTTGTAACCACTTACTCTGGACTTGGCAGGAGGAGTGGCTGAAGCCAGGCTGAACTCAGGTGTGTGAAACTGGGCTGAGCAGCTACACACCTGGAAACAAACCACTGCCTTGCTGCACTGAACACTTTAGAACACTGTTCAATTAGGGACTCTGGACGTGGAAAACAATCTAAAGCACCAACTGTATTCTCAAAATACATTAATTCAGTGAAAAGAACTTCAGCTCATTCTTCACTTCATGAATATATGAAGGTTTTGTGGATCAGCTGCTTTGTTTTGTCGAATGCCTTTAGTCACTAAATGTCCCTCTTGCTGTCAGGGACAAGATTAACTATACTTATATATAATTAATGTAATAATTAATGTTATTTAATTCCACTGCTATTTAAGTTATAATAAGGTTTATGTTGTTGTGGGTAAAAAATATTAAGCTTACTATAGCTACCATTAATGTTTGCATTATTGAACATTAAAATTCAAATCTGGTAAAATATTTAGCAGAAGAATTGAGACATCTACGAAGGACTGTTCCTCCAAGGAAACCCAGAGCATGTGCTTGCAGATTTCAACCACTGCTTTTAAAATAAACCTTCAGGGGTGGATGCCCCACGTGCCACAGGTGAACTACCCTGGAACAATGAAATTCACCAAGAGAGAAATAAAAAAGATTTTAAATATGAAAACTAAAAACCACCTCTGCATACCCCCCACCCCCAGTATCCAGCAGTTGTCATTAGCATTAATACAATGCAAATTAAATCTGCCTTTTTCTTTTCATTCCATTTAGATCTTAAAAATATTAAAGTAGGTAAGTTTTAGAAGTGAAGGACAAGCATTGCCTAGGGCATACATTTGGGTGTCTTCAATGTAATCTAAGGAATATAGCAGAGACTTCAAGCTAATTCGATAAGAAAATAACACAGTTGGTTATTCACTCTTTGAGAATTATACCCCATCAAAGCTAAATATAAAAGCTTCAAGACGTATGTCATTAGCTGGAAAATACTTCTTTGGATCACTAAATGACAAACCTTTAAACATTAAGCAATTTTCAAAACATATATACCCTACTTCAGGTAAAATTGTAAAGGCTTCCCCCTACCTCAGTATGTCAGCTCCTCTCTTTCAATGCCCCTAGATACTCATTTGTTCTTGTCGGCCCCCAAAATGTCCATGATTGATGGAAATGTAATGATTTACAAATGGAGCCTCCTACCTCACTGCTCTGCTTTCAGACTGCCAAGGTAGTTTGACCAGCACTGGCCTCAAAAACCAAGACAAGGGCTGGTCGTACATGTTGAAAGATGGGAATGTGAGTATCCTTAGCTGAGCCATCCTGAAACTTCCTGAACAGGCTTGAGGAAATTTATACTTTCTGATATCACTACAGACTTTTTTTTTTTTTTTTTTTAAATTTGTATTTTCCTTCCAGAGCTGATGAGGAAATGCTCAGCTGTGTGGATAGATGTCATTTATGAATAGGAGTTCCAACATGTCAAAGTGTTTCGTCAGCACTGACTACCCCCTGTACATCTAATCCAGGCTGCAGCAATTAGAGAATAAAAGAAAGAGAAAACATCTCAACAGGAGGGGAAAGAAGAGAAGAAGAACAGAAGACTGAAGAGCAAAAATGGAAAAAAACAACTTACTGCTCCGTGGACCAGTAAAGAGCTGGAGCTACAAACACTGTTGGGAATGGACTCCATCACCTTTTATTAGCACAATGAGCTAAAAATAATTAGCTGGAACAAACTATTACGTATTCATCACAGAGTCAGAACACATTGAATTATACAAACCTTTTATTTTCCAGTAAGTTATGATGAACAAAGGTGAAATGTGTTTGAAGAACTGGAAAATACCTTGACCAGGATATTTTAACCCCTCTTGGTTTGTGTGCACTGGCACTATGAAGCAGGCAAGTTTTCCTGCTCCAAGGGGAGCTGTGGCACAGTCGGTTGTTCTTTTTTCACTTGTGAATTTTGCTGTATCAGCTGTGATACACCAACCAGCTCATGTGTGGTTTGCAGCCACTCTTAGCAATAAAATGCATAAATAGCAACTCATGATAATGCTATTATTAGTGCATGTCACTACTGCCTATCGACTAACAACAGGGGTTTTCATAGACTGCAGAGTAATTAGGTGTCTTTAAATATGCTTTAAAGCCTTTTCATGGAGTGAGTGAGGGGAAGTTCTTTTCAGAGTTTATGCAAAGTACTGGCACAGGTAACTGAAAGCTCAAGAGCTTCTGGGCAGCTTTTAGAAGCACAGGCTGAGAATGACAGTACTAATAATCAATGTAATCAATGCACAGCAGAAAATATCCTTTGAAGTTCATGCCTAATACTTTTTTATGAAGCAGAAACAGTATTCAACACAAACCACTGTGTTAGCTCAGCTGGCTAATGAGAAATTGCCACAATTACAAAAACAAATCTTTGTTTTCAATTTTCAGCAAGCAGAGCTTTAGAAGAACAAACTGCTCTTGAAAGCATGATAGTTTTTTTTCCCTAAAAAAGGAAAGAAAGAAATCCTTCCTAGCAAGTGCAATTATGATACTTTCATGTCAAATGAATTATATTACTGAAAATAAATCTTTCTAAGATGCACAAGAGGGTTATCTGGCTCCAGTCAGACTTATGCATTACTGGTTTTATATGTTGTACTCTACTTGATTAATATAGGTAATCAAATTATATTGCCTTCCACTGTGCTCTCAAATTCAAGGCTATAATGTTTTCAATGACAAAGTTCATAGAGTTGTATAAAAATGTACCTCATGCTGTACCAGCCCTTTATTGCTGTAGTAAAACACCATTTTCAATTTAGTAATAAGTGATATAAAACAGAGTTGTCTTGATTGGCAGGGTCGTATTCATTATGCAGTGTCCTACGACACAGCACAGTTCCCAATGAAAATTTAAGGACAGAATCCACCACAATCTCAGATGTCGATACTTAAGGGAATTAAATGATTCCTTTTTCATGTGTTCTCCAAAGGAAGGACAAGAAATTGAACACAAACATACACACACATATTATACACTCACACACATATGGATGGAAAGGAGAAAGGGGCAGAAACAGACTCATAATAACATCCTGCTATTCCATGCAGGCTCCCCTGCACTGGAGCCAATCCTACTACTGCTTCCCACCTGGAATAGGAAACAAGAGAAAATAACAGAAAAAGAGGAAGCATGACACTCAGGATAGCAGCAAACACCAGGGAAGTCTTCCTGGGTCTTCTACTGGCCTGACCTGTGACCAGAAGAAGTGACTCTCGGTGTTTAACTTGAAGGGCCTTAATGAAGTTATGCTATCAAGTGCTCTTCACTTTATGAACATCAGGATTCTCTAAAGAGCTGTAAATTAGACTGTCAAAACCAGCAACATCTTTGCAGCTATCTTTGAATATGTAAATTGTAACCCTTCCCTTCCTTCTTTTCCCTTCCATAAATCAGGAATAACATTTACCTTATCCGTAAACAAACCAACTGATCCGTGAATTCTATGGAGATAAAGTATTCTGGTGAGCCTTGTCAAGACTGTGAATGCTATCTAGAGGAGCAAGAATTATAAAGCCATTTTCTGTTGAACTAAATGGCAGACATACTGTTAGCTGGTATCTTTTCCAAGCATGTACATTGAGCAAATGATATGATCACGAAAGACAACTCTTGGAGTCAGGAATTAGTAATGTTATCTTAGTTTTGTTTCCTTGGCAACTTGACCTTTCATAATTTGCCCAAAGGCAAAATATGGGCAGCATATCCCTTTCAAATCATACCTCAATAATCTTCTGATTAAAAGCATCACCAGAATGTGGCCTTGCCATAAGATGGAGAATTAACGACTCTCTTCTAAATGATCCACTGATGTTGAATCTAATTTAAGTAGCCTTGCAAGAATATTTAACACTTAATGATAGGCTCTGTATTAGAGTAGGTTTAATCTAGGATGCAGCCACAGATGTCATAAGAAGGAATTAATCAGCATTGCTTCCACTAAAACAGAAATGCAAAATTGCTGAACAGAATGTATTAGAAACAGATTAAAGAACTGGGACTTAAAACATAAAAGAAACAGAGCTGATGCCACCCTCAGAGAGCTAATTTCAAATACAGGAAAACTTAATTCGCCTTTAACTGAAGAATTGGGGTGTTTGAAGTTACTAAAGAGAAGCCTGCGTTATCAAGAAGGAAAGAAAGGCAGATAGTTTTTTCCTTCATCAATTAAAAATGAAAGTCCAACCCAAATATTAATGCCTGCCTTAAAATCCCAGCAAAATGAAGTTATTGATGCTCTAGGGACTATTGCTGCATCCCACATGAAGCTCTGTACTCAATGGAGTGCTGTGGAAGTTTCATTGATTTGGAAAACTCCTGCCTAATTTAGATTAGTTACCTTTCAGAAAAGCAAATCTTGGAAGAGAAATGGACCCTGTGGTTATTGAAATGTGTGCAGTTGGGGGAAAATAGGAAATACGGTGTTTGAAATTCACACTAAATGCCCGGTACTGAGAGAACGTGCCCATCCAAAAGTTTGGACGAAGATCTACATTACAATTAGTTGTTGTTGCATCATTCAATTTATGTTCTCCCCTGTTGTTCGAGGAGCTCACGCTGCTCACAGGGTTTCTGCTGCCCAGTGTCTTTCAGTAAAGACATGTTAAAGTATAAAGGCAGAAGGGAACGCAGAGCATCACTTCAGAGCATTCATACAGCACAAGTCATTACATTTCGGACAGTAACTCTCCTCTGTTCTTGATCTGAAGACATCGAGAGTGAATCCCCTAATCATATGAATCTTCAGAAGCATATGTCATGGATTAAAAATTGCATTCTTTAAAATTTTAGTTACAGTTAATGTTCCTGGTAATGATGAGGAAAACCTCAGTTTAGCACAATTTCTTCCTGAAAATACCTAGGAGTGTGCTGAATACTCCAATGGCCTGATTCAACAAGTCTAACTCCTGATTTGGTATCATGCCTATTAAATGGTTTTTGGCTCAGTTGAGTGGCCCTTCCTTGAAAAATTAGGAAACAATCTAGCTTTGGTTCAAATTTTCATTGATAGCCTAATAGAACACACAAATAATCTCAGTGCTTGTTCCCAAATGAATGAAAAACTTCTATAAAGCTTTGATCTTGACGGAAGAATCCATCAAGACTTCCCATTTGTCTCCCTAATTACTTGCTTTGATGCTCACGGCTTGCAATCACCGCGTAAGTTAATGTCCTGGGGTTGCCATGGCTACCATTAGTGAGGCAGAGTGAGACATGGCTCTGCACATCAGCCACCTTTGCTCGAGCTTTGCTCCTCTGCCCTGGCTGTTCTTTCACCAGTGATGGTGAGAAGGTTCTCCTGCTCTGAGCCAGAAGTTAATAAAACAGCTCCTACTCATGTTATTGCAAAGGTTACTGATAACATTCACTTCATCTTTCTCTCTGCTGCTCGTGCACTGGAGGTCTGGAAAGCAGTGAGGAGGTTAGAAGACAAGAGTGCTAGCAAGGACTGGATTCACTTCCTAACTTGAATCACAGTTTGCCAGGTGGTTCTGAACCTTGATTTTCCTAACTCTTCAAGGACAACAGTGATGCATCTCTCACCCCTCAGTTCTGTCTTGAGAACACAGTGCTAAGAGAAAAGGAACAATAATATTCAATTTTCATAAATAATTTGCTTTAGTGAGTTCCCTATATTTCTACAACTTTCTGGTTATCTAAAGACCTTACATTAGACCTCTACACTTCTTTTGTAATAAAGGACACTGAACAAGTAATGATCCATAATATACCTCAACATTACTAGTAATTGCTCATTGAAAAAAAGAAATGAGAAATCACTTTCTTATTTGCTTATCTGATGACCTCTAAAGAAAATGACACACATGATAAATGCACGGTGTGATGTATTTCCTCATTTATTGTATTGATCTAATGTAATATCCAGAAATGCAGTACTAACCCATTAAGTGTCAACAAAAGTTGTATTTTGCTCTGAAGTGTATTTGTAACTTAAGTCCACACAACTTTTTGTACTTTGTGCAATTAGTTCATAGAAGTTTTCAGCACAATCTGTTCTCAGAAATTTCCATTCTGAAAAGGATGACAAACAAATGAAATACATGAGTGGGAACCATCATCCTACCATATTTCAAATAACTAACCAAGGTTGACTGAAAAATCTCTACAGCAACAACACAATGCTGCTTATTTTAGTTATTAGGAAGATAGATCACTTCAATACTCTGTTCCTGCCAAAGTTTTATACATTCTTTTAAGTGTATGAACTCGAAATCTTTTTTGTTCTGAATACAGTATTTTCCTCTGGGAGGTATAGTACATGCTAAGGATGAAAAGTTAACATGTAATTAGCATGGTAATGTCTAAGCAAATTGCATCATGCTAGAGTTAATAGAGGTTCAGATCAGAAATAATCCTCTGAGCACAGGCAGCACGAATTACAAGTTTCTATAAAACTCAGTCACCTAAAACCTTCAGAATCCTAAAGCACCCACCAAAAACCCTGGCACCTCAGATGCTCTGCTGCTCCTCACCAACCTGTGGTGTTCAGCACAGCTCCACAAGGATCTGCCATGAAGTTTGGAAATCATTTGGACACAGCTTTTGAGCACGCAGCATTTGGCCACAGCAATGAGCAAATGGTTGGTGGGATGGTGGGAAATGACAGAACTCACATGCCACAGGACTGGGTTCTAAATATTTACCATCAGTGTGACACCAGGACACTTTGATTAGATGCTCTCTTGCTAATTTTCCTCACGATTAAATTTGCTTATTTTACTCAAGGAGTGACTATTAAAAATAAACCTACTGTGGGTTTTTTTTGGTAGATCCTGTAGTTAAGTCACGCCTGACAAGATGTAAATCAAAACCATTGCACGAGCAACAGGGTTGCATTTGTAACAGACAGCCCAGCACAGTGCCAATGCTCTCACTGAACCACCCAGCACTGGTATCCTAACAACTTCTTACTATTTTATTTAGAAACGAATAGCAAGGAGCAAGAGAGAGATTCCAAATTAATTAAATGGGCTTAGTGAAGAAGAATCAATTTTGGCACAAACACTTCATGTTATATTTTTTAAATTAAACCAATGCTGCATGCTACTTAGCAACTCCAGGACCTACATAATGACAGAAAACAGCTCAGTGAAGCAACTATCAGAAGAAACAGAAATCAGAGTGAACAGATTAGAGCAATCATAATCGGACAGTCTATAGAAATAAGAATAGTAATTTTTCAAATGACTACTGATAGTGCCAAATGTTAAAGACAAGGAAGAAAAGCTATTTTGAGGTAACTGCCTTTCTTCTAAAGAACACAACATTGATGAGCTTGGATTCATCTCTCCAATACTATGGCTCATAGTATGATGGTTGCAACACACAGCACATGAGAGAGAATACATAAGCCAACATAAAATTCAGCATGATTAATATATGATTAGTTCACATTTGTACAATGCTTTGAAGATGTAAAGTGCTAATTAGAATTTCTGGCTTAGGCTGGTTGATGCCCCAATGCAATCCAGATCAGTAAATAACTGAACTGCAGAAGTTTAAACTATCTGCCCAAAGATTCAAGAACCCATGAGACACAATGAAATGCTTTCAATTTTGAGTAGATAAACAAATGTATAAAAGAGAGAGAGAAGGAGAATTCAGTGCCCCAGCGAAGATATTTGAGACAGACAGATGAAAGTATTTAAGACAGAAGGATAGAGCTGGTAATTATTTGAAACACCGTTTTACCTCCCTCTACCATCACCAGAAATATTCCCATTGGTTCATGAGATACAGAGATAGCTCAGGAATCAGTAAACATTTGCTGAACCAAAACTTCAGAATCTAATGGCCTTAATGGAACATAAACAAATATCTCCCCAAGAGTTGTTCCGTAGTAATGAGAACGAAAAAGATACTTAGTCTGCCATGCACAAGTAAAAAAAACTATGTACCCTCAGAAGGGAGAGTGGGAAAAGAGAAAAAGTAAAGAAGAAATTCCTGCCCAGCTTTCATCAGGAATTTTGAAACTGGACTTCAGTAAGGCAGTAGAGAATGAGACCTGCATCAGAGGAACAGTATGTGGCAGAATATGTAAAATCATTTACAGCAAAAAGGCCATCCCAATACATCACTCTCGTGGGACCAATGCAGAGCCCGAGATCAAACCAGAATGCCATCCAACAGAGAGATGTTGACTCTGCTACTGATCTGGCCTTTTCCTGCTTAATTAAAGCCACTGAACACTTGAGCTGGAAAACTGTAATCCCCATTAAAGTGTCATTTTAGCGGTAGGTGATCAGACCTTTCAAGCTACACTAAGTAATTATGCTAGCAGGAACCACGAGTAGTGTAAATGTGACCACGGGAAGGCTCTTAATGCCCAATCTGGTAACCTCTGAGGATTACCAGGCAAACTAGTACTTCCAGCTCCAGCCACGTCTGAGGTCCCAGGAGGCAGCCGTGTCCAGTGCCATGCAGGGAAGATGTGTGGCTCTAATCCTATGAAAGTACTAAGCAAGATTGGATGTAACCACATCTGTGGGAGCAGACACTGCATGTCGTGGTTTGAAATAAGATAACGATGAAATGTACCAAAACAGCAGGCACAAAACAAGGAAACAGTGTGTGAATATTTACTTTTGATCTCCATTATGATGCAGAAGTAGACGTGGAGGCCTAGAGGACAAAAATTGGTTTTATGGAATATGAAATGTGACCGAGGAAAGTCCCAGTATATACAAAAACCAGGCAGAATTAAAATCTTTACAGATGCATCACAGTTGCACTTCAAGCTTAGCAAAACCTCTGTGAGCTGATGTCAGAAATAATATTTGGGTACCAGGGAAATTGGGGTCCCCTGGTGATGCCCCATGGTTTGAAGACAGATTGTTCACAATGCAGAAACCACATTAAACCACACATCCTCCAGTGCCTGAGTTACTGAAAAGAACTGAGGCAGAAGAAAGACAAAACAAAGCAAACCTCCTAATTACTGTTAAAATGAAACAAAAGCACTTTCTTATTATGCAGGATGCACATTTGTCTGTAGTGGGCTCTTGTAGAGGTCTAGGACTATCACTCACATAATGTATGAAAAGATGTAATCCCTAGGTATATACAAATCTTTGCCAAGTGTTTTTAAAGCTAGAGTCTGTAGCAACACATATTTTGCAGCAAATATTTAGAATGAAATATTTCATAAAGTACTTCAGCACTTCTTTGAGTGTTTAATTTATCTGACATAAAAGAACAAGAGTGTATAGCATTTTCCTGTAAGTGGATGTAAAATACGCATTGCATGGATCCCTGTAATTAAAAAAACAGCAAATCATTGTCATTAATGCACAAGCAAGATCATAAATGAATACATTATTAAGTCCTACTGAATTAATGTTTAACTGCAATAGAGTTGAAATTGAATGAGGCAATTAATCAGAGTAAGAACTGAAAAAAAAAGCCACATCTGTCTCACTTTGAATACATTGAGCAAAACGACCTTCAAAACGGCACTGCCAATCACACCACGCCGCCCACTGATTTGACAGCCTTGGTGCCACCACAGAGAGAAAGTTTAGTCAGTGTAACAGAGACAAGCTTTCCATCTGAGTCACTTCATGGGTACATCTCACCCTGAGGGAATACAACATTATGTCTCAAGGGTCTTATTTCATAAAATCATGAATGTTCAGATGGTGAGGATCATGCTGGTTATAAATGTGAACTACATCTGCTCAAAGTCACCAGAAAATGAAACTGGGGGAGTTGACATACATTAATGATAATTTTTACAGGCTTAATGCTCTTCAACATCTATGGGAGGCTAAAAAAATTATGTTCAGAAGCTTTTGTTCCATGGATTGTGCTTTGAGCAACTAAAATACATTAATTTAAATTTCCCCTCATCAGTTTTCAGCTCTGTAGTGGAATTTTGTTTAACGGGTTAATTAAACTCCATCAGGTTCTTAACTGTTGAAAAGTCTTAGTTCAATTTATTTCCGAGTTTAAGGAGGAGTAAAATGATAATACTAATGATGATAATGACCCTTATCCTAGCTAAAGCTTTTTGAGCTTCCCATGTAGAACAGTATCTATTGTTCACCAGTCCTACCTTTGACAGATCAGTAGGGATATGTACTTTTCTTCTGTGTAACATATTATGAATATTAAACAATATTTAAAAAGAAAAATCCATTGGTATTTTTGTAGCAAGTTCTTAAGCAATAATTATCTTTGAATAAAGATTTTTTTCTCCTCTATGCAAATGAACTTCAGATTTTCCAAACCACAATTGTTTTACTACATCGCACTGATGGAGCGACTGGCATGTAGGTAAATCAGCACACTCGCTTCCCTTCCACCAGCAAGAAGGACTAGATTCAGGATTTTCTGGTTTAAAAAAGGAAAAAAAAGGATTTCTCAGATATTCATTGATAAAGCAGCTAATATTTAGAGGTCAGGAAAGTTTGCCAGAGAGCTGAATAGTGGTTAACCTGTTCCTACTCCTGCTGTAGGAACTCACTATCACTGAGTGTGTTAAAGTCATTGTATTACTTTACAATGTACAATAATTTGTCATTTATCACAATATATGGTTTCATGCACCAAAAAAACCCTAAGTCATGCTATACAGTTATCTTTCCATTAACATTTTGCAACCCCATGTTTGCTCACAGTGCATAAAATGGGTACTCGAGGTTGATGTGACTGGATCTGTACAGCCAGGGGGAAGTTGGGGTCTCAGAGTCACTGCCACAGGCTATGAGGAAGGGCAGCAAAACTAGAAGTTCATTTCAGCTGAGGAACACAGACTTTGTGTGCCTTCTCTCTGGTCCTGTTTATTAATGAGTATGGATCAGAGAAGGCCCTGGCAAGCATCAGCCCTCTTTTCCTGAGAAAAGAGACACCTGGAATGTGCCAAGGCTCTCACTGGATAAAGATTATTAAAGGACAGGGAATAGTACTCTCCCATACAATTTCCCAGGATATATTTTCAGGCTGGCAATATTTTGTTTGGACACCAATGTGAGATCTAGGCATGAACTGAGGCAGAGGGTATCAGTTTGGAGGAGCACAGCAGGATGGAGCCATCGCTGCTGAAACAGGACTGTTTCAGTCTTGGCTGCCAGGTCTAAAACACCACTGCTTATATTAAACCCATCATGACAAAACAGTTTATCAGCACCTAAATGCAAAGCAGGGCATTGATAATGCCAGCTACCTGCAGGGATAGTTAACCCATCCTGTTTCATGGGAAGATGCAGGATTCAAGGCTGAACCCTGATCTGATCATAGTCAATGGTGTACATTTTGTCAGCTTCCATGAGACTGATATTAGGGTCTGTAGTAGAAAGGGTGAGTGAGGAAGAAGGAGGACAAAGAAGAGAGCACGAGTGGGGGCTTCTCTGACACACACAAACCCAAAAGATAAAATCAACACAGCAATTAAGCTTCAACAGAAACAAGACAGTTCTTTTTGTTTTGGTTTGGTTTTTTTTTCCAGTGTGAATGTTAATTACCGTGCCTTACAGCAGAGATAACGAGAGGGTTTTACTGCCTAGCATTTTTCAAACAAAGACATGAAAAATTCATGAGCAGGGAAGACCTTGGTGTTGAGCTTCAGTTTTCTTGTCAAATATTTCAGCTCCGGAGGTCCTTGGGAAGGTTACACAGCAATATTCAAGTCTAAGGGATGCCTGTCAGCTGGATCTAAAAGGAACAGGAGTTTTATAGGCTACATGTGACCTTGTCAGCGTATTTTCACTGGCCAACAGTGTCTTCCAGCATCATTCACCCAGTTTACAATAAAACTGAACACAGAAATGGCTGTTCTCCTAAGGACACAGCACTCACAACACCAACCTGTCCATAACACAGCAACCAAGATGGTTCATCTGGTGCCGTGAAATGCTGATGTCTGCACATCACTCTGAAAATAGTCCAAATGTACCTTTGTGCAGACAATCAGATATTGGGCTCCAGGGAAACTTTGTTGGTCACAAAAAATTTATCAGGGCTCTATGCAGTCCAGAATGTCACCTTTTAAATGGGAAGCAAGATCCCACTATGTCTGGCATGGCTTCTCAGAAGATCTGAACCCTCTTTTCAAGTAACTGGCTTTAGACACGCGAATGCTTTGCAAGTTGGCTGCACCTTTATTAAAACTCAGCTGAGTTTTTCTTTCTTAAGATTACAAAAGGAATTGCTGTTTGCTGACATGTAGGTCAGGCATAGATCAAGTGTGAGGAGAACAAGGCTGTTTAGTGGACTAACAAGAAACAAGTGTAACACAAAAGCTTTTGGGATCATGCGAAACTCCTTCCCTTCCCTAATCAAATTCACCATAGCTGAAGCAGGAATTTGATGAGGCCTTCAAAGCCTGAACCGCTCAATGTTTTCTTTCCTTGTTAGTTTAATAAAGAGAAACCCCTCAGGTGAGTCACTAAGAATCACTTTTCAAAAAAACCCCTTCCCTAATCCATGTTCCCATGCTTTTAAAAACTATTCTGCATCAAAATTCTCAACATACCACCTTTTCCAGACAGACTTGGACAAAGACGAGCCTGTGTGCTCCCTCTGTGTTGATTTCACACAAACACCAAACCTCAGCAGCATGGAACATACTGCAAGAAGAGATGCCTGAATTGTGAACTTGAGGTAATTTCTTAATTAATCGCACTTTCCAGAAAGCTTTTTTGGCAAGTAGACAGATTTAACATATGCTTAAGTCTCTGAACTTAGGCAAGAACCTTCAGCTAAAAATATTACCAAACAAGGAAAAAACCTCTCATAATCATGGCAGTGTTTAAGAACTCAAAGGAGCCAAAAGTTCACACAAGCATACTCATTCTCTCCCACAGCACTGTTCTGAAACTAGACTCTTTAGAACCCCGAATTTCCTGGTCTGAATGGTTTGCAGGGATTTCCTATACCCGTGTTAGGCTTAGTTTCATATGTAACACCATATTGTTGCTTGTGACTCAAGAGTCTGGGAGATATTTCTCTTGCTAGTATCAGTGCCACTAAACCCAGAAGGGTTTTGGCAGTCAACAGAGGTACTTATCAGACTTTGCTAATAATGACACTGGAATTGGAAGGCAACCCTTGATCAGGTTTCCCAGTGCTGAGCTTTTAGGAGTAAAGCTGCAGCCCATCAGTTAAAGCAGAAGACTCTTGAACACTCATGAGCGATGCAGTCAAATCCCCAAAAGTGTCTGCCACCAAAATCAGGAAATTTTAAGTTTCCAAGAACTACAAACACTTACGAGCAGCAAACCCATCAGTCAATATACTTTCTCCTTCACGTCTGCTAAGATTTTACTCAACTATTGCCATCACATCCCTGCCCGGAAAAGAAATGGGATTCAACTTCTCCTCTAAAAGCAAAAAGTTATTAAGAATACTAAGTCTTTGTTTTACAATTAAGTGACAGGAAAGAATGCTAGCAGCTTCTTTCTCTTCTTTTATAAACTGTTGCTGATGAGTGCCATCCTGGCCTTTGAAAGATAATCTGTTGATGTTTAGAGGAAACATGGTAAACAAGAGATGAAAAGTCAAAGGCAAAGTAAATAAACACACTGGCTTCATCAATTCTGTATCTGAGAGGGGTGATAAAGAAAGATGCAGTGCATTTAACCTCAGCACGCTTCTCTCAAGTGCCACCATGACCCTGTGTGCTCGTGACTGCCGCAGGCTCTCCGCTACCCACGCTCAGCTCCGGCACGGCCACGCCGAGGCACGCAGCCTTCCCCCGGCCCCTCGCTGCTCTTCTGCTGCAGCAAGGCACAATAGTGCTCTTCCCAGCTGTTCCTTGCCATACTTCGCTCCCTGGCTGCACTTCTCTGAGCAAACAATCTTCTTCTTGGGACGCATATTTTTGCTGCAGGAAATATCTTTCAGAGATTTGCCTTCCTGGCAAAATTGTGAGGATGGATTCTCAGCTGCACTCTAAATCTGCTGGGAACAGTGAGTGGGGATAGACAGCTGATGTAAAATTACTAATTTTGCTTTTCTAAAGCTGACACTGTACTCACTGTGTCTTTTAGACAGCCTACACTCGCAAACCCCATTCACATATGGCTGTTTCAGTGCTTGGTAGACACATGGAGAATTCAGCACTAGGTGTGGAACATTTTGGAAGTTTCTGGCCCCAGTCCGAGCCTGACTCCAGTATGACTCTAGCAGAACAATGCTTTGTGACTGTTAACAAAACACCTGGCCTGTTAAAAACCAGAAGAATTAATAATCCACATGCTGCTCCTGTGACCTGAGCTTGCATCTCTTCATCATGCAATACTGTGGCGATCCGCAAACGAAAAAGAAAAAATAAATATACCTCCATAATAATTTCTGATTCTGCCCTGGTGAACAACAGCTCCCCAGTGCAGAGTCAGACACTACCAAGTAAATCGTGCACGGATGCTGAGTTTCCTCCCTCTCTGAGGTTACTGAGATCCTGACCAGCTTCCTTCTGAAATGAGTGTCTGGGCTCCACCACTCACTTTCAGTATCAGTGAGCATGAATCCTTCGCAAACCATTTTATTTCAGTCTTCACCCTTCCAAGTGCTTTATTTTTCTGTTTGTTTCACAGCCAACGAAGCTGTCGCTTCCCCTGCCTGTTCCTCCCTTGCACTCCTGTCTGTTCCTGCCATGGTGGGGTGGGAAGTGCTGTCTTTCATTTCAGATCACCGCAAAGTTGCAGGTGAAATCTGTTAGCTCACAGAGCAGCTCATGCACAAAGTTCTGACTAGAGAAAAGTGCCCTGTGGATTTTCATATCAGTATCTCAGCTGGACCAATTTGTAGATGGTTTGTGCTCTGGAGCTCCTCACTGAGAACATTATGGGGCAAATGAGGGCAGGTTTTGTCCATTGTTGCTGGCCCAAAACATTCATCAAGCTTCAGCTGCAGACCCAGCAACTGCACCACTTTGCTCCAGTTTTAAATACAAAAATGTCTCTATGTGAGTCACCAGTACTACCAGCATGACCAATTTGGTTTCTGCTTTACCAGACATCCTGTAACTAAACCTCCAAGGGAGAAGACAAGCCTAATGACTGCATATGAAACAGTGGATCCCTCATGTTTTTCCCAGATAGTCCTAGAAACTGAGAGCTTGAGCTAAAGCAGTGATGAAATAGCTTTGCAAAAAATGTATTCAAAAAGTAAACAGGGAACTTAAAGCTGGCCTATCATTTGCCATGGAAAAGGCATTTGCTTAAGGGGAACTTCCATGGTACCAAACCCCAGATACTCTGTCTCCCCTTACACCTTATATCTCTGCTTGTGTATTTTTAAATTATTACCCAGAGCATTTATTTTTCAGGTTTGGGCCTAACCAACAAGATAAAGTCTGATTGAAGAGATACAACTTAGAAAGGACAAATACTTCACCAAAGAGGAGAAGATCTAAAGCATGTCTGTTTCCAGATTTCTTTCCTCTAAGAGGTTTATTTCTGTTTAATATTTACTAATATGTTTAAACTGCGTTAATATCTAACCTTGACATTTTAAAGACCTACGTTTAAAAAACGATCTGTCTCTACTAGTAATGCAAATAAGATTCAGAATGACAGATTGATCTCTGTGGAAGCGTGTCGGCGTCCCCAAGACACGAGACACCTCGGTCCCGCCGGGGCCTCAGCGGCTGCAGCTAAACCCTAAATAGCTGGGGCAGTTTCAGGTCTGAGCTGAGGCGCTGAGTTATGACTGAGAGCCTCAGCAGCACCTGCGAGTCCCATGCTTGGCTACCGCTCGCTCTCTCGCTTTCATGAGAACCAAAATTCAGCCTCCTACACATCCACCGCGAAGAGGAAACTCGACACAGGCGCAGCCAAATCGATCGTGGCCAATGGTTAAAGGGAGGGGAATGTACCAGGCAAAGCCACCACAATGGTGACTAATCTGCTGGGGGAAACGTGGCCAACCTCCACCACTCTGATCTCTGAAATCACGGCGTCCTCCATCCAAAGCTGATTTGCCCAAGAAAATAACGCAGCTGCAGGGTCAGTTTTATCATGGCTTAAGCTCTTTTCCTGCTGAGCTTAATAAAAGATGGAGAGTACTCAAGTGATTGAGGCATCTCTTACAGTGGGTTGGTGACTCATCTGGGTTTAGAAAGAATTCAGGGTTTTTCCTTGCTCACAGGCCTATATTTCAAACAGTGTTTTCTTTTGACTATTCCTGTTTTCATTTCATCTGGTTTCCATTGAGTAAAATTAGAAGCATAAAGTTTAAACTATATTGTGGACTAGTGAAACATTCAAACACACAGAGGAGTTTAGAGACACAGAGGAGTTTATATTGAATGCAGGCTATTTGTTGAGGCTCATTATCAGCTAAGCATCGACTAACGAAGGCTGCCAGATTAACTGTCCTCAGCCATGCAACAGCAGAACATTTCCCTTGTCCCCAGCTGGCTATCCAGGATTTTTTTCATTCGTGGATGTGACTTACAGCACAGAGACTACTAGACACAAGAGCACAGAGACACAAGCAGGCTGCTCTGGTTGTACTGAATGTAATCCTGAAGGAACCTTTGAACATTTGAGTCTGATACCTGCTATTCACCAGCATCAGAAACATGGCAAGGCACAGGTAACACAAAAGGACAGTGTATTTGGCAGTAACAGTAAAGGGAATAAAATAGATTTCTTTTCAATATACTGAAAAATAAAGCAATTTTACAGAGTTTAGAGACACAGTTCCTATAAAACCAGATGCTAGATCACCTTCACACTGACATAAATGGTCTCAGTTCGTCCCCACGTTCAGATACCAGAACCTAAATCCTTGATCCAAGTCATTCACTGGAAAAGAGAGTGAAAAATACTTAAATAAGAGACCCTATCCAGTATTACTGCCTTACTCATGTTAAGCATTGCTCTGTAAGCTATGAATACAAACTTTCAAGCAAACTCATTTGAGAGTTTACCAAGCTGTAAAAAGTCTGCACTTGTCTGCATTCTACTGAACTACTTCAGGCTCCCACTAATGAAAAAAATGGCTGAAAATTGGATTCATTAAGCCCCATATGGTGCAGAAAACTCTTCCTGTTGAGAGAACTTTGTGCTGCTGCAGATAACCTTGTACCCATTTGGGAAAAGAAAAGCCAAAGAAGAAATCCAACATACTTGGATATGGCTGCTCAGATACTTGGCTCAGCCATGGCAGCACTGCAGGATTTGCCCAGCAGTCCACAGCCTGGCAAAGCCCAAGGAAAACCTTGCAAATAGCACCTGAGATGGTTCAGTCATGGGATTTGTGCATTTTTGTGTTATAATTCATACCTCAAACCTGGAACCTTCCTACTGCTAGTGGAAGTTGCTCTTTTACCAAAATATTTTATCATTTCTGACATTAGTGGTATGGGAATTCACTGTAATAGAGATCTATATTCCCATGCTGCTTTTAGTTTGGGTTAGCAAACAATGTATGAATGCTGAACTGTTCCAACAGATCTACTATTCCCACTTGTTTGAGAAAAACAGAAAAAAAATGCTGTTAGGCAGGCAAAATCCCATGTTTTCTGTATGAAAAAAACCTGCAATGAAGAAACACTTTTTTTTTTAAGGGCTCTGGATTAAGTCTCAAAAATCAGGCCTATCAACACAATATAAACATTCTTGCTAATTAGGAAGAAATTCTTATCTATTTGAAGAGAACTAAGACTGTGATCCACATTATCACACTATTAAAGAAGGATGTTATGCCATGATTTCCACATAGGAACGCTTTTTTTTTTTAATAACACCACAACACTTCTTTAAAATGGTATGACAAGTGTCATGGCTCTTAATGACACTTCGTTATCTGAGCAGCTGGCTTTGGAAAGGAGATGTGGCACCAGGAACTTGGGCGGCAGAAGCAGCCTGTCAATCACGGGCACATCCCGTAGCCATCGCTCCATCTTTGTCATAACTCACCCTTGCCCTATTTTGGAAGAAGGCAAAGGACTGGAATCTGTTATTTAGATGATATCTGACAAGTCTGTTTAACATTCAAGCCGTTCTCCAGGGAATCAGTGCCTCGGGATCCACCACAGCCATTGAGTTCCCAGACTGGGCTGGCCGCTCGCCGGGGTCACAGCTCTGCCTTGGTCACAGATTGAGAGGAGCCAAGTGCAGGCATACAGCTGAACTCATTATTATATTTTAAATGTTTCAGGAACCTCAAAAACACATTAAGTAATGCAATAATAAAACTCTCAGTGAACCTGTGCAATAAAATCCATCAACAGAGGAGATGGGTAATATAATCTCTTTAGAAAAAAAATCCTCTGCTCTATGCCTGAATTACCTTGTGCACCACAAGATAGAGGATTTAGACTATGGCAACGGACTGAAATCTCTCTTCAGGGACATCCTTCTCATAATTGTACATTCATGCCTCTCTCCCCAGTAGTAGCCTAAATACAATTTACCGTTGCACACATTTTTATAGGGTTTCTGCAAATCCGCCACTTTATTACCACCCCGGTTATAAGGGGCCACACGGCAATTCCTAAGGGTTCACTAACTGAGCAAGATATTAAGCTTGAATAAAAAGAATCAAAAACGTCTATCTACAATTTATAGTTCTCTATAAAGGACCTTGGGGAACTGCAATTTGAAGGTGAAAAGTAAATGGAAAGCAGATTTCAGCTGAAAAATTCCATATGATCGATGGAAGACTTACTGAGAATTATCCAGAGAGGTTTTTAAGGTGTGCTAGAGGTAAAAACATCCAACTCCAAATTACACACAAGACACACAACATCCCGCTGTGGATACATCTGATTAATCAGGTCTATTCAGAGCTTGGTAACAGCTGCCTTCTTTATGCACATCTCCTGAAAGCAACCCCATTTTACACCTTTCTTCAGAAGAAAGAAAGGTAAAAAGAAGATTTGAAAGCCCCTGAGAGGACCCAGACTACCTATCACTTTCCCAGTTTTTCTGGGAGATCCTGAGGTGCAGAGGTGAAATCTCTGCTCTGAACCAAGCCACCACCACCTGGGACTTGAGCAACTGCCCTAACTCAGATGTGCCTCGCTTTCCCTCTGGGTGAGTGAGGGAGTTGCAGATCATTCACCATTTCTGTGTTTTCTGAAGCTGGCATGAAAACGTTACAGAAAGGAAAGCTATTATTTCAGTGTTTTTTGTCTTCCTAAAGTTGTAAGAACAATAACATACAGTCACAGTGACATCTAATTATAACTAGCAAAAATGGAGATAAAAACTATGCTGTTAATTATAATTACCTACAGAAATTAAGGAATAAATTAAAGTATTAATATGAGCAAAGAGAAGTGAAGTGTAGATGATGTGGCAGATGTATGCTCTTGCCAGAGTCAGAAGATCCAAATGTGGCAGTCCATCACTAACACCATAATACCTTGTAACACTTGAAAATCAAGATCGGATGTTTTAGTGAAAGATAAACTATGTCTAGTGCTCCAACACCCCTTCACGTTTGGCAGAGTGCAGCCTTCCCCCCGGGGCACATGAGGAACTAGGAATGGAGTCCTGATAAATGGTTCTTACTTCTGAAGAGAAGACTCTGCTGTCTTATTCCTCAGCTGCAAAGCATCCAGCGATGTGTTTGGCCTGCTGAATCTAGGGAATGGAATGCGCCTACAGGAATGACTCTGCACTCAGATGTTTTTTTCCCTGATCCCAGCCACTGCTCCAGTACAGGATCTTGTGTGGTGGAGGGATGGGATATTTCCAGGCAGTGAACTTTCTTGTTGATGAGAAGCAAAATATTTATCTCTGAATCTTTGGCAATTTTTGAATAGTGTCATAATCCCCAGAATCTATGGAATCTGAAACACTGACATATGGTAATTAACCCTCTTTCATCTCTTTTTGATTCAATTGCACAGGATAAGTATAGTAATGCATAACAGGTGGGAAAATCTGTAATTTATTTATTTATTTTTGCTTTGAGGTGATGGAGATAAAAATCATAGTCTGTTATTTGATGAAGAATCAAATGAAGATGTGGTGCACTCAGGCTGCTGTATATCCATTCTGCCATGATGTTTTTGTTAGTTCTCCTCCTAAGGCTACTGCTAGGTCCAGGAATAAGGGCGCAGAACCTGAGCTGTGAAGGTGACACTCTTCTGCATGTGCTGTGACCTTTATGCTGGTGCTCTGGACAGCAGCACAGCTCCACCAAGTCACTTCCCATTATTTATGACATTTCAATTTGAGCCTTAATAAATCATGCTCAGAGACAGTGTGATTTCCCAGCTAAGGAAATGCATGCAAGGAGGAGGTAGGTGCAATCAAATGTCTTGGGAGTCCATGGATGATGGGCTATTAGAGGAAGATGTGTGGGGAGGCAACCTTGGTTTTACATTGGCAGACTTTCCGTGGAGGTTTTTTCTGGAAATCACATTCCCTGTTGGCGCTTGGTTCGTCATCCAACCCTCCTTCCTCCTCCTCCTCCTCTCCCATACTGCTTCCCCCCTCAGCTATCGAGAAGGCTCTTGGCAAAGACTGTCTCTAATATGTGCTTGCATATGGCAGAACATCGATCTCGATGGAAGCAACCACACATTAATGTATAACACAAATAATGAACAATGATTCATCTGAACAGGCTTGATAGGAAGGGCTGCTTTTTTCAAATCTGGGCCTCAGTAACGCTTTGAAGGATAATTTCCACTAAAAGTTGGATCAAGTCCATCAAGAAGAACACAAATCCCTGTTTCCTCCAGATTGTTTCACTCGATTCACTAAAATGTTTATTCTACACTCAGAAAAAAGTTGCTGGAATTTCTAAACTGCATTAAAATTAATCCTTTGCTTCTTTACAGTTGCCTTTTTCAGTGCTTCCTTTGTTCCAAGCTGGTGCTTACAGGAGCTTTCATAACCAGCAGGCAATCACATACATCCTTCCTGTTTGCAGTTTTTACTGTACTTTACACAAACAAAAAATGTGGAACAGTCCAAAGTACATCTCAGACATCTGAGAAAGAAGAAGGTAAATGCTGCTAACAGTTCCCAGCAGAAGACAAGAAGAGGATAAAGCCACCTAAGCTTTGAAATGGAGCTGCCTTATTAACTCACGTCTACCTTGTGAAAATAAGCTCACGGGATAATCCAGCAAGACTTGCACAATCCCAGGGTGCTCTTGAAGCACAGATCTGCTCTGAAGGGACCATTTGAACACCAGGATAGTGGTCTTACAGAGGGAAGTAGAAATTAGTACAAAGAAAGCCCATGCCAGATCGTAAAAGCATCAGTCCTGGCACCTAGGAAAGGATAGGGCTTGCCCTACAGCATCTCTAACAAATTAACATGTAAAACATCAGAAGCCTCCACTCCCTGCAGTGCTCTTCAGCTATCTGGCCCATATTAGGCTCTAATTCCAAGTGAGTTTTAATTAACGAGTCTTTCCAGTGCATACCTCCAGCAGGTTAGAATAGCTTGATTTCGAGGTACTGGTGAGCCGTGAGAAATGCTCAGTGGCCAGCGACACTTTTCTGTCCCTCTACTTAACACATGGAGAGCAGACTCAGTGAATGAGCAGCAAGTCACACACTGGCCAAAAAATGTCCTTCCCCATCAGCTGACACGGAAAATAGACACCCACTTCTGCAGCAAGCACTCCAGGATGGTTAACAAACCCTTATTACCTTTTGTGAACCTGTGTCTCATCAAAATTTAAACAGACACGTTGTCACACTTCAAAAACATCCTATTTCCTGCCAATGAAACAGCGAATTGCTGCTTAATGTTCTCCAGCAGTATTTGTTATAGACCAAGGAGCCGGCTCTCTGCGGTCTCTGGTACACTACAAAACTCATTTTCCAACAGGCGTGTATCTGAAAATAGACAGGGCTCAGGTGTTTTTACTACAACGCCATGAAAAAAACCTGCAAGTGCACTGAGAAAATAGGCTTTGTCTACACCAGCATTTGATTTTTGTTAGCCCTGGTGCAGCTGCACTGAAACAGGACAGAATATTCAAGCGAGAATGGGCCTTTAAGGAAAGAAGAATCTGTATGGTTTTATGCATCTATCTGATATGCTTCAGTGGGAAAGGACTGGCTAATTGCTACAGCTTGAAACAGAGGAAATACTTTTAGTTGCATCCTTATCCTTAGATCTAGAGACTCACCTATCTACCTGTCTGCAATAGAGTGGGAAAAAACAGCTCTCCACCATTTGCCCTTGCCCAAGCTTTGGCTGTGTGCCACACCAACATATCATAAATGACACTTGCTGCTCCGAAGCTAAAGAGGCAGCAGGAAATTGCCATGTGAGGGTTATAGAAGCTTTGTAAGTGGAGATGAAGGCTCTTAGTCCTGCTCTTCTCATAGACCCACCACCACCACTTCATCCCCAAGGCTCATGCTCAGTCCTTCAGAGATTCTTTATGAGACAACAGGACCAACTACAGAGGGATGGAAAGAAGCTTGACCCCAGAGTGTGCTAAGCACCTGGATGGAAAAGTAGCATCAGCAGGCAAAATTGTCTTTGCTCTTGTAGAAAAGGTCTCTCTGCAATTACTGTCCCACCAAAGTACAGGGTTTGCTGTCACACAGCTACTGCATGACCATCAGCCACTTGCTGCCCAGGGAAGTGGTGGAATTGCCATCCCTAGAGGTGTTAAAAAAATGTGAGGGCATGGACTGGAGGCCATGGTTTAGAGGTGAACATTTCGTGGTGGTGGTGCTACATGAACAGCTGGACTTGATCTTGGAGGTCTTTTCCAACCTTAACAATCCCATGACTTCTATGCTTTAGTGTCTCTGGAGGAGAACAATCTTTTAATTATGGAAAATAACAGTTAAAATGTCTTTACAAAAATAGGGAATAATAAGAACAATAAATATATGTATAAAATGTTACATAGTTGCAATGGTTTAGAGACCATTTTTTGCTAAGAGGCTGCAACATGCAGTCTGGAAGCTTTTTTTTTGTTTACTGCTTAAATGAATGATGTTCATAAGGTCTCCCACAGCCCCACAGAGTACTGACTGATACCAGTGCCAGCCACACAGGTCAATAAAGAGAATTTTTCTGTTACCACAATGATTCATGAAAGTCATTGCTCCCATTTTAACTCACATCCCCCAAAAAATCTGCATTTAGTGCTCTGGGTGAAACTGGTGCAGACATGGTTTTGTGAAACAGGACTGGCAATACTGAGAAATGTGGAGGACAAGAGCACATGCAATCTCTAAGAGTAATTTTCATGCTGCTGGACTGAGCAGGAGCAGCTGCACAGTGGTGTCTAAGGGCTCCCCACTCTGTCACTCCTCCTGCTGCAAGGAATACGCAGAGATGGGATGGAGTCAAGTGCCCCTGAGGAGGTCTTGGCTCTGTCTCCAGCCCTGCCTCAGGATTTCACTAAGAAAATCCATCCCTACAAGTTGGAACCCAGACCCTGCCCACCACACCCAACATCTCTCTCTCTGACACACACTCACACTTAGGTTCTTTTTTCCTGCTGGCAGGAGACACCTTATCTAGAAGGTTATGCATTACTGTGATATATTTGCTTTTGAAGTACTGAGTGGCTTTTAGAGTCTGGCATTTTGAACTTTCAGGAGGAAGAATGTTACTCTCACAGCAAACTTTGAAGTCTGTTTCCTGAACACATTAACTGTTTACTCTCTTTTTCTCTCTCTTGGCCACTTTAAGCTCCTCTAGAGTAAACACAGTCCTCATACCCAAAAAATCTTATCATCCAGGTATCAAATAACATCCCAAACACAAGAAATTAACCCACCTATGGAGTCTGAGAGAGGAATGACACCACATCTGTAATAGAGGCCACAGTCCCCTGTTCATATACTTGCCATTTACACTCTATGAATGTGGCATCTTTTGCCATTTTTGCACACACATCACAAGAAGCAAAGCTATCACCAAATATTCTCCAACACAAGCAAAATTGGATCTCAACCATTCTTTCAAGGGGAAGCATTTTGGTTCCTAATCATCACCTGTGTCCCACAGATTTTTAACAAAAACTTAGTTGTGTGTTTAAAAACTACAACTGCAAAAAGAAAAGAGCACATCAAAGAAATCTTTGGTTGTATTTGTGTATTTGACCACTTCCAAAAAATCTAGGTCATAATTTCATATTCAGTTACACAATCACTAAATCCAGCAATGACTACGGAAGAACCTGATCCTGTAATTTATTCTATTCCAAACATAAGTTTAGGATAACAAAGATTCAGCCTGATTAACTTCCCTCATTTAATGTAATTCTTTGTCATGAAAACCGAAACAAAAGCAAGTTCTTTGCGTTAGGCTGCGTTGTCAATTTAAATACCTTTGAAAAGACTTTTGTGGTTGAGTGACCTGGGCTGGCTACGTGCTCAAAACAACCAGTCCTCTATTAAAGAACAAAGAAAAGTATGCATTACTTTTAATCTGATAAACTTACATCCCGATCTTAATTGGTAAGACCATTTTGCAAAATTTGACTTCTTTAGGATTAAAGAAACAAAATTTCTGACTAGAGTTGAGTTGTTTAATTAAAACTGTCAATTTAAAAGATAGTAATGTCAACAAACATAAACCTTCAAAACTCCACCCAACACAGACAGTGCAGTTTTGTCAGTGAGTCACCCTTTTCTCCTTAGTAGCAATTAAAATATATATTGATTCTTTGGCTTCTTTGCAGTAAAACACATTCAAAGCAAGTGTTAATAAACATTTCTCAGTTTCTGCTTCAACCTGAGCGTCTGTTTCTTGCTATCCTTCTAAGAAACAGGAGGAGGAAACTTGCTCAACTCACTGAAAACAAATGGCTTTTGCATAACTGTAACTTCAAGAGAAAGCCAGAGACAAAACCACCCCACAGAAGCCTGGGTTACGATGTAAGCCAGGCAGCTTCAAAGCACAAAACTCCTCGTGCTGCAGTCTGAGGAATACAACAAAAGGGCACCACAAGAGCACAGTAGACATAGGCCCACCTTGCTCATACTCATTCCCCTTTTTCCCTCTGCCACAAGAGCAGACAATGAGAATTAATCAAGGAAACACATCTCATGCCCAAGAGGTCCCTCTTGAGAGCCTTGATCTAAGAGTACATTCCTTCCACATGTGTATCTCCTCAATCTCACCATATTGTTTTCCCTGAGAAAGCTTATGAGAACATTCTGTGCCTTCTTTTTACTCCCACCCTTCCCAGGAAAAGAGAGATCCAAGAACCTCAAAGCTTTTGAGCTCATACTTGCCCTGCACATTTGGGCAGAATTCCTACTGCTGATTCAGGAGCCTCAAAAGATGGAAACTAGAATTACATATCTTTTCATATACTGGACACAAGGACTTCTTTGCTTCAAGCCAAAGCTAGGGCCACAATGATTATAAGCTAATCACTGTTGTTGCAAAATTTCCTTCACTGGGTTTAAAGAGATTTATTGGTAATTGTTTTTATTCCTGGATGAACAGAGAACTAAACAAGAAGAAATGGTGGGATGGTAAAACTGGAGAAATATGGTGCCAGATGGTTGGTCACTGCTGCTGCTGAAATATGAAAAAGGAGGAAGAAAACCAGTGGATTTGAACCATCCTGAGGAGAAGACTGGACGCAGCTGTAATATGCAGTATGTGTAGGAAAGAAGGCCAAGATGTATCTGTCCAGCTATTCCCCAAAGAACTCCCTGCCCCATTCCCTGGCCTAGCTACTGTGGTTCATCACTGCTCAGAGTCTTCTGATCCAGACTAGCAGAGCTGAGCATGACGTGAACTGGCCAAACACAAGTTACCAGGCTCACAAGACTGAAAAAATGAAATTACCTGGTTTGGGTTATACATAAAGTGTGAAAGGAACTGGTTCCATCTGGCCCTGAAAACTACTTTTTTATGAAAGAATATTCTGTACTTTACTATGTTGGCTTAAAACTCCCTAAAGCTCTTAGCCACCTGTATTTGATCACCTGCAGTCTGACTGTGAGGTGGCTGCTCTGCGTCACTCATGCAAACACCCTCCCTGTGCTCAGCCTGCTCTCACACCCACACCCCCCCCATTTCACACCTCCACGGCTGCTCTCTGAGTCACAGGGATCACTTCCGTCCCGAAGCTTAAACATTTTCTTGAAAAATCAGGACGTGAAAAAATGGCAAAAAGAAATCATTAAAAACTGGCTCGAGAATCTAGAATTTTACGCTTGCAGATGCTGTGCTGGCTTGCCTGGTTTTTCTTAAAAAGTCATCCGTTCTGGCCCCAGAATATACTTTTCCTAGAGGGAGATTTGGAGGGCTCTTTCCTTTCCCAAAACCCCGCTGCCACCAATGCTGGTGGCTGCTGCTCCTTTGGAAGGTGACGGCCCCGTCCCCGTCCCGACTGTCACCGCGTGTCAGACGCCGCTGTGCTCAGCCTCGCTTGGCCTCTGGCCTAGAACCTGCTCTCGGCTTCCTGGCTGCCACTTGGCATGTTGTGTCTATTTCTGTTTTAACTCCTTTTCCTTTCTTAGAACGTTTTCCAGGCTGGGAAATTCAATTGGAGGCTGCCCCCAGTGGCTTGGCTGCCAGCAGGGAGGTTTGCCAGCCCGGAGCTGGCAGGGTGAGAATTGGACGCTTCCGCTCCTGTCTCCTCGAGGACCTCGTGCCCCCGGCTCGGCCAGGGCACTGCTGCAACGGCGCCGAGAATATGGGGTGTCTCTGCCTCCCCATTTCCCTCAGGGAACACAGCCAGGACTCCTGTTTTTTAACTAACTTGGCTATTCCAGTCAATGACCAACGGTGAGACTCAAGGGGAAAACACGTTCAAGAAAGATGGGACATGTTCTTTTGGCATGAAGAGGCTGCTGAAGACTCAACACCACCATTGAATAAATGTCAAGAAGGTGGAAATAAACCCAAAAGGTCCCCAAGATGTCACATGCCTCTATAACTTCACCTCCAAGTTGCCACCACTGGTGGTTTTGCTGACACAGAAAGCTTGGACATTTCGTACATGAATCTCTCTCTCTTCCTATGAAAGATCTACATTCAAAAGGTAAAAATCTGGGGTGGATATGAGGCAGTGCCAAAGGACACGGTCCATGGGGGAGGTAAGCTGGACTGTAGTTTCCATGCTGCCATGCAGGTCACAGAACTGACAGCACTTCAGGCATGAAGCACTCAAAAATCCTAAGTAATATAAAATACTGGAATTTGTTCCTTTGGCAAAAGAACTTACTGTGAGAACATCAAAATCTTCACATTTGAAACTAGGTTTCCATACAATTTTGAATCAAGTTCAAAGCCTTGGACCTTATTGCTACGGCACTCCCCGGCTTACATCCAAGTTATCTAAGAGATTATTGAGTGCTCTGGGATGACAAAGAAAATGTTGACATATTTACAGTTAGCTTTCTATAAGTTTTAAGTTATGGAATTGATGTCTGGTATCTGCAGACAATGTGCACGATACAGACTGAAAAAAGAAAGGTATTTGCTCATTTGCTCCTTAGACCTCTCACTGCAAGCATTCACGATATAAATAAAAGCTACAAATATTAGTTCACTCCCAATACAATTATTTACGTTCCCCTACACAGCCTAATAACAAACATATTTCTTTTCAGCGAAGAGAGATCTCAAGTGGTTTAAGGACTATGCTGCTTTGATCAGAATGGCAAAATGAGCTGCAGCCATAACGTAGGACAGACCCAGCCAGGGTAACCCTGTGGGTTATTGGAAGAGTTATAAATATATTTAGACCACACAACAGCCACGTGTGTGTGGATTTTTTTTTTAAGAAGAAGAGAAACCAGACAATAAGCTTTGAAGGCCCAAGATCAGAAGTGAGTTTCCTTTCTGTGACTGCGACAACACAGGAGAGCACGTGGTCCATCAGGAGGGTCTTGTCCTGGGACAGGACAGGTCACCACGTCTGCTTCCAACATGAGACAACTGCATCTTTCCTAACATGCTGACATCTGTTGGATTTCCTTTGGCAAAACCCTGGTGTGGCATTGCTGGCCCTTCTGCTACTGCTCCCTGCAAAGGGAGTCTCCTCCACAGAGAAAGGTGACATTCCCACCTCCTGCAAGCACAGCAGGAGATCTGGAACAACCTCAGTAAGGTAAGTACCGTGACACATGAAGCAAATAACACTTTTTCTGCTTAAGTCATGAGCTGCTGCCAATCTTGTTTTAACTGTATCTGTGTGAGATGCAAGAGAATTTAGAAGAAATTACTGAAAAGCTTTTTACTTTCCTCACTGAAACAAAAAAGAGCCCCGAACACCAACAGTTTGACAGCATGAGTAACCTCCCGCTCAGTGTCAGCCTTAATGGAAGAGAAAACATAAGGAAACGTTTTCATTGTGAAGGTCCCAAGAGGCTCTTCCAAACAATACCAAGAAAAAACATTGCAGAAGTGCCAAGAATCAGGGGAGTGCTCCATTTACTTATTTTTATGGTCAGTCACTGATCATGCTGATATTTGACTTTGGCTCTGAAATCTTAGCTGTGTTAAAATAAAGATAATACACAACTCAGGGTAAATCCAAAAACAAACTGAGACATCCATAGAACTACTAGTGCCATCTCTGAATGCTGATTTGTAGCTGGTATTTTATATTTTTACATTATAGATTTCTAGGACAGTGATATCTTTCTGGATTACATTCCACAGTGGATAATTTTCTGTTAGATCTCCTGTGGAAGTAGCTAAAACACTTATTCTTTTGCCAGAAGAACAAATCTGAATTTATACATTTAAACCATCAAAATGCTTACCACAAGTTTTAAGACTCTCAGTGGCATCAAAAGGCTTTCAGTAAAGTAGAGGGTGCCAAAAAATAGAAAAAATAAAGGCAAGTGACCAAATAAAAAAAACTCCCATCTTTCCACAGGGTCCTTCAGACTATGGCATTTACATACCTTCAGACAACAGCCAGTGCTGGAATTACCTTTAAGATATCAGCTGTCTCATTTGCTCAAGACTCCACAAACATTACACCTCTGCAGCACCTGGGAAAGCCACTGGCTCTGCCATGGTGGCCAATGCCCACCCGAACTCTGCAGAGCCCATGGGCTGAGTGAGTTAGAGAGGCAAAACCTGTCACAGCAAATGGGCTCCCCCATTGTACCTGGTCATGCATTATACAAAAATCACCATTTCGACTGTACTGCTGTCCCTTGGAGCAGTGGGGAAGATCTACCAGTGCTCAGATTAGTTACCACCCACTGAACAAAGCACTCAAGGTGGCATGCTGCTCACTGCTGAATTCAACAGCAGAGCTCCATTCTAATTTTACAGTGTTCCTCAGACAAAGCATCTCATGGTATCTCAGTGACTCTATCTGGATTTATCTGTGCTGCCAAATTTCCTCCTCCAATCCTGTCTATCCCCTCTCGCGCTGGCCTCCATATTAATGAGACTGAGCTAACAGATTGTGGCATGTCAACATGCTGAGCTGACATCCTGCTGCCCCCTCCGTGTCTGTCTGACTTTTAAACTTTTTCTTTCCATTTCCCTTCTGGATTATGTGTAACATGCTCTGTAGTCCAGGAATGCCTCTTGCTTTGGCTGCCTTGCCTTTTTGGCTTGCTCATGGAGCCACAGGGAATCTTGCTGAGGCTGGCTAAGTCACATGTTTGTCCTTTAACGAACATAAAAAAGAAAGCAGAATCTCTGCCATTTTGATGTTTCTATTAATACAGGCCACAAGAAAGCTCAGGTTCCTGCTACACAGATCACAAAAAACCAAAGACATCTGTAGCAGCTGATGCAGAAGGGCTTGATCATATTGCAAAGAAAAGATCAATTATCAGGCCGTACAAGGCATGTGCACTCAGTTTAAATTTGTTCAGCACAGCAATTTGGTAAATTTTGCTGTCACTTTCTAGCATTTCTGAGCTTTGTCTTGAATGACCTTTACTTAAGGATTTATTTTCACTCACTGAACTAAAGATGTTCAGCACAATGGAAACATATCTTCAGGAAGTCACCGTATGGGATACATCTTGAGGCTGGGAGCTGAAACGGTGCTGTTCTTTAATGACCTTTTCCTCCCTTCTCTTCCATCCAACAAAGGTGGAGAACACTTGGGGAATTACAATTTGTTTTTCCACAGATGCCCCACACAGGGACATCTCTTCTGGAGAACAAACACAGGTGTGCAAAGACCAGGGGGAGGGAGGGAGGGGGAAGGACAACATCCCCAGCACCTCAATTTCAAGTTCAGCTACAAACACGTTCAGGAAACTCAAACTCGGGCTCTCGAACAGTGATTTGCTGTGTAAAAAGCAACCACCAAACCAAAATTATGACCGTGTTCAGCTGGAGTGACCTTTGCAAGAAATCTAGGGGAAAAGAAAAGAGCAGAATCTTTCCTTCCAAGGGAGGATTGTGAATTGTCTCCCAACTGCACTCCTGAGCGTGAATCAATTTTCTTCCAGTCGATAACTAGCGCAAAGGTTCTAACCTTCATTTGTGCTCCAAATACTCAATCGGGGATGTAGAACACATACCAATTAAGCAATTCAGCTAAAATAAGAAGGCCGTGAACCAACATCGTTGCTGCAGCTGCCCCTAAGGGATCGAGGGTTAGCAGCTTGGGGAAAAGGTAATTTATTGAGCTTAATACTCTGCGAAATGTTCTCATGATAATAAGATTGTAAGATCGTTTTAATATCTGAAGTCATGTTGAAAAGGTCATTTCTCACTTTTTACGCCTACCTAAGTCATGTAAATTAGAGCTACTCAAACAGAGTTGAGGATGTTTGCAGCCTAAGTTTTTCTACATTTTTGGATGACAGAGAAACATGCCAGTAATCCCAAGTGGTGGACACAACCAGCCAGTGACCATGAGTTTTAGAATAGCAACAGTAATGGAAGCAGCTACTTTTGCTGTGCATTGGGCCAGTATTTCCATCTTTGACCTAGCGATACTATTCAGACTTTTGTCCTCCTTTTTAATGTTGTGATTTGTTGAAAAATTATTTCAAACACACTACATGTAATCTGAAAGGAGAGGGGAATACAGCTGATGTGTTTGCCAGAAGTTTTATAACCCAGGGAAATGGGGCATTGGCAATTTCACAAAGTACTTGCCTCTTTTCCAACGTGCTTTTGTCCACAAGAGAATTAACTTGGAGATTCGTTTTTCTTTCCTTTTGAAAAAACGCTTTCTAGGCAAAAACTCTGTAGACTTTGCCTCCACATCTCCCAGCCAACATTCCTAAATCACAACTTGCAGCTGCCCTTGCTACTGCAGCCTCAGAGCCTCCATTTGGCAGAGCACCAGCACCATGCCAGGATGTGATGTTTCTGTGATGTGCACAATTACCCAACAGGGATGGAGCAGAGATCCCCAAACGCATTTCACTAAGGCCCCTGAATCATATTTGAAACCAAGTCTTCAAAATTTATAACAGCATTAGGCTATCTAGGCCCTTAGTTTCATTTATGTTTTGAAGCTTCAAATCCATCACACAATGGAGCTAAACGAGGGCATTATTCAGAGCAGTAATGCACTTGATCCCATGGAGGCTAAATGATAGAAATCCCATCCTGCTCCCTTCTTTTATTTTCCAGCATCTTCTTCCCTCCTCATCTTTCAGCCCCAACTCTTGTCCTTTACACAGCCACTATAAAAAATGACCCTCCCAGGAAAACCTCCCTTGCTGCCCCCCCTTCCTAATAATTTTTCCATCTCCTTTCTCCTGAACCACTGCCCCATTTGTGACTCCTCACTGGTCAGGCCACAGGCTTTTCAGAGGAAAAAAACGCCTGTTTTTCTCTGCTTGGCAGTGTGCTCCAGAGGTGCTATGCAAATGATTTATTATAACAGATTATGGCCCAGAGTAATTTAATAGACTGGAAAGCCCAGCTGAGGAGAGCCGGTGATCCAGCATTCACAAAGCGTGCCACGCTTGTATTTTTCAATACATAATACATAAATCTCCCTGCTGCTGCGGTTCTGTTTTCAGATTTGCTGGGTTTTGTATGTGAAAATTTTCCGACTATTTATCAGTTTGATCTTCTCTGTCAGCCTTTATCATCCCTTACAGTCCTCCTGAAAACTCCCTGAAACAGAGAGATCAAGGCAGCTGCCAAACAATGTCAGAGCCTTCCAGGGGTGGGGCTCTGCAGAGGGCTGTATCCCTCCATGACAAAACTGTCACCCTTATTATGATACCAGCAATAATAACAATAACATCCAGCTGAACCACTCTATGTCAGCAGAAAAGCTGAGAGGGAGAAGAAATGTCTGCATGCTTGTCTTTTGGCTTCCTTGGTTAGGTCTGAAGGGTTGAGGGGAAAGAAAAGAATTCCCCTCTGTGACATTTGGGGGATTCACTGAGGACAACTCTTCCATGATAATGCTGCACCCCATTATGAGCTCTCTGTTTTGTTACTAATTGGCCACAGCTAATAACAAGCCAGCCAGGAACTTCATCAATTCCCATGGAAGCACTCAGCTGACAAGAAGTTGGTGCCAGCTGCCAGGTAACAGCCCACTCCCCCAGCTCCATCAATGCTCACTTTGCTTTCCAGGCTCAGTTTTGCTAAGGAACACATGGCATCCAGCTAGAAAGTTTTTCCACTATGAACTGTGCTTTCAAGAAAGGTGATTCACAAATGAAAGATGAAAAATATAATCCTTAAAAAAAAAGAGAAAATGGAGATCCTGAGCAAAAGCAAGAGAAGTTTTCATTCAGCCAACAGATTAAAGGTTAAACCTAAAACCTGCTCTTCGCTTGGTTAGGTAAGTGTGTGTTGAATGCAAGGCAAAAAAACCACAAGGAGCCTCAGTTTTGAAGCCTCTCTTCACTGAGAGGTTCCAATGTGGATGCTGTCTGCTCCTAACAGACTATCACCAAAGGCTCTCAAGCACTGGTGTTTATGGTGGTGTCTCCTCCTGTGCCCTTCTCCTCAGCAGCTACCGAGCAAGTGAAGTTTCCAAAACACAAGCAGAGCTTACACAACTGTGACACAATAAATCACTTTTGCCTCGCTTTGGCAGTCTGTCTGCTTTGCAAATTTGCACTCTGCTTGGGATGAATGTGGCTGTAGGTATTTCATGGGCAGAGCCAAGCAGTGGTTAACAGAAAAACTCCTGTCTACTCCTTCCAGCACGTGCCAGGCACTGCAGCCTGACTCTTAAGAGATGATGAATCACTATTTGGGAGAAATATATGTTTTACATATAGCTTAATACGTGTTCATAAAGAAAGGCTGAAACCTGTTAATTCCCAGCATTTATACCTTCAGCCAATTAAAAAAATTCCTGTACAGTTCTGGAGGAGCCAATATTTCATTGTAGACTGGAAAAATCTCCGCAAAAGGGAAAAATAAACCCTCAAAGCACACTTATAGTACAAATTGCAGAATACATTTTCTGCAATTCTCCAAAACTTATCTGGAATTCTACTTGAAAAAAAAAGGGTATAAGATTACATGGAAAAAAATACACACCTTTCACACATGTTTTTTTTAAGTCAGCATTTTTGTAGGGAATTTTGCAGCATGCATAAAAAAAGCTCAGAGAGAGGCAAGGTATTTCAAATAGCTTATATTTTTTCATTAAAATCACTCTTTTTCCTCTAATTCTTTTCAGAAGAACAGCAAAGTCTCTTCCTGAGTTTTTCTAAGTTTTGTATGGCACAATCTCCCAAGAAGTAAAAACAATAAGTGATGGTCTAGTGGACTTATTACAGTCAACAAAGAAAAGGAGTGTTTATTGCTCAATTAGTGACTCCAAGAAACGCCAGGTCTGTAAGAGACAATCAAGACAGGATTCATCTGGCTGTCATAACTCCAGGCGCCTGGTTCCTAACTCTGGCCAGTCCTTCCTTTTGCTCCAGCCCTCCTCATGATCAATAAAAGGGCTAGGCCATATCCAGCCGGATTCTGAGCGCTAGAAAACCACAGCCACGCCACCAGCCAACCATCTTCATGCTCCAGCGTCTCACAATGCAGCAGCAGCTACGTGGCAAACTTCTGCACGTTACAGACAGATGGGTTTTAAATAAAAGCACACACCAAACCAGATCTCTAAGAAACTCTGCTCCCAGGAGGCCATCCAGAGCCAACCTACGATGTTGGAGGGAAAAGCCTGGTGCTCCCCTTCACAGACCATTCAGCCCTTTGCTAACTGATGCCTGCACAGAGCACAGCCAAGAAAGCAACCATAGACAGTGCTGAATCTGGAAAACGTGAAGCATGAAAGAAGTGTTTAACTTCATATATTCAAGCAGATCAAAGATTTCTAACTCAAACTTTCTACACGTCAAACTTTGCAGCTGTTCCCTTTATCAGCTCACTAGGAAAAAGTCTCAGTGGATTGGTGCCATTCTTCGTAAAACCTCAATTGCTCTGCAATAAAAGAGGTCTAATTTTTACAGTACAGTTCTGCTTATATTTAGTATCAACATCTGACCACAAGTGCCAAATATAAAAGTTACTGGGACTCACTTTAATTGCGTTTCGTGCTCTCTTTGTGCAGCAAATCCTTTAGCTTTACTCAGTGAATGCTCAGGCAGCTGACATTTGCTTCTACCAGTAAATACTTAACTTCCCTTCAGTGTGGAAATCCAGCACTAACTTCCATTGCTTTAGACTGGAATCAAAATGTTCTTCACATGAGAAATTCTACATGTAATATTACACGACAGGAGCAATATTCTAGCTCAGATGTCCTCCCTTTAAAATTTTCTCTAAAGCAAGAATAAACATAATAAAAAATGCACCAATTCCTTTCTTTCCTGCTCTCCTCCTCTTGAGGAGTTCTCAAAGCCAATTAAGACATCATTAAACAGTCAGGCCCAGCAATGGAAGGCAGAGCACCATGGAGCACCTACAGCACGACTGCAGCCGCTCATTAGAGCAAAGGCCGCCATCCCAATTAAGGACGTTCACTGTTTAAGCAGCACAGCAATTGCAGTCCTTTTGGCATTCAAGCCTGCGTGACCCTGGCAGGGATGAGGGTGCTACGATCCTGTTTGGGAGTGCAAATTAAGTTCCTGATAGGTGGGTGCAAACAGGCTTTCCATTAACTTTTTCCTTTTTCAATATTTAGTTTAACTACCAGTGTTAAAGCCAGGGGGACATTTACTGCTAAGAACATTAATTTGCAGGCCCATCTCTTGCCCAAAAACCTGAAGTACTACAGCAATAGTTTCATGTTAATGCACATCTTGGTTAAATAAACCAGTTTTCCAGGCTGCTGGGTTTTCATTTACATTGCTGGTAGATTAGTCTGAGCTACGGAACTGAACACCGTGTACACCAGGAAATGGGAAGAGGTAAATTAGTCCTTCCTTGCACAGCTTCCCACCTAAGAGCCACCAGGTCCCAGACACTTGAGTTGTCCATGAACCTCTCTGCTTCTGGGGGCAGTGCACGAACCCCCTTAACCATGGAATATAGGTACCAGCCTCATCTAATGAGACATACCTGGGGCACCTTCCTCGGGGTTTGAACTGGGATGTTTATCCAACCTACCTGAGGCAGTCACCAGGAGGGGGGGAAAAAACGAAAAAGGAATGATAATAAAAGGTTGATTAATTATGTGCAATAACTGGGACAGCATATCATGAAAATTCCATTCTTGTTTACTCAGCTAATTCACTTTTTATGAGTGTTTAGGCTTTAAAGCAAAACAAAGCACTAATTACCCAATTAACGAGCAATTAAGTTACTGCAGCCTAATAGCCTGTACAGTGGCTGCCTTTATGAGTCTGATGGTGAGTTAGAGACCCATTAAACAAATTTATACACAGCTGTAGCAAACATTACATTTCCAGAGATGTTACATTACATGCTAATATTTTCACAGCCTTGAAACATCATTCACTGGTTTAGTGAATAGTTTGCCAGTTTACTCAGCCGAGCTCTGACAAAGGGAAGGTCTCTCATGTTGTACCAGCAGCTACAACCCAGGGATGGATGAGAAGTGGATCTCTGTATTTCAAAGCCTTCTTGAAAAATCAGGTGACTTTTAACAAACCAAGGTGAGTGATATTTACCTTAAAACTTTTTCATTTTACCTTAATTTAGAAATAAATCACAGTCCAGTCATTTTCAACAAATAATTGCATTTATTTGCAGGAGTCTAAGCTGCTCCCTGCAGCAGGTGACATTGTACTGGAAGTTTTAGGTTGGCAATGGGGTTGTGAAGATGAGGACATTTTACTGTGTGGAGAGACAAGATATTTCTGTAAAGTCCTGTAAGGCAGATGGGATTACCTGTGATGAAGCATGACATCCCTGAATGATGGTGCAGTATTAGAAGCAAGCTCTCCCCTGCACACGGAGCAGCAACAAAGCACAGTGGCATGAAAGCTAAGGAAGAGATTGGTCTTAGCTCCAGTGCTCTCTTCCCTTCAATGACTACAACAAACCCACCATATTATATCTGTATTTCAGCGTGATTCAAATTTCACATCAATAATGGGTGTATCTTTTAGTGCAATTTTGATTGCATGGAGAAAAGCCCTATTTGTAAAAGCAACCATTTCATCACAGGTTCAGAAAATATATTTTTTTGTCAGTGAGACTAAATGAAACTCAAAATAGATCGATCATTTCTTTCTGCCCATACAAGACAGGTTTCTATTTCTCTACCAGCACACGAAAAAACCTTAGTTCACCTCTTTCACAGGCATCGTATCACTTCAAAGCACAGGCTGCACAATGTAAATAAGAAATGTTTCATAGACCAAAATCATGTAAGCAGTGCAGTATTTCCCTACCAGGCTGCTGCATTTCCCCAGGAACTCCATGGAAACGCACCGTAAGCACCCAAGATTATTGGGTATAGTGGTGGCCTGACTTTAACATGATGTTAAAAACGAGCCATTACTTGGAAGTCCAGGAGCTGGAAGAATATGTTGTTTCAAGTTTCACACACACACACACACACATCAAACCTTCAAGATGGTATCATCACAGTCCCACTGAATTTCATGAACTGCCCAGGTCTGGCTCCTGCATGTTCATTAATAAATACAAGACAACACCTGTGCTAATGAATTTGCAACCATGAGGAGATCTCATCTGTCTTAGGGATAAACAGAGTTCCCCTCGCATCCTGTCCCCAGATACTTCCCCAAGAACTGCTAATGAGGCCCCACTGCCTTTGGCCTGTGCTTACAGTTCCTTCTTGTGTAAATTCTCTGATATCTAATAAGGTGTAAGCTTAAGCTTCAACATTTTCCCTAGTGGGAATACTGAAGATGTGTTCTTTTCTTTTTTTCCTCACAAACTGCTGCAAGAATTTACTGGGTTTGAGATATTTATTGCTCCATCAAATTTGATAGACCAGCTCTCTGATGGGATTAAAAAAAATATTAGAATGGGGAAGTACAGACAGACACACAAGGACATGTGATTGCACAGATCGTGCTTAGGAAACCAGGCTGAATGAGAAAAGTAACCATCTCCTTTGGTGATAGATGGCTGCATGGATAAGTGTATCGAGGTAGGTTTTGTAAGGTATTTAAAACCAGCATGTCAAGGAAAAAGTATGGAAAAGCATCACGAGCAATAGCACAAAGCCAGAACAACTCTCAATTTCATAATCATAAGCAGTGTAGGAAGGTAAATGGTCAGCCAAAATGAAAAATGTGGAAAACAACCCTGAGGGCAACAAGTAAGAATCGAAGCAACTACATCTCACCTAAATAGGGATATCTTTTAATCATGTCTTTATTAATGCTTTTTTAAAAACTTCATCACCTATCAGCCACTCAAACTGGCAACCCAGCAGCATCTGGTTTTGATTGAATAATGTCTCCCAATTTATCTTTAGTCTTTCATTTTTTAATTTTAATTTTTATTAAAGAAAAGGTCTTACCTGGCCTGTTTTGTATTGTTCTCTCTGCTCTCTTTTTTTTTAATCTAAAGTAATTTCAAAGAGTGAGCGTCAGATATCAAACCCAATATCCTTTTTCTCATTAGCACTTTTCCTGTGCAGACCTTCAAATGTGGTAATAATTAATGAGTCTGTGTCAGAAAATGAATAAAAGATGGCTCAGATGCTTCACTGTTCAGGACTGACCTTTAGCTGAGTCTACTGTATTAATATATTCTTGTGTTGTCAGACTCAAAGAGCTAACTGCCTTATGAATTATTTATCAACACAAAAAGTCTTAACCAGAAACAGTGTTAACATTAATTTCTAACCCTCTGTGTCACAGCAAAGCCTGCCTGCACTGCATAATTGAATTTTAGTTTTAGACAAGCAATCAAAGCACAAGTCGCTGTTGTTGTAAGTGTGGCTGCCTATGATAGCAAGAGGAACGGCTGCTCTTTTTGCACATCTGGTGCATTACAGGCAGTTCAGGTTTCTGTGAGCAATAAGCCTGACTGCAGACAAATGTGGAATGGGTTTGCAGTGATGAGAGAGCTGTGGCTCCCTCCTCCCCAGGACACATCTAGATGCTGAGCTGCTCACTACGCTGCTATTGCCATTTCTTAGTGGGGCTGGTATGGAGATGTGTTATGCCTTCTCTGCTTTCAGCACCCCGAGGGGCTGCCTTCTACACTGGAACCACGGGGGATGAGGCTGGGAACACTGTCCAGAGACTCTGCTGGCTCTTGATTTTACTTTTCCACCTGGTCTCTCCCAGATGAGGGTCCATCTATCTCCCTACTTTCCCCTGTGTGCTCCCCAAATGCATGGGCTTCTGCAACCCCATCATTTGCAGCTGTTGTAGAAGTGGGTTTCAACTGCTGTCCCCAGCCAGTTCTGAGTAACTGTCAAATTGATTTACAGGTTAGGCTTAATTTGTATCACTCCAACCCTACTAAGGCATAAGATTCAAGGGCTCAGTTAGGACTTAAGGGCTGCATTCACAACTCTTCCCTGCAGGAGAGTCTTGGGAAATTACGCTTGTGCTGGACCAAGAGCAGAGATGTAACAACACATGTGTAGGAGGGAAATGACTCTATTCCCTGGTGGAATACATCAGCCTGTGCTCACAGCTCCTGGAAAAGCAGCACCAGTCTAGTACCTTTTTTTTTTCAGTTCACACTCAGTGACTGAGGTTTGTTCATCCCTGAAGAAACAGTTCAGAGATTACCAACAGAGTATAAGGGCCTTATAGAAATGAGACAGGGCTTTAGGCTCTAAATCCTGCAACAACTCAGCCAAACAGCAGCTTTGGTAGCTTTCTCCCTCTGTTCTCAGAGTCAGCAAGGGCAAAGAGAGAATAATTAAATCCCTTTGGCTCTTTCCCATCCAAGAATGAAGTGGGAACTCATTAGACTTGCAAGATACCTTGTCTTACTTTTCCTGGGAGGCTAAGCCCAGAGGCTGAATGAGAACCAAGAAAGGCCAACACGGGGAGAGGCTGCTGCTGATAGACCTCCACAGGAATTCAGGTCTGAACAGGGATGAGGCAGAAGCACCAAGAGCTAAGGCAAATGACTGTCAGCTGAGGAGAGGAAAACAGACACCCTGTGAAGCACACATGCTGCAGCTCCTTCAAGGGAGAGTAACCCTACCCAAAGGAAAAAAGGAAAAAAAAAAACCCTGTCATTCTGCTGTGCATCACCTCAGTGATTGATACAGGGAGCGAGTTGGTCTGTGTTTGTAAAACCTGTTGTGGCCTCACACTGAACCCAGCTCCTGCTGGGGATGTTGGGATCCAGAACAAAAGCCCTGAACTACAGGTACACTGACTCTGAGGAAGAAAAGCTGTTTTTACAAAGCTACCAGCAGGATCAGGATGCTTAATTCAAATTAATGGAAACTGGGTGCCTTAATCCCCAGAGAGCTTTGAGAAATTTTAATAAAAAAGATCTCTACTGTCTCCAAAGTGAGGAATGAGCCGTACCCCTTACCTAATGACTGACTTGGTAATCAAAGGTTTGCTCTTCCCAGGAGCTGTGTGCATCATGCCTTTGCAACAAGAAAGCAGACAACTACGAGTGTTTTAATCTGAGCTGAAAAGTGCTGAGCTTTGCGGGTGTTAAGCTGTGTGATTCTGGGTTTTCCATCCAAGATTGCCAGCCAAGTTTCAATGGAAAACAAGACACGACATTTTTCAACACTCTGCTAACTCTTCTTAAGACTAATCTTTTATAGGCACTGGGATCTTCAGAGCAGATTATTTTCTGTAGTTGTTTTTATTTTTACTCTGGAGCCTATGATGGAATAAATCAGTCTTTGCCAAACCAGATACTTTTCTTTGGCAGACATTTGCATATTAAATCTAAAATTGTTTGCCATGACACAGTGAAAAGCAATTTTTGAAAGCCGCTTCACATCCTTCCTGCAAGATCTCACTAGCACCTCCATAAGTAACACCAACCTGTTTTTCTGGAGACTCGATAACCTGGCACATTCAGCTGTTCCTTGCACCATTAGTGCTCCAAGCAAAATCGATGATCAAAGGTCTGGAAGACACGCACTTCTGCAGTAAATCCCCAAGACAGCTCAGGTCTCCCTTCAATTTGGTATTTATTAGCTTTTTCCCCAAACACAGCACAAGATGGTGACGACTAATTCCCATCTGTACACGCCTGCTCCCAAGCTATGGAAAATGACTCTGCAGGCCAACTGGAAGCTGAATAGTTTATCCATGAGCCAAACAAGCAAGATTTAAGGATGAGTGATACGCTGGGATTGACTCTTTGCCCTGCCAAAGGCTCCTGGAGGGTATATGCTATGCAGCACATCGCAGTGTTGGCAAACAGATGGAAACAGCTCCTTGCTTTATGGCCATTGCACCGGCACGGTGACCTGCTCCGGATCCGCTGCTTCCCACGTCCCAAACTCCCTCCATTGGTTGTGTAAAATATGTTACAATTGGGGATATATATTTTGTTTTTAATCTTCCACTTCAATATACCAGACTAAGCTAGTAAAAAAATGAGACGGTCATGCTCTTTTAAAATAACAAAACACCCACCCTGGCAGTTATGACATAACCCGGCAGATTTTTCTTGTTACTTTGCTGTTTTAAGTGCCTCACTCAATGTGAATCCAATTACCAAGGCCTTTGTTTTCCCTAACAAAGGGACTGTGTTTCGGGGCTCCGACTCATCTGGCTTTAATCATCTCTCGTGAGGGGAGCTCACTAACAACCACCTTGGGATACCTTTTATGACAGATTTGGGAAGGCGCATGAAAGAGGGGGTGGTTTGAAGAAAGAGGAGATGAGGTAGATCCCCCGCTCCCTTTTTTTTGTTGTTTTTTTTTTTGACAAGTGCACAGGCTTTCCACAGCGCTCCAGTAAACTCGAGTATGACATACCCCCGGCCACGGATGGAAGTGATTTTCGAGTGGCTATTTTTTTGGACTGAACTGTGGTTTATTTTAGAAGTCTCCAAAGTATTCTGAAAGAAGGAAGGAAGGGAAAAAGCCCGGCTCTGGATCTTCCCTGGCCCATGTGGCTGAAAATTACCCATTTTACTACTAAGCAGGCCCGTGCCAGTTGGCCAGCAGTTGGACAGACATGTTTTCTTTCCCCTTTTAGGCTTACTCTATAACAGATTTTTCCTCATGAAAGTTACAACTGGTGCAGCTCCTCTTAAGTTTGAAAAGCAAAACTTTTGAAATCCATAGGACTCAATTATTGTGGCCGAGCACCACAGATCCTTCAAGTGACACAAGGAACGAGACTTTGCTCTGGTAGAAAAAGGGAATTTCATTCTCTCCCCCTTCATTGCAGGAGGCAATCAGGGTTGCTCAAGTCACGCTTTAAAAGTAATCATTTCAATACCAGACTAGTAAACAAAGTCTTATCCCATCCTGAAGTGTTGTATTTAAAAGGGAAAACCCTTCCCCAAAGCAATCTTTCCCTGCTAATTGCAGTGTAAAAAACCATCAAACATACTGTAAGTATTATTTTCTCAATGTTGCGTGGAAAATTTACGGTGCAATTTCCATTGTATTCAATAACCAGCACAAGGACTAGTGTTAAGCCTAGAAAAGCTTGTTTTAATCACATATTAATATCAGTTGGTTTGCTTTCATTCAGTTTAATATTTTTTTTCACAGAGCCATGAGTTGGCTACAGCAATTCCCAAATACCTGATAGAGAAAAGTACTTAAGGATTCTGGGTCAGTCCTTTTTCACTGCATGTGACAAGGACAGGAGTCTGCCAATTATCCCTTTTCTCAACATTTTGGTAACCCCAGTAAATGGCCCACAGTCACACAAAGTCTTCTGAAGGCTGGTCTATTGTCTCAAAGGTTCCTGGCTGTTACAGCACTTGCTCTCAGAGCCCATTATTCCCTTGTGTACTGGGGGAAAAAGAAATCCCCAGCTGCAATGACAAAAACCTCTTTTTTTTTTTTTTTAAAAGGGAGTACAGTAGAGAACTGTCCAACTTTGATGAGAATCCCAAATGTTTCCTGAAGGCCCACAAAATTAGAAAAATGAGGCAAACAGTGAGAAGCAGCAGACTCCAGGCCTTGCCACCCAGCTTTGGCTCTTGCCTGGTTAAACTGGGATTTTTGGGAAGAACTTCACCCTGCAGTGTTCACAGCATCCCAGCTCTGGACAGAACCATCTACTCCCTCCTTCCTCTTAGCAGGATCAACTCTCCCCTGCTCTTTGCTGGAAGGGTGCTGGCTGGTGTCCCAGCACCTCTGCTTTTTCCAAAAGCTTTGGAGAACTTTCCTTGCGCTCAGTTTGCTGCTGCCTTCGAGCAGTCATTTTGGATGAACACAACCACTCCCAAAACACAGGGGAGAATCTCTGCTCTGGGACAGCCTATGCACAATTTCTTTTTGGGTCGGAAAACAAGGCACAGACCTGCACCAGGCACAGCACTGCACTGACAACCCCACACAAATCACAAGAGCTACTGTGTTAGGCTAATGTGGGCAATGACCCAGGCAACATGATTTACCAGTACAGTAACTATCATACATTTCATGTTGATTTAGTAAGTCCTTACATGAGTGCTGCAACTAAAACTTACACTGGATGTTGCAGAACTTAAATGAGAATTGTTTTTGTCTACTCAGAACACAGGGGCATCCCCAGGGCAGGGGAAGTCTACAGCTGAAGCCCCTCCAGCGCAGATCCTTTCTCCTACTGATCCCAAATGTCCACAGTGTGTTACACACAGGACTGTACAAAGGCAACTGAGTGAATCACAGACAAAAAATAGGTGTGTTCCTCCCAGAACAGAGGAAAATGTTTACCTAAGTATGAGCTTTCTCACCCAGCTTAAAAAGTTTTCTGAAATGAGATTGCTTGGCCAGGCTCGCAGTAATGCACGGGGATGTTCAAAATCAGCTCTGAAGGTTCTGTAGCTGAGAAATATTCAATTACCATGAGCTGATGGAGGCAGTTGAAGGTTTCATGATGCTTCAGCCAACACTTCAGGAGACCACACTGCTTGCCACATCCTATTATTATTATTATTTACTATTACACAAACTGATCTGCTAAGCTTCAAAGAATTAGCTTTCATTTGAAGAATTTTAGTTTTCTTCTTTAGAAATGTATCTGCAGGGCTAAAAGAACCTAAACATTGCTTCATAGTACAATGCCTGTCAGGCAAAACCCTGGGATACCAAGAGTTTACAGCAGCAGGCAGCTCCTAAGATTTTGATGAAAGTTCCTACACATCCCTTGCTCTTGGTTCTGCCCTAACCCCCTGTGCTTATAAATAGTTGACACCAACTGGACAGTGGAACCATCTGGACACAAGGCAGTTATGCCTTGGTTTTGTGGGGTTTTTACTATACAGAAAGATCAGTGTAGTTTTCCCATAAAACACTAATCATTCTAACTCTGACTATGAATAATTAAGAGCATTAATCATATTTCAGGCAAATATTTCCATACAGTCTATTAATATATCCCAATCAGATCAGAAAGACTCAAGCCCAGTAATAACTGAGATTCTAAGCCCTGCTAAAAGCAGCTTTTTAAGACATACTGTGGTTCCAGATGTTTTGCACAGCTATTTATTTAGCTTGTAAAAAGGCCACCAAAAACATTCCACATAATGATGGGAGAACCGCAATTACATTGTTGTGGGGATTTACAAAGAGCTCAGCATACTTTTGTGATTTAGAGAAGAGAAATCTCTCATTCTTTCTGAGAGCTGATTTCCAGATTTATGTCTGTGCTGTGAAGTGCCCTGGGAATCATTAAAATGGTGACAAAGAAAAGTGATTTTCTTTATTAAAAGAGGAATGAAGGAGGGGAGGGTGAAAGAAGAGAAGCCTCCCTGCCCTCCCCCACAACAGATTACTTTCCTCCTTGTCACGGAATTTATGCGGAGTCAAATGATCATCAGGTAGCACCGATACTCTTTTGTTTTAATTTTTATGCATATTTATTAACAACAGTTTCCTAGAACAGCAGCACTCCAGCCCATCCTACAACAAGCTCCACCCTCTGCTTTACCAGGCCCTGCTCAGGGAATGGTACCAACAGCGTGCCTACCCCACAGCCTGTTTCCCCACATGGCACCTTTAAGGTTGTTGGCGCAAAAACTTGGAGAAATGGCACAAAATTCACTGCACACCATGGGAGGCTCTTGCTCCCTTGCTGCCATGTAGCCACATCCCTGCTGGGGATGACCACAACTGCTCCTTGCTCAATACCCCACCCAGCCTGGCCTGAGACACTTCCAGGGATGAGGCACCAGAGTGCCTCACCACCCTCATGGGGAAGAACTTCTGTGTGTCAGAGAATGCTTCAGAGAGCAGAGCCCAGTCGCCCTGGGGCCAGTCCCACTGCCAGAGTTTATGGATAACACAAACCACCTGCTGGGACACACTGTGCTGTCACCCAGAGCATTTCATTTCAAGTGTTCAAGAGGCAGCAGACAGCTACAGTTTTTAACTGATTCTGATTTGAGCTGCCCAGTGAAAATGAAAATCTCTGTATCCCACTAGCAGCTCCCTGAGCTGGGAAGACCTCATGAACACCTTATCTCATTTCGTCATTTGTAATACAAGCTGATTGCTCCAAGCCAAACTGGGTTCAGCCTTCATCTCCAGGTGCTCTCTTTGGTCCTGCAAAGGGTCGCTTCAGTTCAATGTTCAAGCCTTATTCTACTTCTACAGCACAAAAACTAAAACCAGATATCCCTCTGTAGAAAAAAGACCAAAGAACCAAATCAGCATTTTCAGTGCTTCATAGATTTGCTGCTTTCATTCAAATCCAGCCCAGTGGCTGTGACTCCAGCCTCCAGCTCCTGTTTATGCTCCAAGTCACACATGGTGTGGCCACACAGCTCACCTTTGTGCCCTGACCCTGCCTGCCACTGCCAGCAAGGGGGGACAGCACGTCCTCAAACCCTGCCCCGGGGTCAAGATCCAAAGGCAGCCACCTCCAAAACGAAACGCTGCTAAATTCTGCCTACAAGGACACAAAGGTGCCTTTTTGAGTCTAATTTTTTTGAGCTATTTCAGTGAAATAGCTTTATAACTCCTGGCTATGTGGTGATAGCTGAAGGTTAAGATTTTAATCTTGACAAGGGTGCAGAGCCCCAGGGCACTGCAACTGCTGAGCTGCAGGTGACCTCCTCCCAGGGCTGACCTGTGCCTCCACAGCATCTCCCCGTGTCCCACTGCTCCCCAGCCAGCACTCCCTGCACAGGTAAATCCTGAGCCTGCTGGGTTGAATTAATGAAGAAGTGACATCCTCACCGTAATTCCTAGGGAGAGAGTGATGAGAGGCCTTAAACGTGATTGCTTTCCATCTGTATATGTGCTTAAAGACTGTAAAATAAATTAATGGGGAAATCTAAAACATAATGATAAGGATTCCCCACTGAACAGGTGTTTTTTCCATCCATGAAATTACAAGTTGCCAGGAAAAGACATGGGCCCAGCTCAGCTTTATTTCAGTCTCAGCTCCTTCTGTTAAAATAATAACAGGCTTTATGTTCCTGAAGCTGTAATTAAACAAGTGCTTTGCAAGGAAGACCTACAGCTTGTTGTACTGGAAATAAAAGGGAAGCTACAGCAAACTGCTCGGATTGGTCATTCCCACTTCTCTCTGCTTCCTGATGTGACTTCCTAGACCAAGCTCTCATTTCATGCTGCTGGGTTTATTGTTTTGCCATCATATTGTTCCCCTTGCCTCCTTTTTTAATGGAAAATATATAATCTTTGAAATACATTTAAAATCTAGCCAGAACACACAAACTAGAAATAAAGTAGGTCCTCCAAGAGCTGCAGTCTTTGCTTCCAGCATCTGACAGGGACACCCAAACAACTTGTGCACAGCACTGAGCATCCTTCCAGTCACTCAAGAGTGTTAAATGATGAATTCTGCTCTCAAACATATAACATAATGTATGGTGTGAAAAAAGAGAAAACCCACGAGTGCTGTTGGCTGCATATTTATGATATAAAATAAGAATTAGCATATGGGAGAGTGTTGCAGGCGATGGCAACAGGAGAGCTTTAAAGGGAAAACAGAACACAATTTTCTTCGAATTTAGGACAATTGAATCAGTTTTAGAACCCAGGACTTCCAAGGGAAACATGCATTTTTACTAAGTCAGAAGTCAATTAACCTGTCTATAAGCCCTTTAAATAAAAGACTTCCCCTTCACCATGCATGATAGGAAAACAATAACACAAGGCAAAGATGCTTATGATTTTTAAAATACAGTTTGGGAAAGAAGATAAGGAGGATTTTCTGACTCCTCTGTCCATCCACTTTTCTAAGGAAATATATTTATGAAGCAACGATGTAACAGAGAGAACACAGGCTATAAAGTGATGATAATTACTAATAAGCAGCTACAGTGAATTCTTTACTTGCATGCTGAGTGCGGAGTTGCACATCACAAAATTAGACATGTTTATGATGGGAACTCTCTGCTAATATGTGCAGTTGACCTACAAACATCTTGCTCAACAAAGACTCTAATTATTAAGGTTTACATGATTTAGCAATACAATTGAAATGCAGAACAATTTAACATTGTGGGAAGAAAGTGGCTCTGGCAGAGAGTTCCTGAAATACTGGGAGCCCACGGCTGTGGAGGGGAGAAGTCGTCCCTTCAGGCAGGACTGACCCCCACCTCCAGTTTGGTCCAAAGACTTGTGTGGGAATGCTCTGCAGCCCTTTCTGCAGAATATCCCACAAATGAAAGCAGAAACCTTTGCAGCCAACAGCCTGGACTGCTGCAGAGTGAGCACAGCCAAGGCTCCGCAGGCAGGGATGGAAAGCTGCACACCCATTGCAGACTCCAGCTAAGGACAAACCACCACAGGCAGAAAAACCTATCACCAACCCTGCACATCTGCTACGTGCAGGTTTTCTCCACCACTGGGCAAAAGGCAGAGGGCAAGCCCTCGAGCTGGGCAATGTACAGTCCTACAGGGCACATTAATGTCTGTACAGGCTTCAGTAAAACACTCATGAAATGAGCCCTACCTGCTTGCTGCAACTCTCTGCCATTTCAGAGTGCCCAGAAAATCACTGGAAGTTTGAAAAAAATTATCTTCTGGTGCTCCCTTAAAGACCCACTGCATGAGGAATTTCCCCCCCCTCTGACTGTATCTTAATTGTTGCCCAAATTGTTTCCTAACAGATATCTACATGCAAATGTAATGTTTTGGTTTTATCTTTCAGCTTCAAGATAAGGCTTCAAATTAAAATGGAAGGGTTGTGTTCCAGACTTCAAGAAGTGAGGTATAAATAACGTCAAGGTAATTAGCAGTGTGCTGATAGGTGCCGGCACCACAAAGACAACCAACCCTCCTGCATTCCGTGCTTCGTGAGAGCTCGTGGACGGCACAGAGAGCTGTGCTCCTGACCAGCCCTTCAAAGAGGGGCACTGATACAGGGTATATGTGAGGGCCACAACAGGGGAGATGGAAACAAAGGTCCCACACACTGATAAATGCTCAACATTGTGGAAGAAAACGTGACCTCAGGAGGCCAACAGTGAATTTATCAAAGGTCCGTGCAAGCTTTGCCCACTTGGAAAGGCAGGGCAGGCTCTTGCCAGATGGGAGGGGAGGAGGAGAGCTGCTCCAACTCTGTAATTTAATGTTGTCTTTTTCAATAAAAGTTAAAGATACTTGGAAGCTCAGGGTACATAAATGCTGGAATTTATAGCTGTCTCAGAGACAGCTGCATGATATACAGTTCAATGGGAAGGCCACCACAATTAGCCCAGCTTCCAGGATTATTTTATTGGAGGAAGGGGGTGATAGGCACTGTTTAGAAAGTGGGAAGTAACAGGGAGCAAAGTCTGTCTTTGGAATAATTTTATGAGCCTATGCAAGGATAAGGTGCATATACAGGCAACTCCTCTGTGCAGGGAGGGTCCCTTGGAGAGTGTGACAAGAGAGGGAGTGCAATGCAGCAGTTGTCTTTCTGAAAACACAGTTTCCTGCTGCAGGATTACCCCTCTTTTCTTGTGTTGTCCATGATACAGTAAAGACCTGCACTGCCAAACTTGGGAGGGTCAGACACAACACAGCACAGACACGTTCCTTTCCTGGTGCCCGCAGAGGGAGCACAATGTGCTGCAAAGCATTTAGGAATCTTCAGACCACAAGAGCACAATGTACAAAGAAAAGCATTGTGGGTTGCAGAAAATAATTAATTGCTAGAAAGTTGCCCTTAAAACTTCGCCCCCCCCCAAAAAAAAGCACTTTACAAATACTGTCAGCATGTGCACAGGAGGTAAGGAGGCACAGATGGCAAGTGCCTTGGCTGAGGTCACACTGGGAAGATTTTATAGTGTTTGCAACTGGGGAAACACAGAAGTGAACATCAAGATAAAGACTGTATGCAGGACCTGGTGTTTGATGAGTTTGTATGTTCAACTTTACTTTATTGATTTTCATAATTCCATTAAATTAAATTTATATTCCTTTATGTATCTAGCTATATAACTTTAAGTACATTATAATGGAGTGCTACCTGCATCAGGCTTAGTGCTCCAGTACAGATCCCATACCAGCAATAAGGGGAGGAAGAAGCTATCACAGCCAGGAAGGACTGTGGCTGAAAGGCATTTTTTTTGGAAAACAGGGATTTCAGCATGCAAAGCAGGTACTTTCTGTGTCACTTAACACTAAGCCACTTCCCTGTCCATACTAGGATAATTATTCTGTTTTCATGAAGAGCTGATCCCTCACAGATTGAGGCCAAGTTGAGAGAGCTTTGAACCACGTGGCTCACGTTCTGCCTGGTGTTTGTGTGAAATACCTAATGCCTTCTGAGAACATATAACCACCACAAGGGAAAAACATGCCATGTTGTGAGCCCCCACATGATGAACTAAGCTGGATTTGCTTTTGCTTCTCTGTATTTTTTTTTTTCAATAAGACTGGAAGTGCTTGAAGAACACAATAAGCTCATCCCATTTACCTGTTCCTAAGCTGCACTCAGCAGGAAGTTTGACACTTCTGCTCCAGACCTCAAGAAGGGCTTCTCTGTTTTCTCCAGCTACAGCAGTTTGTCCAATAAAAGATTGTCTGGGTACCTCACCTCTTCCATAACCTTTCCTGAGAAACCTTTTTACTGACATCTCAATGGTAGGCAAAGTGAGAAAAGGATAAAGCTGCAGCTACTGACTTCTAGAGGAAATAATTGCACAATCAATTTTAAGGAAAAAAAAAAAAGGTCAGGATTAAGCTAGCAGGGCTTCAAATCCAAGAGCTGATGTGGTTAAACATTATCATCAAGAGATGGTGACAAGTCTGTCCTCTGAGTGAGGTATCACACCCCTGACCTCATCCTCAGCTGCACCAAGGCCATCCTTGTTATGCTGAGCATCTTCCTTATTTTAACTCTATTTTTCATAATAATGAGACACATGTGATAACAACTCAATTTGTCCATAAAATGGGATTACTCCTCCTTTGAATCTAATTGATGTGATAGTATTTGCAGCATGTTTTGTCTCATTACCTGTAAAGGTAAGTAAGAAACCAGGATGACTGAGAGCAGCTCCCAGCACCAATGCTTTTTGGTTTTTGCACAAAAGAAGCAACGGCAGAAATTTCACTCAGCTCATGTGAAACTTAAGGGAGGAGTAAATGAATTGCTCTTTTATCATGTCTTATTAAGAATGCTCAGTATATAATCCATTCTTCAAATTATGCTCTGTTGAAACAGTCAGATAATCATATTAAAAAGGTGAATGGAAGAGGGGAGCAGCACAGTTAGTACCTGTCACTTTAGTAAAAGCAGATGTAGGCATGCATAATACATTTGTTTCTTAACCAGGACTCTAAAATAGTGTATTTTAGAGCCTTACATTTCACTAAGTAATATCATGTACTGTGATAATACACTGTAACGAATGAATGAAAACTAGAGCTCTTAAATATTGAAAGAAAATTGGCTACTATATTGCAGTAGCATTTCTTCAGTCCCCCACCCCAGATCGCTGCGATATAAGGGAGGCAGCAAGGCACTGGGGGAGGGAAAGGAGCTCACAGAAGGTCACATGAATGCAATGGCACCATGGAGAATGCACTTCCAGTCATCTGAAAACAGAAATTTTGAAGCTGGAATAAAACATCTTCACCTCTCATTGATATACAAGTATCAAACAGTAAAGTACATCTACATAATATGTATTATGCAGCTTTATTTTTATCACAGGGTTCTTCTAGCTGAATGCACAAACTGCTTTGCCTCTGCTGTCATGATTTATTTTATCACCCCGAAACCCCCCATAAAAGGGAACCTTTTTATCTGCCGTTTGACAAGCTAGGGGCTCTATTTATTTCACACTACAGCACAGCACAAGGATGTTGTGTTGTTCCTCTGTCCAGGAGGCCCAGGCTGAGCTTTGTCAGTCTCTAGTCTCTTCTGCCATTCTCATTTCTGCATTTCTCCATGTGAACAACTTGCCATGGTCCTGCTCTCTGCTCTTTGATGCTTGGCACAGTGGAAGCAGGAGGGTCACCAAGTGACTTCACCCATCTTGCCTTTCCCCAACAGATGACTTCAGCTGGCTAATGAAGAGCTGCATTGCACTGAAGTGCTGGGTCTTTTTAACAACACATTTAAACCTTACACATTGGCTAAAACTCTGTGCAGTGCCACAGCTCTCACTGTGAAATGAAGATTTTATAATGTGATTTCTCACCTACGTCCTCAAAACATCTGGTTCAGGAAGCAAGTGTACTTTCCAGTGCTTACAGGAATATTCTGACGCCAAAGGGGGGAAAAACCATTCCCTTATAAAAGTTAAGGACTCCTCAGATTTTTATATTTCTCACTTAGCATGTTCCATCCAGGCTTTCCTTATGTCTTTGCACTTTCCAACGACAGAGTTCCCTCTCCCACACTTTGATTCTCAATGAGACAGCACTTGTTTCTTTTCCTACTTCAAGAACTTTCTTTAAATGATCACTGAATCATGAAATACCATTTTTTGCCAGTCCTGAGTACTTCACTGTAGTGTTCCCACCAGATTTGCTTATCAGAGGTCATAAACCTTACACTGCTGCTAATAGCAGCTCTGTGCTATTGTTCTGTCAAATTTCTGTAGGCAGCTGCTGGCCGCAGTTAAACTTCTGATCCCATTTACAGTAGATAACAATCTGTTTCACCTGGAAACAGCTGTTCAAGCACTGATGTTTTGGGGTAACTTTTTTTTTTTTTTTTAATTTGTTTTTTTTCTCTTTCCCAAAGAAAAAGCTTCTTTAGTTACAGCTCTGAAGTGGGAGTCTGGAATTTTGGTTCCTGTGCCAGTGCTGCTCAAATCACAATTTTCTATGCTAAGAACCTGTGGTTGTAGCACTAAGGTTATCTACATACAAAATATATGCATTACCACGTAGATTTGACAAGTGCAAGTATACCTATGTGAACGCACACAGACACACAAAGCTGGCAGGTTAGAAACAAAGCTATTTGGAATTTGTCTTTTTTGTCTAAATCATTGACAAACCTCCTTAATAAGTTGCCAGTAAGGCAAGTAAGCTAATCAGTCCACTGCTAGTATTAAGTCTAAAACAATCTCCAGCTGAAATGTGATTAATCCATGCATGACAGCTTAAAGGTCAAAGCTAGAATGCAGAGCTTCTTGACTGCAAAGAAAGAACTGACTTATTTTTATCTCTTCCTTAAAAATTACAGCAGCCATGAAGTGGCTCAAGGAGCAGAGTAATGAACGTCATAAACCTGCCTCATAAAAATGGCATTCATGCAGTAATACAGCAGGTCAGATGAGCAGGGAACATTTCATTAAAAATTCCTCTTCTTGCCTACCCAAGAGAGACTTAAAACTAATCATATAAAATGGCTGAGTGACACCATTAACGAGCATTAATATTTTAAAGCTTTAATAGTACAACAGAGCTAGGCTGTTATATCAAAATTATACAACCTTATTAGACAGTGCACTTGGCTGCATTGTACTTGAACTGTCACTACCCCTGATGGAAAATATTAAGGTGGCCATGAACCACAGCACAAATACCTTGCTGTCTGTCCATACTTTGAAGGTTTGGGAGGTTTTCCTACCTATGTGCCAAATTCTGGATGATTTTGTGAAGAACGAGCTGATTTACCTTACCCATACCAAATGAAGGAGACCTTTACTGTGAGAAATGGGAAAGGCTGCTTTCAGAAAGCTTGTTAATTTTAAAAGGTGCTGATTAGAATTCATATTCTTGTGATCTGGATTATGGTTTTGCACAAAATTAGCACAACCATGTGGGCAGAAAAACATCTAAACTTTATTTCAGCAGCAAGACAGGAAAGGGAAGATTGGAGAAACCAGAGAGACTTGAATACGAGACAAAGGTAAATGTCACCCGTATCAGTCTTCTGGGGACAACTAAGGATGTAGTTGACAAGATCAGCTAAAACTTTCACTGGGGGATTACCTGTGGTCACACACAGTAATCTTGTGAGTTACAACCACACTTCATAAACAACAGTTTCCAACTTTGCCTCTTTTCCTTGTGGCAAGATCAAACCCCACTCATAGTTTCTGGACATGAACACATGAAAGGCAACTGGGAGAGGAGACACAGACAAACAGAAGGTTTAAAAGGAGGAGTTTATCAATTTTTCATGAGTAGTGTGGATCCTATCAAACTTCCCAAATGAACAAAATGCTCAGTGCCTCCACTGGTGCTCTCTTCCATGATGTTGCATTTCTACACACACACAGAGCTAGTGGCAACTAGCACAGCTCCTCTTTTAAACTTTAATGACTTGTAGGGCAGTAATTAACCAACTGTGACCAATAACATAGCCTTACACTGCAGCCTTAGCAGCATCCTACTTTAGGAACATCCAAAAGATCAGCAAAGTTATCATTTAAGAGAACCTCTTAATTACTCTGGCATTATAATGAATGTTTCTCATAGGCACCCAGCTGTTTTGTTTCCTCTTGCATAGAGGCACAGAAATGAATTGCTCAAAACTGCCTGAGTGATAAGACACTGGTATTCTTAAGATTGAAGAGATAATGTTGATGACTGTGAGCTATTTCCCTCTCCTAAATGCTATAATTTTAGTGAGCAATTCAAGAAGGGATTTCTCAAACAAAAGAGAAATGGAAGAGTTGGTTCAGTGTTGGTTACTTAGGCAATGTTTATATTAAATTGATGCTATGATTTTCAAGGAGAAAAGAGATTTAAGAAAACTGCAGTCATCCAGTACTTGACAGCCTTGTCTTTGCTAAATACTGCACATAATTTTCATCAGCAAGGCTTTCTGCATTTCATAAATGTAGAATTTGAAAGAAATACTAATAGCTCACATCTATGAATGCTGTTGGGCTCAGGTACCAAATTTTCTTGGCTGTATGTAACTACAGATTACCAGTTCTTGAGTATGTTGAAGGAATCACATGTAATAGGATCCCTCCCAAAATGAAAGAGCATCTGATAACATGAGGATTCATGGGGTCAAGCAATAAAATGATAGAAAACCAAAGATGCTGCAAGAGACCTTTCCTCAAAACAGAGGAGACACTAAAACCAGGAAATGGGTAGCAGTAAAAGTTGGTTAAAACGTTAAAGGGTTTATATTCAGTCCCATGTTTTCAGCACACACCTGTGGCAGCCTCACAAAATTCTATTCCTTTGCTCTTTCAGAACAGGTCAGTTGGACACATACATGCAATGCTGCAATATTTCTGTCTTCTGTTGCCAAATCCCGAGCATTAACATCACTCTTAGTTAAGACCAGCTGGCTGGGTCATAGGTTTTCAGCTCAATACACTGACTGAGAAAACTTACAGTAATGATGTACCATGGTGACGTCTGACCAGGCACTACATGACAGAGAAGGAGAGAATCCATCATTTTGTGTCTAACAGCTCTGACACTGCTCGAAGACCACGGTCAGCAACAGACCTTCCTGAATGACAATGATGCTGCTCAACTGGAGAGAATCAAACAGCAAAAATAATTAGGGAACTGAAGCAATCTCTTGATGACTTATGGCAGAATGAATTGAACAAGAAGGCCTTGACAGCAATAGCCATGCAAAAATGCCATGCTGGAGGGGAAGTATGTTGCCATTAAACTGAATTAAGAAAACTACAACTAACAGGATACTGATACATAGACACCTAAAGAGGGGGACCATTAAATCTGTTATTCTGGTTTGTGTGCAGTGGAAAACTAAGACGATTCATTAAATAAATTACAATTTAGAGCAACTGCAGGAGTTCAGCAACCTTCCCAGGGACATGCAGAAGGGCTGCTGCTGCTTTGGCCACCAGCAGCCAGGCTGCATGTGCACAGCTAGGCACAGTCTGATTACCTGCAATGGGACAAACTTAGACAAACTGTCTTTTCCATCTCTATTTTCCACCATCATTTGAAATTCAAATCTGACCTGCCTGTAAATAACCTCTTTCCCAGCCAGAAAATAAAAAATCATAGAAAACAGAACTTTTCATTTATGACTGCTTTAGGATTCAGACTCCCCTGGGCTTCGTGTACTTGGTTACACAAGAAAGCTGCAAAAGCAAAGAGAAACTGCTGCAAAGTGAGCTGACAGTAGCTCCACTCAAATGTCAAAAGGAACATAATTGATAGGACTGTTTGGAAGCATACAGCCTGAGAAGTATCTTTGACAACTGAAACTGTGCTAGAAATATGTAGTCATTTGCCAGATAGAGTTTACAACCCATAATCATTTCAGAAGTTCCTCTCTTTCAATAGAGCTTGACTGAAAATTAGCACAAGACCCACAGGGAGCAAACATCCATTATTAGTAGCACATAAGTGTAGGGTAATTGCCACAAGGCAGGTGCACAGCTGCTTTGAACTGCAAGAGGGGATGAGGGAGGTGGGGTAGGACACCTGAATTCAGGAACCAGCGCAGAACGCCTGGCTTTAAATATGACATTTCAGCCCCCGCCAGGCTTGCCCTGTGTCACTGATGGATTTGCTAAACAGCTGCTCCTCACACCTCTCCTCCACGCTTCCAGGTTCTCCATGCCCCGACTGGTAAAGAAGAAATGGGAAATCAAAAAGAGAGCAAAGGGGCAGCAGAGAAAATGGGCGAACATACAAATGCCAAGGCTTTCATCGAGTGTGCAGACCCTGGGAAACATGGCATCTCACAGACTGCTCTGGAGGGCAAGGGATGTGGTTTCAATCAGCCTCAGCAGACTGCTCGTCACACAAATGCAGAGTAATTTCAAATGTTGTCATGGGGGCACAGTCTCCCTTGCTCTTCAAAATACTTGCAGAATAATACAGGGGGAAAAAATATTTCTCTTTCCTGTTTTTGCTTTTTAAAGTACCCATCAGGTTAACTGGAGGAAAGCTGTACTTCAAGCTGATGTACACCCTCAAAAGGAGTAAAAAAAAAGAAGGGAGGGGAAGTCATCACACTCCCCCTAACCAGGCCCCATTTATGTCATTTCCAGATTAAGCCTGTGTTTTGTACCACGTATTCAGAAAGGTGCCCAACACCTCCACTTCCCAATTTTCACCTTTGCTTCTCTTGTTTTGTTCCTAAACCATGTGACAAGAAAACACAAGGATGATTTTGGGGATAGAACCATTATGGATGGTATTGTTAAAAAAAAAAAAAGAAAAGAATAAAGCACTGAACTGTTCACTTGCCTGAATAATTACTGAGGATGAAGAATCCCCTTCGTGGGATATGTTCTCTGTGGTGGTGAGGACAGGAGGCAGAGACAGTCTATCAATCAAGTCAGACAGAAAGCGTCTGTCCTTTTTTATTCAAAAAGGATTTTGCATTTCCAAGTGTGTTGCTCCGGTGTAATGAAACCAGCGGCTGCAAGCTGCCATGGAGCACTTCAGCTCTGTGCAAGGACATGCAAAGCCTTCCAGCCTTTTACACAATTTATTTCTTTATCTAATAAATCAAGTCAGGCCTTTTTGAGTAAAGCATCACTCCTTGTGAAGGAGTGAAGAACCGCCTCATTTGACAGTGCAAGGAAGGGGAAAAAACCTAATGGGGGAGCCAGCTTCATTTCAAGGTGACACTAAGCAGAGAAGGAGGAGAGGCAGCAGATTGGTATTCCGTGAGGCTCCACGCAGGCGTTGGACAAGAGATTCCTCTGAATTGAGGGAGTCTCACTCCATTAATTCAAAAACCGATTGAGGTGGAGGGAAAGTAGAGCAATATGCATTATGTATTTGTTACAAAACTATTGTGTCAAAGCAATATTTAGTGGTAAATTATGGCACTATCAGGAGTAGGATGCCACATACATAAATCAATTTGTCTCCTCCGCTGGCAGGAGTGTGACAAAAAGATAAGAGCTCATCAGTGCCATTATTTCCCTGGGCTGGAGGAGGAGAAGGGACGAGGGGGTGGGGAAGAGCTGCTGGGAGAGCCAAACATACCATTGATTGTAAGTGACAAAAGGAGGAAGGCCTTTAACTTTGAGAAGCAGAGTTAAGATGCTATCACCAAGTTAAAACAAAGAAACAAAACCCCCGCTAAGGGAAGGTTGTTTAGTACAAACAAACTTGACTCTTCCCCACAGGACAGGGAAGGGGAGGACAGAGACAGACTACTCACTCATCCTCATTTATTTTCCCAAAGTCAGCTTGAAAAATTGATAAAAATTGGAACAATAATATTTTCTGTGGCAGAAGGATGAAATAAAAAGAGGCTTTATTAGAATAAAGGGAAGTACAACTAGCGGCCTGCTAAATGGTAATTACGCCTTTATGGAAATATCCTGTTAATTACTAGGTCATTTTTTGTTTTACAATTGAGTTGTCAATTTGCAGTTAATTTAGGCCATGCCAGTCTAATAGCTATTTACAGATCACACAATTGCCTATACGGGAGGAGCATGTGGCCTCCGGGCAACAGATGCCATTTTGGGAGAGCTGGAGGTAAAGTATCATTGAACAAATGCAAGCCATCAACCCAAGGCAGCTCCGGAGGGGGGACATGGCACAATAACAATAAACACAGCGAGTGCAGTGACGGAGAGGCTTCTTCACTTCGCTTAGTGCTCAGTTTATGGTAATAAGATAGAGCAGCATGTTAGAGAAGCTATTAAATAAAATCATAATTATCCCCCTCTTTAACAGCACCAAGCAGTTGTTAGCTCTTCTCTAAACATAACACAATCTGAAGTTGCAAACCCAAAATAAGGGCACTAAAAGCTACTGAAATATCACCACGATCCGTGGGGATCTTTGCATAAGCTTGGCCCTGAGACAAGTGAAAGCATCTCTGCTCCTGGCACCTTCTTGGCACAGGTTCCTTCACGCCGGGGCAATGGGCACAGCGCAAGAGGATGGGATACGAGCACGAGATCCAGAGCTGTAGCTGAGAGGTGACAGCTGAAATGGCTCAGAACTGCCAGCCAGGCCACGATGAAGTACTGGGCCAAAAGACCAATTTGCCACGGTACCAGGGAGAATCACTGCCACTGAGGAGCAACAGAGTTCTTGGCTGCAAAATGAAGTGCGCATGAAGTATCTCCTGAAATTGCTTTCCTCTTTGAAAATATAAAGACCCATGAGGCATCCATAGGGATAACATCTACAAGCCATTTAGAAATGTAAAATACAAACCCAGTGCTCGAGGCTTTTCAACATGCTCATCCCTCTGTCCAAATACAGCCTTATATATTTCAAAGGGTAAACAAGCTGCCCTGTGTCCACGTAACAACAGGAAACAAAAAAGCCCATTTTTGTCTTGTCATAAACTTCAAGCAAGCCCAAGAGCTCCTCCAGAAGTTCCCTTCCTCAATATCCTTGAAGGACAATGGAAACACAGAAACATGTTTTCTTGCTCAGTCCAAGCCTTCAGATTTTAAGAATTTAAGATAAGTGAGAGAGCTTCTCACCAACATCTGTTTGAATAAAAGGGATCTTATGCAGCACATTTCACATGGGGACCTTTGCCTAAGACCTCCTGAGGTGCTGTCATGTATATTAAAAGTTAAAGCCCTGGTTTTGTTTGATAAAGTGAAGTATTCTTAGTAACATGTTGAGGCAACAACATGAATAGTTTTGACAAGCTGTTCTACTTCCAGCTTAGTCCAAAGCATGATATCAACTTCCCATAATAACTACAAATGGAAGTAATGAAGGGCAGAGAGGAAAAATACAAAATAAAATACAACAAACAACTCAAGCAGATTAGCAGGCACTTTATGAAATTATCAGTTTGCAACAGTATAAACAATTTTAAGTCAATTTATAAAAAATATTCCCAGAAGGCAATCAAGTAAATCAGGTAATTATATCCTGTAAAGGGAGATAACATCAGGAAAATTAGAAACACTTCTGCACATAAATCAGAGGAAGGAAAGCCTTCACACTTCATTTACTCATTATCACATTTTATGTATTTCTTTGCAGAAGACAGGGAGCTGGCATGGTTAATGGTGGCTGCTGGGTGCCCCGATTATCATCTGTACTTATGGAAATGGCTTGAGGTCGGCTTACATACCATTGTCAATCAACAAAACATGGAAAAATTGCCAGACAGATGATGGAGGAAAGTGACACAGACCTTATTCCATAGGAACAGGAATTTACACTGTGAATACTGACACTGGGAGAGAGACTGGGAGTTCACAACAGAGCCCTGATGAGGCAGGATTGAAGACACCCAAGGTTTTATAGGAGGTTGGGATCTCAGATGTGGGGTCACATCTCTCCATGAGCTCACACATCTGCTGCTGCAGTAATTCTAGAGATCAGTGAGGGTTTCCTGTCTAGAAGCCTTGGCTGTTTGCTGCCATGCCTAAAGGCTTCCCAAAGTCTTGGCCTGGACCAGCCACCAAAGGATGGACCAACCAGTGACTGGTTTTCCATAAACTGCTCCAGCACAGCTCTCTGCTGGGTGTATGTTCAGTATTGCATCTACCTATCACGATTTTATCTGCCTCAGGATGGAAATGGCAAACAATCTGCACAGGCAGACTGAAAGGTGGTATCCAATTTCACTTCAAGTCCTGTCAGCAACACCTGCATTATGTAATTTTCCTCCCTCTACCTCCAGTCAATCATGGCACATCTCTATGTCTTTTAGGAACCATGACCATGGAGAATTCCTGTTTCCCTTGTCAGCAGAAAAACAACATCAGTGTCATGTATCTAAGATGTAGCTCTCCACTCAGCTGAGCTGTTAAGCATCTATTTAAAGTTAGGCACATGCTTAAATTTCATTAAAATTAACAGGACTTAAAGAAAGTGCCTGGAGCCAAGAATGTTTTAGTGCTTTGTTGAATAAGAATGTACTTAAGCAAATGCTTAAACGCTTTCCTGAATTGTTGTCAAACTTATATTAAATCAAGGTTCTTGCTGTTTTTATACCAGTATGTCACAAGTCACGAGGAAGAGATAGTGCTTAACCAAATCTTCCGTATTTTTTCCTTAGGATATGTAAGAGTTGTCCTATTTCCTGCTGCAAGCAAAATATATAAGAAAATGTCAATGGGGAATTACTAGTTGCTGAAGCATCTCTAAGATATTATGGCAGATAAGCCTTTTAGTAGTTAATATTCGTCCCCAGCCACATCCCTGCTTTATAGATTATAATTTCTCTTTAATAAAGGAAAACCCTAAATCCCGCAGCTTCAGCTGGAGATGGATTTTCATTTATTTGGTTGCAAGAAACCAAATTAAGAAAATTACTTTCTAACTAATTTTATAGAGCTAAAGAACATCTGATCATATGCTGGGGAAAAGCTTCAAGCTTTCCGGATGAAGCCGTTAAGACATGAGTAATAATTGGAAATTTACTGTGCATAAATCTTGATGAAATTAAACTGCATTTAAGTATGTTCTATAAAAACCAGGTCAAACGGCAAATGACGAATGCCCTGTGTCACTCGGTGTGGGGAAAGGTATTGCAGAAAATCAGAATAATTAATTCTTCCAAGTACTAAGCACTGGCAAAACTTTATTCTTCCTTGTGTATAAGAAATCCAAGCATTAAATTGCCAGGTATTTCTTTGCCATTCCTGACTCAGACTCAGCTCTGGAGGGCAATGGCTGGAGCTGCACATGGCACAGGAGGACAGAGACACAGCCTCTCTAAAAACATGCTCACTACGATTATTCAGTGCTCACAGGCTTCAGCAAATCAGCCCAAGTGGCTCTCACACACAATAATGGCAGGACTTTGTTACATCGAAATTGTTCCACAGTCATTTTCATAGGTTGGTCCAGATTCTTAACTGTTGTGAACTAGAGACAATAAAGTTCAGTTATCCCAGCTGCTGACCTGCTCTACTGTAAAAAGCCTGAAATCTCCCAAGGATTCCCACACAACTCTGTGCTCCTTGCAGATAATGCAGAGGTGCAATGCAAACCAAAACCCAATCATTTATGGCAGAGGTTTAAAGTAATAGCTAAAAAGGAGAAGTTCCTGCTCAACTCCCATGGACTAAATAAAATCAGCATCTGCAAAGCATCATCACTACAATACAAATATTCTGAACACAGGCATCTCTCCTAAAGAGAACAAAATGTAGTTAAATTTTTTGAAAGGACAAAAAGATAATTTAATCACAAGCTACCATCCTTCTAAAGACTGTGATGGTACATTAAAACAATAGAAAACTACAAATGTGATAATCAAATGTTTTTGTAAATTAATAATTTCAGCTTACAGGACCAATTCTTACTGGTTAAAGCTGCCACACTCAGTTGAAATCAATGGAGCTATGACAATTTACTCCAGCTAAAATTCTGGCCCATTGGTTTTTGAAATTTAAGCAGAATTGGAGGAAGAAAGCATAAATTTACAAGCAAAAAAGATTGAGAGAGGCAATGAACCATCCTGACCTTTACTTTCCAAGTCACACACCAGAGAGTACAGCCCAGAATAAAGCAATGGGGAAGAAACTGTGCTCTTCATTTACTTCACTTGCACCATCAAACTCAGTTCAGCACCACAAGTTACAAATGTATCCTTTTGGAAATCCTCAGTCAGAGCAATGGAAGTTGGGACATGGGAATACCAGAAAATGAAAGAGAGGGCATGGGCAAAGAAAATCGACTACCAGCATGAGACATATCTGTGTTTTGATGGAAAAGACAATGCAGCTGTGACCTGCACCTTCTTCACTGAGGGACTGGGGACAGAGAAGGGACAGGCCAAGGACATGGCTCAGAGGCCAATGTGGGCTTTGTTTCCATGCAACCCTACTGCTGACCTGGCCTTGGGGCTGAGCTGCAGGGAGGGAAGAAGGCTTGGGAAATTCCATGGACATAGCTCAGACTTCAACATGAAACAAAAAATATTCTAACTTAGCACAAAAAGCAAAGGTAATTCCCAAGGAAAACATTCATACTGTCCTTTTATGAGATTATGCAGCAAGTATCTACTCCTAGGTATGTATTAAATACCACTAATTTTTCCTTCACAATATGTTGCATTGACTCCTGTGCAGTTAAAAACAAAAACCCTGCTGATCCAAACCCTTTCAAGTAATGTTTGTTAAGTTTCTTGTCATTACTATTTGTCCAGTAATACTTTGCTACAACACTTATGCAAACTTGCAATGGACACTGTCTAAGAAACCCCATGGAGACCAGCCCAGAGCCCTGTCCCTGCTCTCACAGCAGCTTGGGTGCCCACCAAACTGCAAGGCATTATTATTTTAATCTAGAGAAAAGGAAGATAGCACTGGTGCTATTGATCAGCCCAGCAGACCATCAAGACCTACCAGATACGTCTGCTGCTAATCTACACTTTCTGGTTCACAGGAAGGTAACTGCACATGATGTATGTGCCATTCATCTCTTGATAATGTGCTGAGAATAATTAGCTCGTGACATTTCTTTGTTCCAACTTATCTTTGTATCTCTGCCTATCTCTATTTCCTTTTCTGAGACATCCTTTTAGACTATCCTATTTCTGATATTTATTTGCCATGAACACACCATTGGCAGGCATTGTTAACTTTAAGGCAGCAAGAAGAAAGAGCTCTGTGCTATCTGAATTATTTGTCGTATTTCTTGGCTGAATGTGGGTGTTTAAAAAAATATATTTCAGAGCATCAAACAGGAGAGAGAAGGATGAGTTACCTGAAAAAGACTTTATAAAGGGTTTGGGATTTAGTAACATCTGCTCACGAGGAGACTGCAGATCTTTTAGGCAAAGTTGGAAAGCAGCAGCCAAGCCTGTGAATTGCACATTATACCCCTGTGAATACAGACAGCTTTGTGGAAACAGAACATCCTGTCAGCACGGCTATTTGACAGCCTCAGGTAGCACTTGCTAACAAGGATGAGCTTTATTTATTTATTTTTACAGAAACTCATTTTTATGATTACTCCAAACCAAAGTGAGATTTTGGGATTGAATTTGAGAACTATTATCAAGTGCTGCACAAATGCAGGGACTCCTTCTGGAAGGTCATGGCTCAGCGAAAGAGGGAACCAATTATAGACCTGCTCCCACAGCGCGTGCTCAGGCTACGCAGGCATACAGTGACAGTTTCTTCTTGTAAAGATTGGCGATAAATCACATCTGGGAACAGAAATCACCATCCCTTTACACAAACAGGGCTGCAGTTCCCTGGACTGAACTGTTCAACCCTTGCTTTCTTTAGGGGAAAGGATGGGCCCTGCAGCTTCCCCTGGGGCCAGTGTTGCTGCAGACCCAGGAGAGAAAGGGAATACAGAGCTCTTGCTGCACCAATGAGAAAATGGCTTCGGCTTCAGACTGAAACATGTCTTGGTGACATGAAACAGCAGCACTCGCTGCCTTCTGCCCAATTATTCATCAGCACCTACCACCAACCGAGCTGGTCAAAGGCTGCCTCCGACTGTTTGTTGTCCTCCAAGAAGTCAGCAGCAGGATGCCGCTTTTACACTCCAGGTTAGGTTTCCTCTCCCATCTGGCCTCTGCTATGTCTTCAGAGAGAAGATTTCATTTACAGGCTCTTTGCCATGAAGGAAGGAAGCTGCCTGCTACTTCTGTTCTCTGCAGGGATGATGATACAGCATGCCTGCATGCCTTCTCTCTAACTATCTGCTACGCCTTTGTGGCACACACAGAAAAAGCCTATTGACTGCCAGTGCCTAGTAAAAACACTCATGAGAAAAACAACTCTTTTTTTCTCCCATGAATATGCTGCCCTTGAGTTCTCACTTGGATTAAAATTGGTATTTTCAGAGGCAGCACACTGGGATGGGCAATGGGAATGGAGAAATACAGGACTCCCCATTACTTGCAATTCAGCTTTGTATGGAAGGGATGAACATAAGTTTTACCTTGTGTTCTCTTAAGTCATCAAGTCCAAGGGACTCCATCATTTTCAAAAAGACAGCAAATGCTTCTGCTCTTTCTTCATGCCTGGTTCTTATTTCCTCTGAAAAACACTTTTAGTGAGCATGCTGCAACTCAGTACCCTGGATAGGAGGAAAGGGAGGAAAGAAGATCTCTTGCCAATGAAAGTTTCATGCATATGGCACAGCCCCATCACAGATCTTCTAAGGAACTGGCACAATCTCCCTGTGGACACCAGACAGCTGTGATCCTCTCCCGTCCTTTTCAGTTCAAAGTGTGTGAAACTCTCCCCTCAGCTACAGCTTCCCATGGCTCTGATCCATGGAGCCAAATTCACACACGCATCCTGCTCACATTTAAGACAAAGGGATTTTAATGATTAAAGTCGCGAGAATGTAGCAAAGGATGTTAATCATTTTCCCAAGAACCTGAGCCAGAAAATCTAACATTTATGGTTTGAGTTCAGGTTTGGGCTTGTGGATTTTTTCAGCCCTCCCTCAGGCCTGAAACCCTTGAACAGTCCTGCTATCCTCAGCTGAGCTGAGGCGCCTGCCGTAAGCCATCAGTTCCCTCCTCCTTCCACTTCCACTGTCTCCTCTTAATCGCACCAAATCCCTTTGGCACTTGCCTCAGGGTAGTACATAACTCTGCAGGAATTCCATTGTCATGTAGCATTAATTTAATGTCCACTTATTATAAAGTGTTATGGAGAAATAATACACTGTTCCTGGATGAATTAGAAGCCTGCCTGCATAATGAAGATGCCGTTTTGCAAGGTGCTGCCTATTGTTCGGCATCTCAGGCTCGCAGAAGGAAAGTGCAGCTTGTTTTGACAAGCAACTGAAATTTCCGTTTGCTTCTTTAACAGCAATGTTTTAACTGTCATTCTGCAAGGATAGAAACGTTCTGTAGTTCAAAACACTTTTCAAGGAGTGATTTGGACCAACTTACTTGCCTGCTTATATATATATATATGTACTTTTTTTTTTTTATGTCAAATTAGCTGGCAAGTCTAATTTTCTTGCCCTGGTTGAGAAAGTATTTCAGGGCACAGGACCCACTGGCACTTTAGAGCAGACCTGTTACATGACTAAAGGGCAGCCTGCAGCTCTCAGTTTGATTTTGCTTTAAAAGACAGCTCCCAACATCACATTTTAATAAACCTATTTAGCCAGAACAGGTAACTGTGAGAGTATATAGCTGTGCTACAGGATAATTATGTACTGATACAGTGGTGCACTTCAACTAAGATCCTTTTTTCTGAAGGGGAGCACGTGGCTCAGAGAGGGCCCCAGCATGACAAGGGGAGCAGGGTTTGCCTGGCAGATGCAGGCCTGAGACCCTGTGCCTACCCAGCTGTGATTCCAAGGCTTCAGGAGCAGGAGAGCCCTGCCACCAGCACACACCTCACCCACAGCAGGCCAGGAACACCATCCTCAGCTGCAGCTCCTCCTCTGCTGGCAAACGTGGAGGTGCCCACTTGGTGGGTGTATGTCCACCTGTGAGGGCTTTAAGAACCACCCTGGATCATCGTTTCTGAACTGGATTTGGTATGCACTGGAGGTTATTTGGTTCCTAGATGACACTAATTTTAACTTCTCATCTGTGCTTCATCTGCTCTGGCACAAGAAAAGCAGATGCTGATGCTTCCGTAACAATAAGCACCTATGCAAACAATCATTAAAAGATCCTAATGACTTTGGCAGCTGGTTTGAGAAATGACAGGATGACCAGAGGCTGAAGTTCAGCAGTAGGACAATGAAGAGGACAATGCAGTCCTGAACAACTCAGGACACAGCAGTTCATGCAAGTGTGATCCTTCCACACTGCCACAATCAGTGCAATTACTAAAAACAACAGGAATGTAAAAATAACCAAATCCACAGGCAACGTCTAAATAAATACAACTGAGGGAGCACTGAAGCTGCTGGAACAATGCTCCTTCATCCTGTATTTTCCTGTTTTCATTTGCAATATTGCCAGCAATGTGAATTTCACAACAACAGGCAGAAGGCTGTGATCCTGCCAGTTAGAAGACTTTAATTTTTGATGCCATAACACATAATCAAGACACAAGCTTTCTACATTAAGATGCCAGAGTTTGAAAGCTGGAAGTGCTTTTCTAAAGCAAAGATCTTTTAATGACTGGCATTTCAGGATGGCACAGGATGAAGAACAATAATCACACCGCAAACTCACCACACAGGATTCCAATGTCCCCTCTTGTGCCTATCGACTCCTTGGTTTAGTCTTAAAGCTATGGAACAGAAATGAAAAACTACGAACAGAAGCAGGAACTAATTTAATGTCAATTTGTATTTAACCCCATGTGCAGAGGAGGGGAGACTGCAGGCATCACCCACTGGGACACAGCAGAGCATGGGTAATGGAACATCTGTCTGTTCCCAGCAGGGACATGTGGCTTTCGTGGCACTTTAGCCACTTTGCTTCCAAAAAATTAGGAATAATTTTTGTCTTGTTCCAAAGATCATCATTCCACTCATAATATTAAGGTGTTTTAACTTAATGAAGTCAATGATGTGAATAATTAAAGTTACCTGAAAAAAGAGAAATCCAAAATCACTTTCCTCCCAAGTCTGAAGCAGTTACAGGATATTAATTAAAAATTAACCAGAGGAAAAAAAAAATTACATTACACTCAGATAAAACTCCCTGAATATGAAGGGCTGAAGTGTAACTAAGAAGATTCAGGCAAGATAATGCAACTGGCAGATAGTAGTCCCTTCCAGTTCCTCCAGAATAGTTTTTGGACAATAAAAGGAAGTGTTGGAAATGCAGAGCCTGCAACTTTGCTGACACTGTGACAAAGAGCATATGTCTGTTTAGCTTGAACGAAAGCTCTCTACAGACTGATGGTAAATAGATGGTTGTCTGAACAATTAAATCAGGGGTAATCATGACCAAACCCTCTGCCAAAGTTTAAGCAGAATGAGACAGACACTCAGCCTCTCTCAGCACTCCCCTCCTGAGCATTTTGCTGGGTGGATGCAATTCCCCTGCACCAGAGCCAAGGCAGAGAGCAGAGCATGGAGAGATGATGGACTGACCCACAGCATGGGGACAACCCCCTGCCATGGAGCCTGTCTCCAATCTACCACGGCCTCTCTTCTTGCTGGCCCACCAGCTTTCCTCTAACTTAGGCACTTGACCATGGAAATAAATTCCTGCCCAGATCCCTGCCAGGTCTGATAGCAGCATGGTTATCCCTGCCCATGGGCTGCATCCTGGCAGCACGCTGAGCCAGGGCAAAGCCTTGTCCTGGGGGAAGGCAGGGGCATCTGGGGCGGCTTTCAGACTCACACAGCAGCAGAACTTGGAAAGAGTGGCTCAGCTGACAGCTTCAGATGCTCACTGACAACTTACAGTGGCGTATGGCAACAATCCACCAGCACAAATCCGATGCTGCAAGTTATCACAACTATTTAGGGATGAGCGGCAGCCAGGAGAGCTCCCAGCAGAAGGGAGGAGGTAAGGGGAGGTTCTACAATGAGAGAGAAAACACAAGATGGGGAGACAGAAAAGGAAAACAAAAACCTATTCCAGTCTGCTTTTCCCCTCTGTTATGACTGATAGCTCTTCCTTCTAAAAATGCAGCAGGCTGTCAGAGACTCGTAACTTATTGGGTCTGATGGAACTGAGGGAGATCTGTGTAAGCCACCAGACACCAAGGTGTGTGCACATAAGCTGCTGTGGACCAACAGCTCTGCTTCCCTGCTTGATCCCAGCTACACGAGAGGATTCTACCACAGGGAAGTGGGTACTGTTTGGGAGCTTGTTCCTGTTTTAAATGAATGAGACGGTTTCACACTAACCTAAAGATCTACCCAAAACATTTTAGGAGTTCTTCTCTGTTTAGCTTTTGCTACCACTGAGTGAAACAAACCACACAGGAGCAGGAGGGAACTGGAGAAGCAGCAAAGCTGATGGCAGTGGCTCTGGCCAGCAGCCAGGGAGATGGGGGTTCTCTGTCTCACCTTACCATTTTCTGCTGTTATTGCAGGACTCTCTACATCACACATGCCTTGTGCTCCACCAGTTGTACCTTGGCAACACAGAATTCACACCCTTTTTAAAGGTCAGTCTCTAATCATGCAGCTGCACAGCTGTAACTGTAATGGTGCACAGAAGGTCCACAGTGTTCTCCAGTGAGAGTAAATAGCAGCCAAAACGAAATATTTCAGAGTTCAAAATAAATTATCTTCTTCCATACTCACTGGGCTACAGTCCAGTAAAGTCTTTTTCAACTTGAATTTAATACAAGACTCTGCAGTGGCTTTTTTAGCACATCTTGAAAGCACACGGGTACTTGCCAGAGTCGTCTGCTCCCATGCATTCCCTGTGCAATAATTTCTTTCTAGTATAGATCACCCCATAAATGTATTTTTCGGTGCTATAAGGCAAGATTCTGATCTCAGTCATGCTGCTGTAAATCTATTATAATTCCACAATCTAGCCTTTAGCATTTTTAATTTCTAAGAATGCCACTGGGGTATATTTATTTCCTATTTTCTACAGCCTGTTAGGTGAGAATTATAGTCATGTTGTCCAAAGCACACTCTAATCTTATATGCATCCATTAGTGGCTTAAGAAAAATAATCAGACTGTCCAATCAGGCTAACAGATAACACACAAGCCATCATTTACCTGTTATCCCTTTCTGCAATATTGTGATTTCCACTTGGCCCCGGGGTAATACACTATCGGTATTAGCAATTTTCCTTGTAAATTAATCAGAACCACCTAGCAAATAATTACAAACTTCTCTTCCAAATCTATTATCTTCAAGTTTAAATGTGGGGCAGATGGTAGGCCTTAGGGCATGTTTTATTCCAGGTATGGAATTAATTGATGATTTCTCACATTATAAACAGAGAACTTCAAATTATTGTTGAACCTCTAATTTTTTTCCCTCTCATCCTATTAATGTTCATCCTAGGTAAATGTCTGGCAGCAATGAAATGTGCATTTTAAATACTTGGCCAATTTTGATTCAGGTGTGAGAATCACAAGATTCCTCCTCACTGATATTCAAAGCTTCTCTGTACCACTCATCCACTGATGGGTAAAAATTAATTTATTCCTCAGGATGCCTGCCCTTGAGTGGAGCTGGACACTCTTCTGAAAAGGACTTTGACATGCACAGTAGTTTCAGAATATAAATAGCCTAAGACATTTGGGTTTGAAAATCAATTTTTCCATCAAATTGATACCCTGGAGCTGAAAACTGATTACTTATTAATTAATTAAGCTTTCAATGAGCACAGGATATTTGGAAGCCCAGACGAGGGGGAGGGGAGCTCATGGAATACCTGGTCCAAAGCACACATAGAATATCTGACCTGAAGAGATTTAGGTCTCTTCACCTTAAGCCAATGAACTGAGACACCATCACCCTTAAAACCAGCACGTGAAGAGAGGTTCATGCAAAAGGCTTCCCTTTCCTGTTTGACAGGTTCTGAGTCTCAAGCCTAGACACCCAGGGACCTGGGAGTCTCCACTCAATTTGAACACACACCTATTACAGACTTCCACAATTACCAAGGTTTGCCTCAAAGGCAATAGCGTTGTTCTGCATCATTTAAAGCCACCAGATCAACTAAAACAGTTTTGTAATTAAGAATGGGTCATGCTCAATACCTTTCCCTCAGAACAGTGTGGTACTTGCTATTATTTATTACTCATACAATGGGGATGTTAAAAAAACCCCTATTTTCTATTGCCTAGACTTTGAGCATCAGAGCTATTGTCAGCTTAGAGGTACCTACTGTATCCTAAATAAAATGAATGTGAGCAGATCACAGGCAGCCAGGAGCCAGTATGGACACAGAAATACTTTATTTTTAAACATTATTATAATTTGTCTTACTCTATGCAGAGATATAAGAAATAAATAAATACCTCTTTATAAATCACAGCCATACAACAAAGCACCAAGAGCTGAATTCATTGCTTCCTTCCTTTATTATTTTTCTTTATGACTTCCTCATTTGGAACTTCTCCTATTTCATCACTCACATGAATAAAAACGATCTTATGCAATCATACATCACATTTCCCTCTCTTTCCTGGAAGGAGGGGGAGGAAACAGTCTCAAAACAACTGAAACCATCAGAGAGAATAACCCAGTTGAGACAAGTGGCAAACGTGTAGCCAGCACAGTGTTCCTCTCACTATCGTCTCCCTACAACAGCCTATCAGCTCTCCACATGGGAATCCTAAACTCCTACTGCAACCAAGGAAAAACCCAGCAAAACAGCTATTAGAGAGCATTTGTTCTTAAACATTTTCAAGAACTATGTCAATATTAATAAAAAGCCTGGGTAACAGAGATGGTATGAATGCAAAGCTTTGTTCTGGCTTTTCACTCGAGGAATGCCTGTTCTTTGTCAGCAACTGATGATCAGCAAAACAAAATCGGAACAACTAACTGGGTAAAAGACAGAAAGACAAACAGCTTTTAATAATGTAGAAAGTCGATCACAGTGCATTCCCAAGACCGAGATCCAATGCCAGCAAACAAACCACCATGGCTGCATTAATAGAAGATGCCTGATGCACAAGGAACATGATCATTTTAAACAAGCAACTTCACTGGCCAAGGTTCTCAGGAGCAACGAGTCATGTCAGAACACTCAGCCCTTTCCTCACTCCTGTCTACAACTCGAGATGCTTTAGGAAAAGCCCTAATTTCAGAGCAGGAAGCTTATCTTGAAGTATCTTGAGTTGTAAGTGGGAGGGATGGAGTGTTTGGCATCTGAAATCGTCCCTGGTAGCCAAAACAAGGAGCTGTCTTTGCCAACAGGAGGTACTGGGCCCAGTGGGAAGGGTACCACAGAAACACTCCCATATGCTGCTCAAAGCAGGAACCTGAAGCTGCACAACCAGACAGAGCTCCCATTACAGCAAGAGTGGTGAAGGATTCTGTGATGGCAAATAACTGCTTACCAAGCTGGTAAGCTCCTAAGGGTCAGGAGGAGGGAGGCTTCAGGAACTAAAGTTTATGAAGGAGGGAAGCAAGAAGATTAGGGTTTCCACAGACCAAATTCAACTTCCTTGAACAGGAAAATACTGATTTTGTTTATCTAAGTAATAAAGCTTCTACTATCCCTCCAATCCTCTTCACTGATCATAATTGTTTAGGTAATGCTTGGACAGGGAAAGAGATATAACCACAAACCATGAACTGCGTTCTTTCAGCAACACATTCAGCTCTTTGAAGAAAACCAGGAACATTTAATAATACCTTTTTAAATTAAAAAGAAGGATGGATGCAACTTAATTCCATAATTAAAGGGTTAATTATACGTATGATAAAAATAAGTTTTATGTTTTATCGTGCACACCCAATCCCTATAATCTGGTCATAAATAAAAGGGCTGGTGATAAGGAAAGCTGCAGGCAGGAGAGCAACTCACCATCTTTAATGGGCAGTTATATGACATGCTGCTAGTACATTGGCAGTAAATCAGCAGAAACATCTTTTATAGAGTTCTAGTTTTTATGATGTCATTAACTTTCCTCCTTATACTTAAGGGATAATGAAATAAAGTCATGAGGAGGGATCAAAGGATGAGCCCGAACTGTGTAGTTTGAAACAGCCACAGGGGAATGAATTTTGCCCACGCTTTCCTGCAGACATTTTGAGGGCAGAGAGGAGTGAAGAGTGGAGGAGGCAAGACAGACCACAAAACTTTTGGCAAACCCTGAATATCACACATATTAATGAGCTGTTTTATGAGAAGAGTTCTTTAAGCAATATTCCTGTGGCTTCAAAACACTGCAATTTAGCAATAATTTAAACACATGAGGTGGTGGGATCCACACCATGTTGAAAGAAGTGACAAGGCAGGCTGCAACATTAGCACACCCATATTGCAATGATCACAAGCACAACACTGTCTCATGCTCGTGTGTAACCAGAAACACTGAGCGGGTGCCATCAGCAGGGTAATGCACAGCATCCAACAACCAGTGCACACCAGTAAACTGTGGCAGTAACACTGGGAAGTTGTGACAGTTGGGAACCATTTAGGTCAAGTCCGGCATCAATCCAACACAAATGGAAGAAAATGTTGCCAGTGGATCTGTAACTAATTAGAAAAATTAAAGTAAGCCTCCCCCTGCCTAGCAGTGGTCACTGTGATTAAAATAATTCCATAGGGTACCTATCAGACAAGCCTTAAGAAGCAGGAGGAGGGTTCTAGGTTTAGCTGATAAAATGACATCCAAATCTAAAAATTGGTAGGAAGAACAATTTCTTGACTTCCTGATCATTCCTTATTCTCATTTATACCCATAAAAGAGGAAATTTTGTCTCTTCCCCCTGCAGATACCCAGTGCTGGCCGTTTCTTAACACACAAATTATATGCAGCCCGGGTCTCCTCCTCCTTACAGCCCAATGTTTTCTTTCACTTGCTTTGCATAACTCTGTTTAGTGGATTTTGCCAAGGAAATGAAGATGGAGAAGTTAATTAGCCCATCTTAGGGATCTGCACGAGCACGTGGGAAGCTCTAGGTCAGTGCATCTGTCTGCAAACACAGCGGTCAATTAGCACGAAGAACATTTATCAACAAGTGCTGTTTCATTTTCCACAAGCAACCTTTCAGCAAACTCCCAGCCATGCCGTACAGCGAGGCTCAGACGTGTTAGTTAAGAGTCTGGAGGCTGCTCTCCCCAAGCACCGACTCCACTCATCTTCCCATTCAAATTGAAGCTGTCTTTTGTCTGATGCATGCACGCAGCGGGGCGATGGAAGAGTAACCCATCCTGGCTGCCATGGAATAATAATGGCTGTGTCAATGTGCCTGTCCATCTCCTGCCTGAGCATCTCTCACATGCTCCCCATCTTCCTCGCAACTGCAGCTGCGATGGAGGCTCAGCCCTGACAAGGCAGTGTTAGAGACTGAGGGAAGCTCCTCTCCGGTGTTATTAAGAGGAAGGGGAGGGAATGGAGGAGCTAATTGTGCACGTTGCAACTCCTTCTGAAAATAGGAAACTGAGTTATCTCAGTGTTTCTTATAGGGCTTTATGCATTCAAACTTCTCTAAATGAGGAACTATACCATGCATTACGCATCGCCATAGAGATGATTGTATACCATTACCCAAAATTGAACTGAGTCTGTTCAACCTACCCTGCACTCCAATTTGTCACAGAAACAGTTTCCCTGGCCCATTCATGTAATGAATGTGTATATGAAGTTAATGCCAAGGAAGATAAGCACCCTCAGGGTTATTTAAGCCTACCCTTTTCTGTCATTCCCTGCAATATTTCTTAGGCAGCATTATATAGGAGTTTAAAAAAAAGAAGTAGAAGTGGAAACAGGGTAGTGGCACATCATTCAGATCTGATGCCAGCATTTAAAGTGACCTTGCTGGGTGGAAAATATTTTAGTGTTACCTATTTCAAAATCCAACAGGATCAATCTTAAAATCTGTTCTGTTTTCAGAGAAGATACTGAAGGACTTAGTGCATAAGTATACTTTGTCAGGCCAATGTCTCTTCTGTTTCTACAGAAAACTTCTCAAATTCTTTATATAAATCACATGCATCCCATGAAGTGTGAAATGCAGACCAGGTTCCATGAAGCAACAAGTCATATTTCAGAAGCTCAGCACTTTGTTAGGGTACTCTGGATGAAGTCCTGTCCAGGTACAAGGAAAGGCTCAGCTCCCATGAATACCATTCAGGTGAGAATTTAACTCTTTTTAATTGCCCCTTTTAGCTTAAACACAGCCATACAAGCAATAAGGCCAAGTAAACCACAGTAAAGTGACTGCAGCAGACTCAGAGAGGAATCCCTGTTCACACAGGCTTTCCAGCTGTTGTTCAAGTCCATCATCACATCCAACCCAGAGATGATGCCTACACTGCAACATTTTGCAGGATTCTCCCCCACTGAAGCAGCAGCAGTGCCTGTGTGCTGGATCAAGCCTGTACTTGGAAGACAGCAGCAGGATCGAGGTGCCTTGAGATGCAAGGCTTGTAAGCTGGGAGGTTAAAAGCAGCATTAGAGAATCAGGTGTCCAATTCCCACTGAGAACTACTGGTAATTAGTATCTATAATAATACAAAGACCCATGCAATTAGTATGCAAAGATGCTTGTGTAGAGGGCAGGCTGGCTGAGATTTCATTTTTAGGGTTTCCACAGCAATTTTGTTTGAGACCTAACACTTGATTTTTACCTTCAATATTCCTCTATATCCCACCTACCCTATCCTTACAGCACAAGCCAGCAAGATTACAAAACAGGGCTTATCTACAAAGAGCGTTTCCCTGCTATGGAGCCTGTGATGCCCTGCAATTTAAATTGCAATGGTTTCTTCTTTGAAGGATTGCTAAGTGGCAAGAACAAAACCTATGACTGTCAGGCTCTAAGCATCACAATTTCTTATGGCTTTACAGCAGAACATTAGGACAGGATGAAGAATTAGCTGTGTCAAGGAGAAAATTTGCTACTGTCAAATTTGTTTAGTTATTCAGAGTTACAAATATGATTTGCTGCTACCAAAAAATCAACTAGGCTGTATTAAAAGTGTAATTTGATACCCGGCTATAAATCTCTTTAATAAAGGTGTGGTGGAAATGATGTTATCCATATATAAAGATTAATCTCTATTTAAATATATATATATTCAGGAAGCTGAACGATGCCAAAGCTGAAAGGCATCTTCTAAAGTGCGAAGGTGCTTTGTTACTCCTGGTAAATGCTAATTCTTTTTGCTGCCGCTTGGTTGTACTTTACATTTAACCACACAGTCCTATTTATTATTCTCACTCTGAACTTTCACGGCATCCCTTTCATCACTTAAATTCCCCCTTTCGAAACAAACATCTATTTGAAAAAAAAAAATCTTTAAAAAAAAAAAAAAAAAAGGAGAGAGAGAGAGAATCAAAGCATTTTTAGTGAAATGAAGTTTTCTGGACTGAATTACCCAGCCTACACCATAGCATGCTCAGCCAGTGGAAATTATTTAGGAACAAGCGAGGGATGGGGCCAAAGGCCCGAGGCCTTTATCTGGGCGGATGATTGATGTGCTGCGGGCCCCGCTGTGGCGAACAGCGATTTTTATCTGTTGCCAGCAGCAACAGGGCCGGGGCGCAGCGTGAGGCCCGCGGCCGGCGGGGCGCGGCACCGGCCCGCACACAGGGACACACAAACGGCCTTTTCAGCCGGACAGGTCTCGTGGGGGGCTCTGACATAAAGGGCCCTTTGGAAAGGCTGGAATTGTCAGCCCTTTGATGGCCGCATGCTGGGCCATTAGCTTCTGTTACTAATTTGCGGTGCATGTGAGAGGGCAGAGCGGCGGGAACACCTGCGAGCGGCTCGGGCCCATTGTGGGACGGGTTTTGTCAGGAGAGACGAGGAATAAAGGACGAGGCATAACCCTTCCATCTAAAGGGCAGATGACACAGGCTATTATCGTTTCCAGCCATCAAAAGGACGGCTCTGAAGTAACATCAAGCCGTCTAACTCAAACCTGGAAAGGCAAAGAAACTAGGGAAATTCAGAGTTAATAAGGGGCCAGCTGTAACACGATGTGCCAGGCTTCTGCAGGAACTTTTCGGGGAGAGGCACCCTTACACACCAGGATACTGAAGAACAACACACGGAATTCAAGGATAAACCGTGATCTGTGGTTGTACCACAGATTCTGAGAGCCTCCTCAAGCCCCGATGTGCAAAACATAAAAGGGGGAAAATAATACTGAAAATGGGGGTATTCATGGCAGATGCCAGCCCTGGCCAGAAGTAGGAGAAATGCCATTTGGAACCGCTGTGCTAACTTCTAAACCACGGATTCCTGTGCCCTGAACACAATAATACATTTTTCCACCAGCAATCCCAGAGAGCATTAAAGCTTTCACACAACTGGGCCAGTGAACACACCCAGAAGGTCTCCCTGCCCCACGCATGAGCTAAACTGAGGCACAGCAAACAGCACGCCCCAGATCCCAGAGCAAGATTATGGGAGCACTGGGAATACAGCACAGACCTCCTGTCTCCTCCTCTTGGCTTTGAACACAAAACCTCGCTTCCTTTGTTGGTTAATATTCAGGATGCAGAAATTATAAGCATTCAAGGCTGAAACTTTAAAGATTAATATAAAGGCAGCTCTTGTATTACATTTGTGCAAGCAACCAGAAAAGTACATATTGTGAAATAATCCACAAGTCGTACTACTGTAGGCCACTGCAGTGACTAATGAACATGTTAACTTTCAGGCTGAGTTTTGCTGGAAAGCAATTTTTCCCACCAAATTATAAAGTCTACTTCAGTAAAAGAATAATTTACAACTCTCACAGCACCATGGTGTCACAAAAATACCACTCCAGCAAAATTAAATAGGCGTCAGAAAGCACCACAATATCCCAACAAATCCAGTCCCAACTCCAGTGGGAAGGATGAAAGTCCACTGCAGTGGACAGAGTCTGCACTGCTGCTAAAGACATACTTTTACTGAACAAAATTTCTGTAAAACATGGTTTGCAGGGTCTGTATTCATGCTACGGCAGAGCCAGGAACCAGAAACGGGGCCCCACTGCGTCAAGCTACTAGTTGTCAGCCCTGGGACATCAGACCTCCAGCTTTGCTGAGTACTTCTTAAATGAGCTGTAAAAAGGTAGCTAAGAAAAGCAAGCCTGTGGTCAAGATGGCTTTGCATTCAAAATATAAGGCTCTGCAACTTTAGTGGTGATTTTCTTAGGCTGTTTGCAAATTGGAAGAGGTTGAAAACCACCAGCAAGACTCCAAGTGAGGTATGAGAGAAACCTACCATTATAAAAGAGGTTTGGTAAAATGGCAACAGACTTTGACCGAACCAAAACCCAAATAAATATTAAAAACACATTACTACGAGTCTGGAATCAGAAAATGCCATCAGCAAGGCTCCAGGAAGTTCTGAATCTGGCTCCTCACAATGCAACTTTAATTACGAGTCTTTCCTACCTGTGCTTCCAGCTTCACAGCAATTGAACACATTTAAATGTCTGAAAACCTCAAAACATGAGATCTTGATCAAACCATTGCAAGCTTATTTTCAATGACATGTTTGCCTTAGGTTTCACAACCACTGATTAGAATTCATTCCTTTTAAAGCAAATTCTGACAAAATCAATCAACTTGAAAAGGTACTGGTGAGTGAAAACCACCACTCTCAGTAAAGCCACAAGTTGCAGCCATGCTGTCGTCCTGCTGAGCTGACAAAATCCCACTCCAGATTGTGTTTTCTTGGGATTCCTGCAACTTTCTACTGCTGTCACTGACAGAGATGAAAATCCTACTGTTCTCCCACTCATTGTCCAAGGCCAGTGAGGTAAAGAGCTACCTGAACAGAATACCCACAAGGATGTTTGCTCAAGGCAGACAGATCAGAGATAAGGTTTTGGTCAGATCAGGTGTAAACCACTCATGAGGCGAAGCAGAAACTAGTCCTGCTGAGGATCTTTCTTCACACTCCATTCCTCAAGTAAAACAAAGCAAAAACCTCTAAAATCCCTTTCCTTGTCCCCCCCAAAACCTCTAGATAAACCAAACGCCCTGTTCAGAGGCTGAACCATTCACACACCTCACAGATAATAATCATCCTGTCGGCCCCACGCCTCAGAGCTGGCAGGCAGCCCCCAAAGCAGCTTTGATTCTGCACGTTTTCACATTACTCAACCCCTCCACACAACCATCTTCTGCTCACTTTCCCTGGCTGTCCAGTATAGCATTGAAGAAAATTAATGAGGAACTGCCCTTCTAATTTTTCTCTCTCTTTGGAGAGCCTGCCCTCCCCTTTGATCTCCCCGTGAGCCTGTTCTGGTGGGTGACACAACCACCTGAACAGAAACTTTAAAGCACAAGTCACTGAGGTAGTGTGTCAGAAGACTTTGGGCCAACAAGATGGGCACCATGCTGACACTTTAGTGAAAAACATGCCAAATTCCTCCTTTCTAAACACCAGATTAATCTAAAGTTCATTTGCATTGCTCTTATACATGTTTGAACACATCCTCTTCATTTAAACTGCATTGCCTTAAACAACGTCCATCATTTTTCTCATTCAATGCTGCAGTAGTACTGGAAACTGCTGAGGAACTGATTTCCTTTACATTTGCAAGACTATTCAAATTTCTTTATTCAGTTCCAAAAGCCAGCTATCACATCGATTCTGCTGACCCAACAGCTCACTGGCCATCATTCAACCGAGGAACCCAACGGAAACACTTCCCAAAATCCCTGAGTTGGGTCGCTGCTTCCCCCCTGACCTAAGATGATTTAAAACCCACTGAGGTGAGAGATGAAGTGGGGCCTGACAGGCCACTCTGCCCACACTTGTGCTCTCTGCACCAGCCAGGTGTAGCCCATCAGTGCTGCAGAGGGTATGTGTCACCTTGTGCTAACATCCTTCACATAAAACCATTATCTTTACATCACTCATTGGCCTTTATACAAATAAAGACACTGAACTAAAACACTGCGGCAGAATCGGTTTCTTTTGGTGTTGATAATGAAGGCTTTGGCTTTTATTTCCCACATAAATATGTACTTTTTTTCCAGGAAAGGAAGGAAAAAAAGGAAGGAAAGGAACAAAAAAAGGAAGGGCCTTTCTTCTCAGTAACTATTGTAATTTCCTAGAAGTATCAACCAATTCTTACCCTCCCTTCTCACATGGGACCAGATATATGTATCTGTGAGAACAGCCCACTTAATTCCCTCCCTGTAAATGCTCTAAATAGGATCCAGAAATAGGATTCATATAATGAAGCTGATTCTGGCATGCCTGAAAAAGTTCTACTTGTTGCAAAAAATATTTCAAGAATGATGTACTGTGAGAAGTATCATTGTTTGTGAGTTCTGAAATGCAAATATGCAAATATGGACGCAATATTTTTTTTTAAATAAACAAAGTCTTAAATAGTTGCCCAAAAATAATGCAGCCAAGCTTGAGAAATAGATGTAGATATGAAAGTCATAATTATCCAGCAGGACTAATCCAAAGAGATTAGTTGGAAACGGAAAAAGAACGAAAACAAGGGAAGTGATAAACACATGAGACGCAGCATTTGGTTTCAAAGTGGGCCAGGTGGCTTCCTTGGCACTCTGGCAGCAGGGAATACTTCAGACTCTCAGCACATTCTGAAGGCAGAGAAGCTGCCTGCCACAGCCCATTGGGTGGGCACAGGTTCAGGAATCATGCTCCCTATCCTTTAAAAGCAGCTGGATTGGAATGCAACCGCAGAGACCTTCACAGTACCCTGCTGCCTTGCAAATCTGGGGAATAACTCATGCCACTGCAGGCTGCAAGTTCATCTGAATTAGGAGTCTGGTACTCCAGTTGTAGTCATCACACAATCTCCAGGTGAGTGAGACTCCTGGAGCTGGGATGTATGCCTTGGGTCAGAACGAGCCGTGGGGAGAACTTGGAGAAAGCCATGAGGGCACAAGGGAAAAGACAAGGGGTGTTTGGTTCTGCAGCTTCACAGAGGCATGAGCTGCTCTCACCACAGCTGATGACTCCTGGTCCTGTCTAATGCCAGTGCCCTGCCCTCTGAGATTCAGCTTATGCTCCACACCATCACGTCCCTTGGAACACACTCTGGGGGCAATTTTGCATATGGTCAGTCCCTATAAACACGAAAGGACACTGACCTGGTATTATCCAAGACAAAGGGCTGGGAACAAGAGAAAAGATGGGGAAAGAAAAAAAAAAAGAAAAATAGTTCACTTTGTGGGTAGTGTTTTGAGAATGAAATCTTTTCAGCTACTTCCTTCAGGTGCTCTCCATCCCACAGCCTTCAAACAGGCATGTTCTGCTGCAGCAATGAGCTTCACAAGGTCTGGTGTTCTAGGAAGGGCAGTGGTTTAGCCACCTCCTCAGTGTTCTGCACAACAATTAGTAGGAGTTTCATCTCTGCACATCAGAGATGTGGTCTGCCTGTGGATAATTTTTCATAGAACTCTTAAAAGTGATGCGTTAAAAGCATTTATCAGAAAAACCAGTGTGACAACAACAAAACCTGCAAAAAATAAAACACAAGAAGCCAACCACTCAGGCACACACACAAGCTTCCAGACATTTAATTACAAAATAAATGCATATGACAGACATCAACAAGCCTACAGGAAGATTCCTGTTTCAGTATTCAATGCAGCCTCAATAAATATTTCAAGGTTTCAAATGGATGCTTTGCAATAGCACAGTTTCCATTTGCACAAGTGCCAGAAGGAAGAATTCAAAACAGGCTTAAAGCAAAATCAGAGTATTTTCCTGTAAAACTTTAATTGGGAAACTGACACTATATAATCTGTACATCATTGCCTTCGAGCTGTTGTTAAAAAATTAAAGCTGTATCAAAAGAACTGCTTTGTTAAATTAACACGTTATGCATACCAGACATAATCTGCAGCAGGAAAGGAAATAGCTTTGAGTCCAAAATACACTGATTGCTGTGGTTGTCATTGGCAGAGGCTGAGCCAAACAATGTCAGCAGACTAAAGCATCTCTTATGCCTCCTGTACAGACACACGCCCTTATAAACACCCAGCCGTGATTTCAAAACCTGAACAAAAGCAGCAGACCAGCAGGATTTCATCATGCTACATCATTACAGCTACAAATCACACTGTGTGAATTCAATGTGAAGTTTTGAGATGTGCAGGTACAGGGTGAGGCTGTGCTGCTGGAGCCCAGCTGCCAAGCCCACCTTTGATTTTATTTATTTGATTAGCACTGAGGAAGGGGCTGGAGTGCCCAGGGCTGGTGTGATGGGCATAAGGGCTCTGGACCAGCCATGGGAGCATCTCACCATGGTGCAAGACATCCCAGCCCCTTGCTCCAGTGGGAAGCACTGCCTTCCCCACGCTTGCTTGGCAGCATCTGCAGGCATGCAGCCACTGCCAGGACAGGCACCTGCAGTGTGGGGAGCTGGGCTGCAAGCTGTGGCCTGGGACAGAAGCCAAGGGGCTTGGTTTGAGGAGAGGGATGGTCAGACAGGAACATGGGGCAAGCAGCACAGAGCTCCTTATACTCTAGGCACAAGACAAAAAAATTAAGTGGATCTTCAGAACTATCTCACCTATTTTAGTAAATACTTGGTAAAACACTCTCCCATCTTTGCATCTCAAGAAAAAACCCAAGTACCACTACCCCATTTTAAGGCCAGAGATCCTCAGGCACTAAGGCTCAGAGGAACCTGCCTAAGGCCTCTTTGAAAGTATTAATTTAAAACCTCATTTGCTTAAGTTTCTCTCTGAAGTACATTCTGATTCTGAAGTCTGCTCAGCAAATACATGCCAAAACCAAACCAAGTGCCCTAAGTCATACCCAGTATATGACCACCTTCTCTGTTTAACCTTTGCAAGCCCTTGTCACAGTCACTATCACTTTGGCTTCAGATCAATCCAGGCTCATCAAACAGGCTACACTTTGAAAAGTGATTCATCACTTTGTATGCCCAAACTCCTGACAACACGACAGACTCAAGGAGGCCGAGTTTTCTAAAAATACAGAGCACGCTTCCTCGGAAAAGCTCGGTTCCTCTCATGTTTCAAGTTGTTCACCTCTGAATCTGAAGTGCCAAAGTAATTTTGAAAGATCTGAACGATAATGTTTCCTCAGTAAGAATTTACAGCTTTGCACAGGACGGTCTGTACTTCATTCTGTGCACCACGAGTCTGAGGCAGTGCTGTGGTCTGCAGTGGTGAAGGCGGGTTAACAGTTTTGAGGCTTTCAAGATAAGCAAAATTTCCCTTGACGCTGTAAGCTCTTCAGGTGGTTAGAGACAACAGTTTCTGCTTTTTTGAAGTCTTCTCAGAAAAGAGCTCACATAATTTTATCAGTCTCTGGGGTGACCATCAGATAACCAAGCTATTCCTGTCGGAACCACTCAATGCATCTCCCCCTTCCTGTCACTGGCAATCCACAAGACAACGAGGGGATTCGAGCTAACCACAGGGCTCACAACTTAACTGATTAAGTAGGTGGGAACTGATGCCAGCTCAGCTCAAAGTGTCTGTCTCTGCTAACCAGAAGCCAGCCACAAGCTGTAGAGGGGAATGACCACAGATAACACACTGATACTGAAACCGTTTGGTGAAGCTGCAGCTTCCTGTTTGAGTGCTCTCGCAATCGCTTCGAAATGAATCTTCAGCAGGAAACCGGCTGCAGTTAAATAGGCTGTTTGGTCAGTGTGAGGTGTCTATTGCTGCCCCTTGTTTTCGAGGCACCATTTATTATTCTCTCCTGCCCTCTTCCCCGGCTCTCTGGAAATGAACTGAATTAGGGCTCCTCACAGAACGAGTCTTTAGGGGAGAGGAAAGATGCTCAGGCAAAGTCTGTGAGCACCTTCACCCGTTCCAGTTCGATGCCTGCCAGTTACACAGTGCTCTGTGGCCTCGGGCATTCCACTGTGACATCCTAATCTTCATGACTTGAGCTCTTTTTCTCTTAAGCCAGGATGCTACTAGATGCTATTAAGCAGCTTCGGAATAGACATGAATACATGGGAAAAGGTGTTCTGTGAACTGGAAAGAGAGGTTTGATCCAGCTTTGGTCACAAGCCATGCTTGTGTCAACACCTGCTTGTATTTTGCCATGAGAAATGCATGCAGAGAAAGCCTTTTAGACAAGTGATTTTTGAGATCAAATTTTGAATCTTTGGTTCATTACAAGTATCCCACTAAGTTTAGCTTCTCAGCTGTTCAGTGCTGCTGCTGCCCTGCAGGTGATGGCAGAATTTCATCAATCCATTAAAACACATACATGCTTTACCCATCTCAAATGCAACCATTTTTTCCTTTGGTGATTACCAACTGGCCTGAAAATGCTGCTGCATGAGTTCAAAGCACACAGTCTGCACCATCCCTCATCTACAGCACCCTAATTGCTACAGGATGTCCAAAAATGATCCTGCTTTGATTAGCTGATTTCAAGGGCAGCATGAACCATTTCAACCCCATGTCCAGAAAACCCATGAACCACACACGATAGCTTCTTAATCAATCCCAAAATTTCTTATTGTTTACAGGTAACAATGTACCAGTCTAAAAAAACTGAACTGAGGTTTGCAAGCACCTAGCAGCTACATCTTACATCTTCCCAAAAACTGACATTGTGTCCTGAGGCTTTCTGGTGAACACATGTGGCGAATTAATCAGACAAGAAAATTCTTCAGGATACTACAGATCTAGGCTGTAAGTGTTCAGGCACACAAAGTCTTATCCATCATATAGCACAGAGAAGAAATGCAGACAGTAAAGGTATGAATCAGGCTACATTCCTGTAGAAACCACTGCAGCCACATCCACAGTGATGTAGCTGTATGTCACTTTTCCATCATTCTGGTTGCAAACCTCTGAATATTCACAACCAGAAGCATGGCACCTGGAAAGAATCTACAAATAAAGCAGTTCATTCCATTAAAATCTAGATGTGATACCACTTGAGTGTGTAACTTAGCAGCACTGCATAAGGACCACTAGTGCTTGCTGGATTTTTTTATTATCTTTTTGAGACACATACTAACTCCATAATCAAAAGCAATTTTGAGCTCAAGACTGACCTCAAGGTCACAAGACTCTGTGGCAGACTGTTCCCTTTCATTGGAAGTACATCATACAGCCAGGACGTCAGCACATCCACACCGGATGGGCCACAGGGCTAATTAAAAAGCAGCTTTGGTGGTTGTATCTGTTCCAAGAGCAGGTTAGTAAACCAAAATTTATAACAAGTAATGAAACTGAAGGTGCTAAAGAAGCAGACAATTCCCACAAAAACAAAGCAGAGCTCAGAGCGATGAACAATTTTTTTACTCAACCTCAGTGCCTTTGAGTTTCTGACCTGTGACGAGCTGAGGAAAGAGAGAACAGCTACAATCACCTGAAAACTATGCCGAGACACAGGGTATTCTGAACTGGAAGTTAAAAAATTTCTCCATGAAATTAAGTAACATTGATGGAAGGGTTTTAAAATAACTTTTGGATACAGCAATGCTTGAATTTCAGAATTACACCATTGCCTCCCTAAAGGTATTTAATAAAACAAAGAGACAAGCAGAGAGTATTTGGACTTACCACTTGCCAAATGGTATTGCAAAGGCCTCCCACCCCGGTGGGATTCCTAGCTCACACCCAAGTTACAATGGATTCATTTACATTTCTGCCCTTGTCCTGCATTCCCCAGCTTTCTAGAACTGCAGTTGGTCCTTTTGCACCACACAGGAAGTCTCTTACAGTTTCATTTATTTATTTGCTATGAAGAGGAGAGAGGACGCCTTTCTAAAATGTTACCAGCAGGTCTTGGTGACTGGGGCTGGTGTTGACCATGAGCAGCTGTGATGCTGAAACACTGTGGCAGCAGGAAGTGAAAACACTGACCTTGCGTACAAAACATCTCACATGGCTGACCAAGGTTCCCATCTGAATGCTCCTCTACCAGCAGTGCAAGCACTGCAGATGAAAACGTTGCTCTTCAGCAACTCTTTTACTGTTTCAGAGGAGTCCCTAGAAAGGCAGCCCAGAACCCCAGGCTCCTCCCTGAACCACCTGCACAGGGACACCAGCACAGAGCCCCTCTGTTCTCTCACTCCGTAGGGAATGGAAGAGAGCTGCCTTCCCACTGCAGAGGAACCACATGGCTCAGTATCTTCACATTTTAGCAGCCAGCTCTATTGCATCCAGGCTGAAACACGAAGCAAGAAGGAGAGAAACCTCAGCCTACAGCAGATTTCCACCCATTTGCAGCTTTCACAGCAGAGCCCCCACACCTTCAGCATGTTACCAAAAGTTTTCTTTGGTGTGAGAGCTGACTTAGGGTTGCATCTGTTGTTTTGCTAAATTAAAGTTGCATTTTTGTCTTCTGTTAGGATAGGGAAGAAACTGAAGCTCTCTCTCGCCTGCAATAACATATCCCAATTTAAAAAAAAGGTGACAAGGAAGAAAACCAAGTGATGAAACTGAGTAAAAACCACCAACCTACAGGAACCCTTCCCTACACTCTGGATGTGCAGTAACTAGTTTTACCATCACCCAAAGAACTTACCCTTTCTAGACTACTTTAATTCAATACAGTTTAACATAGGGAAAACAATTTTGGGACTGGTAAGCAATCAGGGTATTCCACTGAGCTGCACAATTAAATATTTATGATGCTTCAAGATGACAGACAGTGTTCTCTAATGCCAATAACACCCACAAAGTTGATGCAATCGATCCTTTTTCCTTGATCTCTCTTGTTCACCAACTATCAAGGCCAACAGAACATGCTCATCTTTTACTTCCACAACTGCGTTCTGCAGTGGCACTGTTATTTCCTCTGCTGCTTCCCTTACATGCCATGGTTTTGGGTGCAGTTTCTGCAAGGGCACAGTGAAATATCAGACAAAACCAGAGAGTGTGAACCCCTGTTTCACCCACCCTCATGAGTTTCCTCTGGGGAACCTACCACAGCACCCAGCACAACAAGCACCAGAGCATTGGCATCCCACAGAAATGGACTATTTTAACCCTCCCTGTAGTTATAAAACACCAGCACTGCCCATTCTCACTGCACAAGACTATCAGAGAATTAAAGAAAAATCAAAGGCAAATCCCCCAAGAGGCCACACACTTAACCCCTGTTCACTGTGGTAGTTAGGTAAGGAGCCCTGATTCTAATCAGCTGTCTGCTTTAATCATCTTTTTGTTGGCTTTGGTAAAGGGAAAGGAAAGGGAATTAAAACAAGGCAATAGATTCTAAGGAAAGAGAGTCATGATAGCAAACAACAGTGTGAAAACAGCTGAGATAGACAAGCAAATACCCTGCCCTGCCACACAAAGAAAGCTACAGCATGTATATGAAACAACTGCTTCGGGACAGTCTTAATCAAAAAGGCCCAGAAATAAAGACCAGATATTCTCAAAATCCTCTGCCTTTCCTCTTCAGCAGGATGTAATCCTTTCCAGGCTGGTGAATTCAAGATGGATTTAGGACAACTTTTCATTTTAGCGTGCAAGGCCAGCGACAGCGAGGTTATCCCAGCCCAAAAGCCAAGGAGCACTGGGAATTTGGGGGGATGCGTGTTTAACAATAGCGCCTTTTTAGTCAGATTAGAGGGCTGCTCCCCCCCACTGCCCCGAGCGGAGGGCAGCGGCCGCGAGATTAAAAACACGGGCAAAAATCACACACGAGTCAGATGTCCCAACCCCGAGGGGCTCGCCAGGGCTCACGGTGTCAGCTGGCTGTGCCTCCCTGCAGCTGGGGGTTTATGGAAATCGGGATCATCCCGTCCCACTCCGGCCGCAGGGACAAAGGGGCACCACTGCTGAGCCTCTGAGGCAGCCCCTCTGCCAAGGCCACTGCTCAGGCAGGGGGAAACTCAGCCAGAGAGGGCCCTTTGTGCTTGCTTACGGCTGTGGAGATGAGTGAAAATCCATGGGACTTTTCATCCTAATTAAAAGCAGAGGTCATCTAAGAAGAAACAGACTTTCAGAAAAGGGAACTTCTAAAGGGAAATGTGTTGTAAGGAAGTTCATGGACTTCAGTATTTGTAAAGCTGAAGTATGTAGTTTATTTGTGTTTGTACTTCTGCTTAAGCTTTCCATGGGACATTTCAAAAACCCTCAGAAGAGCTCCCACAGATCTGGAATAATATGTGTACTAATTACTCAGCTCAATTTGAGCTCATGGCTTATGGGACAGCCCCTGCAGCCAAGGGGCCAGCTCCTCAGCTGGCTTACAGCAACCTGGCTCCATCCCACATGGATGGGGGAGCAAACAAACTCTATTTATTCAGTGAACTCAGCCTGTCCAGGTGAATTCAAGCATGGGGATAGTTTTTGTGAAGTGAGGCTATTTAGGATCATGGAAAAAGAAAACCAGCAGAAGTTAAATACTTTGAACTGACACCCATCATTTTATTCCTGGCTCGCTAAAACTGATGGTATTTTACAGGGAAAACTCCTTTCAAAATATGTTATGTTTCTATTCCATATTATTATTTTTCTATCTTTTAAAATCTTTTGTGCTGTCATTGCACTTTCAGGCTACATCACTTTTTTACAGTCCCTTTTTCTTTCTCTATCTGTCTTCAAAGAAGACAGAGTATTGTTCCACCTGAAGGGGACCTATTTTGACCAGAAGAAAAAGACAATTAGAGTCCCTCTTTTATGCTTGGCATTATGGCAAAAAGAGATTGACACTTATTTGGAATTATTACTCCCCTATTCATAAATCTTGTCCAGAAAGTCTTGCTCACATTGCCAGCCCACAGGCACACTATTGTAGGAAATACATTTTAAATTCAGTTTTATCATTTAACTTTGGCTCCAGCTCAAGGAGTTTTAGATTCATAACAAGAGCCCTGTTTCCAATATCGATTTTTGGCACAGAAAAATGCTAATTTATCAGAGGTCCTAAAATACAATAAATTTTCCAGCCCAGCCAAGAAATGTTACCTACCTACAGAAGAGATTTTTCATTAGCATGTGACAGAGCAGCAGGTAGAGACACCCCATTAGTCACAATTTCAGTGTGCCTCTGGTCATCGAGTGTGCTTCCACACCATGAGGGAAGCACACCAGGAATTCCCAAACAGAAGTGTGACATGCTTCACTGCAATAATTTTATTATTTTCATGTAGAAATGTATCCTTCTCAGGGTATCAGTTTCTCCATGGCCACCTTAAAGATGTCAAGGTATACAGTCAGCCCTGGGGTCCATGTAGGAAGTGGTACCAACTCAAGGTCTGTACAGAAAAGATGCTGTTGAAGGTACTTTTCCAAGTCACCCTTTGGTTCCAACCTAACAGCACAAGAGCATGCTTGAAGCACAGAGTGGATCAGGGAATGCTGCTGGCGTGATCTTCAGTGAGCCTCTGTAACCATTACACGGAAGCCATGAACCTGCCCATGCTCACACCAAGGATTTCTGGCATGAGAACAGTCTCCTTAGCAGGGACCATCTGCTTCAGGGTTTCACACAACTGCACTGAGCTGGCACAAAACTGAAAGAGGCCATGGAAAGAGCTTTACAGGGGATATAAACCTGCAGAGTCAACAGTGCCTCAGTGGACAACTTCCCAGCACCTTGCAGCCATTTGTACCTGTCCTCCCTCCCACTGAGGTCACTGCACTGGGCACTAACTCTGTGCTGAAAACCAGGGGAATGCAGCTTAGAACTGGCTGTCCCAGCAAGTGCACTCATGGCCACAAGCTAAAGAGACCTGACAGGAGCAGGGTGGTTGTGAGCAGCAACAGCCTCACTGTACAGCAACACTGAGCTCACAGCACAGGATAGGAGTCCTGGATGGCTGTAAAGATCTTTGCCAGGAACTGGAAAGCCAGTTCCAAAAATGAATGAGCTCATTTGAGAGGAACAGCCAGGAAGGGGCAGACTGCGGTCCAGGCACACAGTGCAGTGGGCTCAGCGTGCTCAAAGCCTACCCAGTGCCTGCCTGAGTCACCTCAGGTTCAACTCCACCCGGGGGATGAGATAACTGTTCTCAGGCTACGACACCAAGCAGGAGGAATGAAGGTTGCAGATAGCACTGAGCTGACTCTGGATGACCCAAGAGTCTCTGCAAGCCTTATGGTGTTGTGCACATTTCTCTCTATCCATGACCTCCAGCCTGAGCTATCTGAGACTCTGGTTTCCGGCGCTCAACAAGGAAGATGTAAAATCAACAGAATTTGATCAGCTGCCAGGGATTTGACTAGGCTACAAAAACTTTGATATTTTACAGAAGCTCAGAATAAAAATCAGCTGCTGCTGTTGCCAAGTGTATGTTACTGTTTTCATTTTTTAAAAAAACCCTTTCAAGAACAAATAAAACCAAACAAAGACGTCTCATCCTCCTGTACTTTCGTTCCAAGGCACACTCAGACAGGCTGGCTCACTGGCTATCCATTTGCCATATGCTTTCAAGTTTTTTCTTTTATTCACTCCCACATTTTAGCCCCTTCCATTTCAGAAGACGAACAGCTGCGCAGATGCTCTATAAATAAACTACATAATTTATTGGAAGAGGTTTTCTGTTTATTTTTTTAAGCTACCACATATTCCCCAGCCCTATCCTTTTCCATCCTCTCTGCAAAACTGAGTCAAGTTCTACTGCAGCTTGGGTTTGTCTCTACAGTGTGCTAACCTTATAAACAACTGCAAATTTTTAGCCATTAACAACAAACTGTATGTACTGATATTCATTGTAGCTACTTTATAACGATGTTTGATTCTAAATGAACTGTTAGAAATAAATTTGACAAACGTCCACAGGGTGGATATGTATCAGTGATATATAGAAACCTCAAATAATTCTAACTCTGATTTCTGATTCTCTGTGTACTTGTTAACAAATCAGTGCATTTTCAGGTAGGCAGGCCTCTCATCCTGTTACCAAAAAGAGAATCTGTTTTGTCTGCTCAGAGGACAGACAGACCTCTCTGACTAAGATCGCTAATCTCATTTGTGCATGCAGGAAATGTGACAAATGGCTGGAGTAGTTTATCACACAAATGTAACCATCAAGTCATAACCATAAACAAACTGATGTTCTACTCCTCAGCACAGCGGAAGTATACATTTAATGAGATAAGGATATGAAACACATGCTGCTGATGAGAGAAGGAGCTTGCAGCAGCAGCACAGACATAGAAATGTCTCGTCCTATCCAAGTGAAAGCAAATGCCATTGGAAACTTTACTTTGGGAAAAGGGCTATAAGAAATTTTGTCCATGATATGTACAGGAGACTCTGAAACTATGCCAGGTCACTGTTAATGCTGGTTTTGAGGCTCATATTAACTCTAGGTGCAGCTGGAGTTCACCAGAGGTTATGTGGTAACTTCACTGAGACAAGAATTTCACAGTTATTTCAAGCATGCTCTGTATTTAGGCACCTAATATTCCATGGGAAGCCTGAAGTCAAGGAATTTGCTGGAATATCCAACACTCAGAAGTCAATTATTTAGACACTTGCATTTAGTTTTCTTCCTGACTCTAGCTCCTCAGTCTGTACTTTATGGATGAGGCATTTGCTGAGGTTTTTCACCAATGAATGAGCCTGCTCTGACTGCCCAGACAGACCTTGATGGCTCAGCTGGATGAGCCAAACCTTGGACTGAGATATTTCATGCAACATTCCTACTGTAGGTTTTAAGATCTCTCTTTGCAAATGCTCATTTCCTTAAAATGTGCATTTTCTACAAATGTTTCTGAAAGCAAACATCTCTGCAAGGACAGCTGACACAAGTGAATGGTGAAGAGTGCAGATTCAGAACGAGGTAATTAAAATTGAGCATGCACAAAATAGTTTGTGGTATTTAAACAGCTGCTGATGGAACCCAGTACAAGAACTTTGCTGAGTAACAATATAGATCATCATTCCACAAGCCTTCCACTGATACCTTAAATGGCTACCTAGAAACAGAGACTAGACAGGAATCAAGGAGGAATTGATTGGAAAGGCCTTCAGAGGTACACTCTGGGCTCCAGAGGCTCCTGCCTCAGTGCATCCCAACAGGGACAAGGACAGCTCCCGAGTTCTTCCCACTTTGATATCAGCATCAATTCCCCAAGCAGAAGCCAGGCAAGGATGGAATTTGCCCAAGCTTGCCCCCCTCTCCCCAAGATGAAGGTTTACAGTTCTTGGTCTGGGTGTCCTTGGAGAGCAAGTCAGAGGTTTTATGTCTGTCTTAGCATAGAGAACAGCACTTAACGAGCTACAGGAAACTTCAGAGTTACACTAGCAGTACAGGATTTGAAAAATACAAAAGCTAAAACCTAAGGCATCACCACAACACAAGCCATCAGCACAGCTATCAGGAGGAACACCCAACACAGCAGTGTCTCCACCTTGCCTCCTGCTACCACTGCTTTCACCATGTCTGGGAAACAACCCATTTGATGTAAACAGGGGCAGAGCCAAAACAGTGACATAATGTTTCATATACAGCTGCTTTTGTGAGAAAATAAAAACTGTTATAGATATTATAGACAACTCCTGGTGTGGGGCCAGTTGTTTGGATCTGGTGGTTTGAACACCTCTGTGCCACCTGGGAGAATCAGCTTCCCAAGCCAGTTTGGGCCAGCGAGGTGTGGCAGTGCAGGAAGCAGCAGCCTCTGACTTATGCTAAATCAACTGAGAGCAGCATTGGAGTCTTGGGGGAAACAGCCTTGAGAGCTGGCACGTGGTGGGGCAGAAGGCAGTTTAACAGGGAAAATGACAATCCATAAAGAAAAGCAACACCAGGTCACACTACTCATGATCTCAAAATATTGCCCTGGCATGCAGAAAGTTCTTACCTTCTTTGAGAAGTTATGAGCTGGTGAAATAAGAGAACCTTGTCCCTACACAAGCACAGAGAAGGAGCTAGTAATTTTCTCAAAATCATTTCTCTGAGAAACAAAAGTAAATTTCTGAATAGCCAGCAATGGAAGAAAACAGTCCTATGATTTATTGGCCTTGAGACTCTGAGAAGAATTCTTTGGCCTCTTTCCATTACGATTTTGCAACCTATGTTATAGCCACTGGGAAATTGTTTAGTTCCCAAACCATGCCCTCAGTCATAAAATCTGTGAAGATGATTCATTATTATTTATGTGGTGCCATGGGCATACATGGCATTTACAGACAAATAGAAGATAAAGCATCTGCCTTTAGAAGCTTAGGTGAATCTGATTGCACAAATGCATGGAAAGCAGCACACAACAGGTCCTAGAGCAAACATTCCTCATCCCTCAATGAATTAGGCAATGATACTCACCTGGGATACTGGCAAGATTTAGACAGGAGGATACTTAGCAGACATGTAACTACTGTCTAAAAATTTGTGATGTTATTTCATCAGAACTGTTTTCAACTCATATTTTTTTCAACTCATATGTTATTTTGTAATGGTTTTATGATGAAAATGTACTTAATCTTGTATTATGAATTTCTGATCATATGCATGATAGCCTGCGACAGTGTCGCTATGAAATCAGACCATAAATTCTGCACTGCCTGGCAATTTTTTCTCTTTGTGCTCTGGGTAGAAACTCAACAAGTTCCATCACACAACCCTAAACTTACAACATAAACTATTGAAAGAAAAGAATTCTGGTGATTAGTGTAAAAAGAAATGTGTTCCAGGCCTCCACATCAACTTCCTGAAGTACATGAAATCACCTTTGTTCTGGTCCTACAGAGAATGAGCAGCTTTGGCTCTTGGTATGAAACAGTCTGGGATCATTCACCTAGAAGGCAAAACTTTATCACAGCAGAGGTTGTAAAAACAGCAATTACTGTCAATCAGCATAGGCAGGAATTGTTTGCTGGATTGAGACATTTACGTTCATATTTGCATATACCTTCATCTCCAACCTTTGCACTACACATGACCTACTGGCTGAACAACCAGGGTATCATATCTCCCCACCATACATTTGTTTTGAGAGTCAGATATAATGTGATCCCGGGAATTTTCATGTTGACTCTGCTAAGCCTCTCACACCCTCTCCTATTTCTGTATTACTCTACTCAGTGATGTCTGTGCCTGCCTTTTTGGACAGCTGAGCAGAAAACGTACCCAAAATAAACAAATTAATCCACCTCTACATGAAGAAACGTCATTATTGCACATACAAATAAGGTACATATGAACAGAAATGGACAATTAAACAAGTCTGGTACATTGCATACACAGGCAGACGTGTCCTGACCCTTTACCACCACCCTAGAGCATTGGGGCACTCCTGTGAAGGAAGCACCAGCAACACCCTCCCATGAAAACAAGCAAGCTTGTTTTGTAACTCAGCTTGTAAATAAGAGGACATTGACTGGTTTTTTGTTCACAATGGTAAGGGGCACAATTCTTCATAAAATTGGAGCAATTGTGTATTTGATTCTTGTATTTAACACACAAATGAAAACCAGTATGGGGGAGGGAGGAGAGAGGGAAGCATCTCCTGCTGGTGTTGAAAACTCTCCCCACTCAGGTCTTGTAATTCTCCAGATGTGACTAGCTGAAATACACCATAAACCAACAAAAAACCCCCTCCCTATAATACTAAATTAAGAAGCCCCCAGGCTCTTAATGCACTCCCACATGTCAGGGCTGTCTCCTGCCAGGTGCACCACAGCCCTGTGCTCTCACCCTGTTTCTGTTCTGCATTTCTTCCGTGGCAGTGGCTGTGCAATAGGTAGTGTAAACCTCTGCAATCAACATCAACAGAAGTGAAAGAATTAGCTGTAAAATGACTTACGGAGTAGCCTCTTCCTGAAAGCGATTGAGCAGAACTCTGTGGGAGGAAACAATATGCCACAGTAAGTAATGCAAGAGATTCTGTGTAATGTAAGATAAGAATCATTTTGCGATCCCCTCCCCCAGCCCAGTATTCCTCAGGGGAAAACTCCACAACCTCAAATGATCTCCTGATATTCTGTGTGCTACCACAGGAGTAACAGCCAAAGAGCACTTCCAGGTGAGGGCTCTGGGGCTATTTCAGAAAGGCTTTCATAAGGCAGAGCAGGGCTTCGACAGCTCCTCCTGACCAAGGTAAAAGCTCCCAGCGTGGGATACGTCTTCATAGCAGCAGGACACACACTTTGAACCATCCCTCTTCAGGATGTGACGGCACCTTCCTGGGAACAGCACGCACATGTAAGGATGCTCTCCAGAATCAGGGCTGTGCATTTTGCCTCATCAACTCCAACTCTCAATCATGTAACCAAATATCCCACTTTCCATTCCCCTCTATGAATCTGTGAGCCTCCAGCCTTCACTGCTGCAGAATTACCATATGACAACTCTATCTGAAATAACAATAGCAGCAAAGCACTAATTTATCATCTCTCAGAGCTTTAATAAGCATTCTGTCCCTTTTGAATAAGTTAAATTACATTGTTTACTCCTGCTCTTCATTTCAGCTCCTCCTGCTCCTTTCTCTACCACATCCTTACCTCTTTCACATGCTGCCAAATCATTTGGTTCTTTTCCTTCTCATTACACCAGCTCCAGTCACTTGGATCCCTCTCCCCTCTCTATGACCAAAGACTGTTGAGCTGCTGGGTTTTTGCTGGCAGAGCCTTTCTCGAAGCAGCTAAATGAATTCCACCTCTAGCTCCAGCTGCTGCTATATGCCTTCTTTTCGGAAATTAAAAAGGAGCCAGGAACACATGACACCACATAACCCAGCAAGTACTCTGCAGGCCAATTTCCAAGTGTGATTTATAATCATGATGCCCTCACTACATGATTTTATTAAACAAGATCCAGGGAGTCTTAGCAGTCCTGTTTCTAAGACTGATGTTCTAGTGGGTACCAAAAATACCGAATTGTTGCAGGCTGATCCTGAGGATTGTTTTGTCTTTTTGCAGCAGTGCCAGAAGTTATCACGTTACTAAATCAGCACAGCACAATGCCCCAAAGAGATTGATGCAAACTGGTTGCAAATACTTGTAATTTTTCACCAGCAAGATAAGAGTCCCTTTGTACTAGCAGTTTGAAAACCTTTTGATCAGAGAACACCTTGATATACACCGAAACCTTCTGCAGTCTCCTGCTCTCAGTGGAAGACACAACTGTCTTGTTGCTCTGCCCATGCAGGCTCTGTGCCACTGACTTGCACCTGACACCAGACAGGCAATTCTCCAGCCAGGTGCCCATGGAGGAAAGTTCCCAAAGCAAAGAAGAGACAAGAGCAAAGCCCTGCAATTATGGGGGTGTGGAAGGAGGGCTCCCTGTTAGCCAGGGACAAGAGGGAGGGTGCCAGGCAGAAAGAAAGATATGACCCAGCTCTCACACACATCTGCAGCCAAGGTGTGACACGGTGCCAGTCCCCACCCCTGGCATGCCAGGCCTGCCCCTCTGTCCTGCTGTGGCTCCAGAGACCTGTGTGCTGCTGGAGAAGGACAGCTTCCACATGGGAGCCTGAGACAGCCACAACACTGATAACAGCATTTCAATTCCCACCTTCTGCATATGGCACATGGATTTGGCCACTGTCTTCAAACACTACCAAAAAAATGTAGGGATTTATTTATAAACCTCTTTAATATAGACTGCCCAGAAATAAAGCTACAGACCAGTGAAAAGAAGGGTGGTAAAAGAAGATTTACCCCTATATTTTTATCCCTCTCTCTAAGTACTCCATACCCCAAAATACTCATGGAATTCAGCCTTGTAGAGAAAAGGATTAATAACAATATCCTGATATCTACATAACTACGTCAAACAGCTGAACACAATTATGTGTTCTGACACTTTGGAGAGCTTGATCAGGCAGTTCACCTAAAGTAAACACAGAAATGAGGAGGAGGCAAATTACCTGCTTGGAAAGGCAGGAGGAGGAAAGGAGAAAGAGTGGAAGTTCTCACTCCAGCCCTCCATCAACTGAGATTTAACCAAGAATGACAAGGTCTAACAAATTGGAAATAATAACCAAAAACAGAAACAAGAGGTTTCATTAGAAGCTTCTCTCTAGGGAGACAGCCTCAAAGCATTTTCACTCTCACAGTTATTTTCAATCTTTGAGTTTTGTGCTCACACAAAATGTTTTCCTGCCATGGAGCACTCTTGGACAACAAATGCACTAACAACCTGCTTTTCTTAAGATCTGCTTTTCTTAAGAGAACTTTCAGGCATCCCAAGCTGCCCAAGAACCCCAGGAATCTGCAGACCACTGGTAAAAAACCACTGAATAGAAAACAATAAAACCAGTTGTTGAATAAAGTGTTACATCAGAAATAATTAAAACTGAATGGCAATTTACTCTGGCATTTTTCACATCCAAGAGCCTCTTCTCTCTTAAAAGCTTTAACATCAAATTTCCTGAAAATCAGTGGTGAAAAAAGGGTGGAGTTTTCCCCCTCCCTCAGAATTTTTACTGCATATATAAAGTTAGTAACTGGTGGATACTTTGGAGTCAACTTGTAAAATCTTTTCCAACAATTAGGTTTATGCACAGCCATGCCCCACACTCCCCAGGGCTGTTTGCATGCATTTTTCTGCACATCTAACAAACCACTATTGCTTTCTTGGTTAGCTGGGAAAACTGTGGCTCTTTAGGCAGATCCATAGCAATTGCCACATGTAGCAATTCAGAAAAAAACACAGCTAATACCAGCTATGAGTGCCAGAGCAGAACAGTTTGTGTGCAACTGTGATGGATGTTCCTAACAAAAAAAATCTTTGGGGGTTAATACAAACATGGCTCAATCTGTATGTCTCTACATCAAGATCAAATAATGAGAAAAGTAATCAATTGTGGCTGCAAATATAAGAAATCTTAGTGGAAGTTTAACTTGGCATCTACCCAAAGCTGAAGAAACCTCCTTTCACAGTGAATGAGTGCTTGTCTGGCAGGAGTAATTACTGGGGCAAGCCTTCAGCTGGAACAACTTATCGAGGCTCTTACCTACAAGGACAGGAGCACTTACATGGAGGGCTGTCAGAAAACTCTCACTCTCCAAAGAGTCTATTTGCTGTTTTGGTCAATTTTCTCCTTGTCAGAAGGGCCTCAAGCAGCAGGGTACGATGGAGCCCGTGGTACCCAGCCAGCCACATTCCTGCTGGTGCTGCACCCACCAGCACAGCCCCTGCCTGGGACCTTTGGCTCACCTGACACTGAAACCCAAACCAGCTCTTACTGCTTCAACACACCAAGAAGGCTCAGCTCTGGCCCTCAGTGCCTGAAGAAACCATGGCAGGCAGGAAAGGGGCTGACAAACACACAATTCAAAGCCAGGATCGGCTCCCTGCAGCCAGACACAACAGCTGCTATGCTATTCCTTTCCAAAAACCTCTGCACCTGCAAACCCCAGCACTGCAGGGCAAGCAGGACGGGGGCAGGGATGTGCCCCACAGCCCAAGCAGAGCAGGGCTGGCAGGTACAGAGTTCCAGCCCTCCAGCCGAGCTCTCCACATCCACGCTGAGCCCGCAGCCACTGCCCCAGCTGGACAGCAATCCTGAGCAGACCCTCAGCGAGGGCAGCAGCCCCCTCTGACTGCCCTCTGGAACAGCTTTTGCCTCTCCCAGTGCTGTCTGCAACACCCAGCGTTCAAAGGAGGAGACTGCTATTAGTTAGGGGCAAAATGAGCATGGTCTGTGCATTTAATGATGCCAAAGTGGAGCTGCACTGCTACGTGGCATTTGTGCATGCAGATAAATGGCTTATAATATTTTGCAGATAATGTGCTCTTTTACAACTAAAGATTTTTGGTTCCTTTTAAGCCCAAGGTTAAAAACAAAACCAGACAGCACAGACAAGACATTTCAGTTATGTCGCAGAGTGAATTACTTCTACCCTGGGATAGCTCTCATGTTAATTACACTGGATATAAAAAAATACACCTTTCTGGCAGCAAAGGCAAAATCTTACTGCTGAAAGACTCTACTATCCCCCCACTGATGTCCTTGAGAGCTTGAGTTACACTGCTATCTGCAACTGTATTTAAAAGATTTCTTTCTTTCTTTGTGATAAAAATGGCAACTGCAATTTAGAAAAGAAAATCATGAGAAAATCTCACCAATAACCTGCAGCAGGTTTTCCAAGATTGTCTATTAAATTGAAAGGAAAAGTTATTTCCCTTGTATAAATAAAAGCATGGCCTTCCATTGCTCTCATGATGCAAAAGAAATTAAGATCCCCTCTGTTCAGTTTCTTAAAGCTATTGGGTTATTGAACTCAAAAGACAGCAAGAAGGGCTTTAAAATGCAGTAATAATCAAAGTAATAGGGCACCTCAAGGCGATTCCCCACTCTCAGTGGGACAGGCAGGTTTCAACTTGGATCTTTTGTGTCCTTGATATAAAACCCAACTATAAGGAGATTAGTTAAAAGCAGGTGATGGCAGCACAACCGCAAAACTAGTGTGTTTGTAGTGTCCCTTCCCTCCTCTTTGGCTAAAGGACACAAATTAACATATTCCAGAAATGTCAAGAGTTCATTCCTGCTTTTCTGACACGTGCCACTTTTGTTGGCTGAAACCAAGAGTGTATCAAGTACCTCCAAGTCAGATGTTGAAATGGCTGTTTTCAGCCAATAGCTATTCCTGTGTGGCACAGACAGTCCCCAAAACCAGCCTCCAACCCTACTGTTAATGTCATCCTTGTGTTAGTGTGGAAGCTGAGGCAGGGAAAGACTCAGATGTGCCCAGTGGCACCTGAGAAGCCCTCAGCAGAGGAGGGAACTGAGGCAGAATTCCCAGCTCCTACTTTATGCCAAATCTTGCCTTGCTAAATCACAGGCCCAAACTTATCATATGGCCCAGTGCTGCAAGGCTGATTTGGTTGGTTAGCACTCAGCAGAGTTAATCAATACTATGTGCAGAGAGATCTGATTTTGAATCCTGTTTTATAGCACCTGTTCAGGATGAAACTTGTCTCAGCTGTACCCATCTTCCACTCTTTCCCAGCCCCACAATCAGAGAGGGCAGAGGCACCAGAACTGCTTGTGTTAACCCTCCCCTTGGTCATTTATAGAGCATTCCACAACAGAATATGGGTTCAGCACTGAATACTGGAGAAGTCTCATTTCCTTCCCAAGCAAGTCCCTTATAAAACTCAAATATCTTGGAATGAGAAGGGTAAGTGGGGAGGAGGGCAAAAAGAGCCAAGGGCAGGAGATATCCCAGACGTTAACACGGAGTCTCTTAATGCAATTAATTTCCATAGCCACACTCCTGTCTGCTGATACAATGAGTTCAATTGACGTGGCAAAGGTCACCCAGTGCATCTGATGTTCGCTGAGATTAGAAACCCAGGCCTGACAAGATAACCACATGACGAATTATTTGGATGTCATGCAACGCTTGAATGTGTTCCTTCTTGAATTCACTTACTTTATTCTGTTGGATAAACAGTGTTAAGCTCAGAAACACTGCAAAACCAGTCTGGTAAGATATCAAACTACACAAGGTCTGAACATCTGTAACTGGCTTGATGAATTACAGAACAGCTTCCACCCAAGACACTTTTATTCCTACAGCTGATGGCTGCAGACAGCAGAGGGAAAGACAGCCACTGACCAGGAATGAACAAACTGAGTGCAGTTAGCCAGGAACAGGAAAAGACCTCACACTTCAGAAACACACAGAACCTACATGAGTGCTGCTCCTATTCAAACCATCACCTCTGCCAGCTTCACAAAACTTCTCCAGGCTTTCTTTCTTCCTAACTATGCCTCACTACCTGAAACTTTGTGCCAGTCATTAGAAGTTAATTTCTGCTCAAGCCATTGTCATGCAAGCTTTGGTGTTTTGTGGGAAGCAGATAAAAGCAGACAGCATGCTGAAGGGATGGGAATTTTTGCCTCCAGAAGAACGGGACTTGCAAGGTTTTGTGATCCTTGCATGTATATTCAAATCAGTTTCCCAAGACTCATGGTTTGTAGAAGGGGTCTTAAAACTATCCTGTTGCTACTCTGTTTCCCTGGGATAGTCTTATTCTGCTCTTCAAACTGCAGATCAGATCCCAGTGTGTCACAAGGGGGGAACAACGGACAGCACATTGGACAGCACTATTCAGTGCCACAGAGAGTTTGCAGCCCACACGTTGCTACCCCAGGCCTTCCACAAACTCCTTCAATGAGCTCTGTAACACTCCTGACCGTGGCACTGAGCTCCCACTGCCACCCTGCTGGGAGCCGAGAGCAGGCATCCCACATGCCTCAAAGTTTACAGTGTGGATAAACACGGAGCTGTGATGTGACTGTGGTCCAATCCTCACTTCAGAGGCTCATCTGATTGCGCTTCTGGCATCACTTCAGCCTGAGGCACACGTGAGGGACCTCCAGCTTTGTACTCTGCTGCTGCTCTAATCCCCGTGCCCCAGGAGGGGAAGCGTGGTACGGAAAGTAGGAGGAAGGGGGAGACAGTGCCTGTGATGGCACACAAAGAAAAGCAGATCACAGTGAACTGCCTGAATTAGAAATCACAGAAGTTATTTTGTATTCATCTACCAGAGAGAGAATTTTATATCTAGCCTATACAATATGCTAAACACTTATCAAAGAACATTTAGAGAGACGAAAATCTTTGCATTTCCTAAAAGACTGCTTTTCGTTTATTATGTTTAAAGAAAAACAAACAAACATATGAGGACAGGATGATGAAAAATTAGAAAAGATAGCCTGGGGGATGAGAGGAAAAGCCTCTCAACAACTTAGTAGCAGCACTTGCTGGTTTTATGCACAGCTGAAGCCAATCGCTTGAAAGGAGAGTTTTGACTCTTAAGTGGCCAGCACCTCTTGCAACATATTTCCTAATCAGTGAGTATTTATGGTCGATATTTTATATTTCCAATTTCCCCCTAAGGGCTCCTGAGAAAGCAGCACACCTGCCAACCTTTTCAGCTGGGCCAATAATTGCCAATTTGCTCTTTGCCTTAGTATATCACTCAATTTAGCCCTGGCTGTGCCCTGCATACATCCTCATTCATCTCTGTGCCCCCATGACAATTAGAGTGTTAGCTTCAGCTAACTAGGGCAACTATTCTACTAGGGTTGGAAGACAATTATTAGTCTATTTTCCCATCTTGTGGCAACAAAATTGAGAATCCATGACAATTATATTCAGCAATTCTGCACTCTGCCGCCTGTTCCCCCTCCTTGCCCCCACCTTCCGAATATTTCAAATTATCACAGCTCTACTACCACATTCAAATTTTCCATGTTCACAGGGAGTGAGGCTTCTATTTAAATGATAATGAGGGACGATCCATTCAATTTAGTGAGGGAGAAAATCCATTAAAAAGCAGGCAGTTCTTAAGCTGATGGGTCAAGAAAAAGATAAAAACCCTTTTTTCAAGCCATTATACAAGGCTCTGTGTGGATTTTTGGACTGTTCAGGACATCAGAAAAGATTAGGACAATTATGGAACATGGGGAAAACCAAAACAAAATGCCCAAGCTTTCCACTTTTACTTGGGTCAACACAACAAAATAGCAATATGGCTTATCTGGCTCTTAATTCTCTGGCAACTTCCAATTACCTCACTCTGAAAGACAGCAGAGGAAAATCCTGTTTTGGAAAAAGGCTATTGACTCTGTCTTGGTTGTAGAAGACCTGAGAGTACATATGTAAGAGGGATGTCAGCTTTGTAGTAGTTTTTAAGGGAATTTTACATCAACTGTGGGAACATAAGCAAGTGGCAGATACCCATCCCCTCTTCGCACCACAAAACCTGGGCTAAAACTTCACTGTTTTTCTGCTCGGAAGTTTCATCATCCCAAAGAAGAGCTCAGCCTCAACAAATCAAACCTCTGCAGCCAGAGATGATTTCACTAGATCATAATAAGCATTTTTTCCCCCCAATGACCCATAATAAATGGCACTCGGTGTAATGTCTGGAAAGACTTACTATATAAGCCAGACAATTACTGTCTCACTATGAAATTTTATCATTCTCTCCCCACAGAATTTTCATTTGTGGCAAGGAAAGAGCAAAATGCTCTGGGTTTCCTTGTGGACGAACCAATGGCTGTTTGTGTGTGTGTGTGCACAACATAATCAATCATTTGCCTCAGTTTTCTTTAGAGTGCAATTATTTTACGACAGACCAGGCCACCTCTTGACTTCGCGGTCCATTAGAGACTAATGACATGCATTAATGTAAATAAAGAACGACTTGCTGGCATCCCATTGAACAAGTCACCTCAAGAAACAAATGGCACAGAGGGGCTAAGCTGTTCAGAATAGCACCTCTGAAGTGGGGATCCACAAAGAAGCCGGAGGGAGGACCCAGCTCTCCTAAGGTGGCACCGCTACAGCCGACACTTGGATACACACATTTCCCACCACACCTGCTGCGTGCTGCCCTACAGCAGCCAGACCTGTCACCTCCTGCCTCATTTACTCCATTGTTTGCCCCGGTTAATGGGGAAAGGCATGGGAGGGAAAGGCAGCACAAAAAGCAGTCCTGAAGGCCAAATGCACCGAGGAACAGCAGGAGAGTGAGAACAGCCCAGGTGCCTCCTGCTGCAGAGCATCCATCTGCAAGGGCACTGCTAGGTGCTGGAGCCTTGGTTTGTAACCACGCACCTCCAGGAAACACAGTCCCTGCCTTCCCTGGACACCCTGACTGCCCTGTGGTCCTGAGGACTTGTAAGGAGTTGTGCCAGCCCAGTGGCACACCAGCTATTTAAACAGCGTGCTGGGACATACGGCTCCAGAGCAACAGGGACCGGGCACGGCTGGAGAGAAAATCCTGCAGGAATTGACGCTCGGTAACATGTTGTTGTCTCCTCTCCCTTTCCCTGCTCCCTCTCTGCAGTAAGAAAACCAGTCTGCCTCCTCATCTCTTTGCACAGAAATGGGGAAAACCATCTGACTGCACCCGCGGGACTTCCTAAGACTTTCAGACAGTCGCTAAATAGGCTACAGAACATGTACCAGTACGCGAGGCAGCGTTATATGTAATTAAAGCTAAATTGCACTCATCAAATAATGAACGAGGAGCATTCTGTGATTCATGAACCTTACTTTTCAAACTGTTTAATTACTAATTTGAAAAATTCTCATTTGCGATGGGTCGCCAGGTCACGAGAGCAGCTTCCGCAAAGCTCTGAAGTGAGCCCCAGCCTCCAGGCACTGCCCAAGCATCTCCGCTGACTAAAAAAGAACAGAGTGCCTATTTCCCACTGAATTTCACTGGCTGCTGAGCAGGCTTTGAAGATTTTGCAGGAATTAGGCACTACGAGTCAATTCCTACAGGCTCAGCCTGCAACTTTAGGGGCAAAGGGAAAGGAGGAGACATGCTGGAAGTGCATCAGCTTAACAAGAAAAGTCTCCAAGACCACTTAACGCTTTGACCTAAGCTAATGGCTAAGCTGGAATATGTTATTCCTTTCCTGCAGCCCCACGTTACAGTACAGCTCCCGGGCACTCCTGCTCACACACCCGCCAGGAGTGGCCAAGGGGAGGGGAAGCAGAGAATCGCATCGGTGGATGTGTATATAAAATTACCATCATTATTGACTAATAACACAGCCAAAGACGTCCCACAGCAAGGGGATTTGTCCCGGGGCCCCCCCAGCTGCCTGGCCCCACTGCGGCGCGTGGGCTCGCAATCCTGGAAGCAGATCACAGGACACGTTATTTTTCTCTTCCTCCCACTGCGTCGGCTGTTTACAGCGCCCCATTCACACTCCAAACATGTAGAGAGAATTTTCCCCCGTCACATTTCCCTGTCAGAGCTGTCAAGCTGAATCCCGCTTTAATCTGCCAAAAGCACTTTTCTGCTGACATTTTTAATAAATACTTTCAGCTTTTAAACACATTTGTGGGAGCCATTTTTTCCCCTTTTTCTCCCTTTTCCTCCTGTAGAATGGGCTCTGAAAGCCTTAATAGCAAATACATTACACTTATCAAAGGCTTTCCCCCCCTCTTCCTTTTGCATCCTGAAGCGGAGGTAGTGTTTTCAATTTTAAAGCTAAATTAACTGTCCAATTGAATTTAGCTGGTGTGAGCCGTTTTCTGTGACAGGTTTTAGTTATGAAGCATATTTTACATTAATAGAACTCAACATGAAAACCACTCGCTCTGGGATTTCTGTGGCTTGCCATTGAAATGGCAAATTTAATATTTCAGACATGCTCGTGCCAGCGTTTGATTATTGTTCTTCATTTAAATCTCTCCTAACGGGAAAGGTCCTAATTAGTAAAAAATCATGTTTTAATGAAGGCGAAATGCTAATTGCTAACACAAAAAGCCTTCATATAAAATTATCCCAGCACTGCCATTGATTTCTTGGTGACTCAAAAGCCCATTTGTGTGTTTACACACTAAGGCACCGTTTGCTTTTGTTTTATCATAACATTTCACTCAACGTACCATCGCATTTCCTGAGAGAAAGACAGCTTTCCCCCAAAACCCCCTCATATCTTGGCAGCAGGAAGCATAAAATTAGATGAACTAACTTTGCACCCAAACTATGTGATTACGCACAGCAGCTAAACCCAAAGATGCTGTAAAAAGCTTTTTAACACAACTTCTTTGAAAAAAAACAAAACAAAACATCAAGCCATTTTTCCCCAAGGAATAACAATTCCATTTTGTTTTCCCATCTCTGAACTTTCGCTTATCATATTATTTGCACCATGATTATAGTGTTTGCAAGGCAGCTCAACCACTTATGCCGTAACACTCAATCATGACATAAAAAAAAGTTATTACACAGTGACCTCTGGATGCCAACATTTGTTCAGCAAGATTTATGAAAAGCCATGTCAGCAGCGGGAATTGCTGCAGTGAAGCGATGCTTTCTCCTGAATGGTACTTACATCACTGAGACGGTCCCTTGAGCTGCTCCGCTGAGAGCTTGTGGCCTCCCTGATGCTGTCTTCCTCGCTATTTCTGCCACTTCTGCTTGTAGGGACCTTCATCTAGAGGGAGAAGAAGGAGGGGGAAAAAGGAGATTTTCAAGCACTGCTCTGCCACCTGTTCCCGAGGTTGCCGACAGCAGTTTAGTCAATGTTTCGCTCCTGTGCCCATGCCACCGTGGGAAGGCTGGAGTGCATCGGGGCTTCTCTGGAGTTGTGCTTGACCTCATGTGTCCACACTCCTTTTCACTAACATGAGAGGGAAGGTGCTTTTGGCACTCCTGGAAGCAAGTGAGGTGGTGCCGAACTCCTCGGGCCGGACACGAGGGGGAAGCGGGCAAACAAACCTCGTTCCCTCTGCTCCCAGCACACCTCAGCTGTGACACTGCTGTTGCTGCCTGACCCACCAGCCAGGTCATCGCTTCCCAGCCCAGAGACGTGCCCTGGGGCTGCCCCAGTGACTGCACTGAGAGGTTGTGATGGCCACTGAGGGACACTGGCCTGAAACAACTTGCCTGAGATAACACACAGAATTTGAAGTAGAGCAGGATTAACTCTTACAGCCAAGGCTGGTGCTTTAACTGCTAAATCATCCCATTCCCTTCACCTGAAGTTGTGCTTGTGTTTGCATAAAAGTGAGAGAGCCAGTGTTTGAAATCACAGCAACGTTCCTCTTACATCTGCAAAGAGCGTTACAGGGGGAGGAGAGGGGTAGGATAGATGTCATTCACAGCTTCATTCCTGGGCTCATTTACTAACAAATTATTCTGCTAATTCCCTCGTGAAATATTGGGTGGAAAGAAGTGTTTAATTTATTAATAGGTTCTATTCATATAAGTTTGGTTCCATTTAAATTACACTATTTAAAATGTCGGCTTGTACAAATTGGTATTTTTAATGGCAATAAAACCCCTTTGTTTCTTGCTGTCCTGTTCCATGGCAGTGCCAGCAGCCAGCAGGGTTTGCTCATGGTGCTGATGTAACCCCTGCAGCCCTGACCCTGTGGCACTGGGAACGCTGTCACTGCGTGGGCACGGCACTCTGAGCACCAGGAACACTGATCACTGCACTCCATGGATCTTGGATAGTGCTGCCAACTAAGTGCCCCACAGTCTATTGATATTTTAATGCAGTGTTCAGGGTACTGTATGGACAATGAGCTCCAGTTCTCATGCAGAGTACACAGCCCTGTACAGGCTTGGGTAGCAGAGACAGGAAAAGTTAATATGCTCAGTAAATTTCTGATTAATGTCCTTGCTCTGCATGCCTTTCTGCCACCTTACACCTCACCAATACACTTTCTTCTGCAGGATAAGACTTGTAGAAACGTCTAAGAGATAAAAATCAAAATTTTTTTGTGGGCACCTCATCACACCAGTGCAGTACAGTGCCCTGTCTGGCTCCTTGTACACCACCTTTCCAATATGTTGCCCACCTGCAAATTTCTATCAAGACCAATATTTCATCTCTGCTCCTATGTCAAAATGTTCAAAAGCACAGCACAGCAGTGAGAGGCAATCCCTGCTGGGATCTGCTAGAAGCATTTCCAACAACAGTGAGCTTGCATTTGCAACTACCAGCACCACAGATCAAGGCAAGAAATAATCCACTTGAAGTTCATGGTGTTCAATCCATATTGTCTGTTACCTTAATAAATGGGTCAACAGCATCAAGAAGAAAAATCTAACTATACTACATCAATATTGGCCATAAGCCATCAAATTTTTAATTCCACGTATAATTAAGTAAATTTGGTAAGGTTTTTTTTTTCTAAATACGTTAAATGATTGTCATTCGCTTATTTTATTCTTTTTTAGGTCTTTATTAAGCAATTGCTACTTCAGCTATTTGATTATCTTGCCTAGGATTGATGCCAAGCCAATAAGACAAATGATAATACCCCCTTAATTACAGCCTTTCGTAACACTGGCACACCAGCTTTTTACTGTCATCTGGGTCTTTCTACACTTACTCAAAACCCAACTCCACTGGTTTCTAGTCATCAGCCAGCTCTTCTAAAACTCTTGGATGTAAAGCATCTGACCTGCCAATTTCAATCCTTCCAGACACAGCAGGTGCTTTGTTTCTCCCTGAAATAGGAACCATTTAACCATTACAGGGCAGAATTACAATTTCCCTAATACAGTACAGAAATGCCCACTGAATTCTGCAGCTTTCTGATTTCTGATCCATAACCTTCCCCCTCCCACCTAGGAACACGTCAAAGCCTGTCAAAATTATTACACTTCTGACCTAAACAACTCCTAGCCAGCTGCAAATTAAAAGAAAAATAAATTATGCCATTCCAAATCCTTTCACTTTCCCAAGTGCAAATGGTTGCTAGAATTAATTCAAAAGGACTAAACTGCCAGCTGTTTAAAGTTAGCACAGACTCACCCAACCTGTTATCAGACTGGAACCTTTCGCTGCTTTTCTTGAGTTACAGTCAGCTCCAAACACCACCTGTTTCTTTTCTCCAAATTTCATTAAAGGAAAACTACACCTACACTCACAGTAACAAATTGAGACAATTTGACCTGACAAGGTCTTGCACGGGCAAGCAAATTAGAAGCATCACTGCTGCCATTAACCTTTCCAAGTAAATATCAATTATTAAACTTGCTGCACTACCTCTGTCCCCAGTTTGCTGCTGTGAATTAAGAGGGTCATCAGCCTTTTTGACAGATCTTGTTCATTTACACCTGCTGCCTGCCAGCAGGGGAGCCCGCACACCCGCAGCCCCAGCGCTCAGCCAAGCTGCCTTAATTCATCAGTAATTACCCTAATGAGCCACATGCAGGACCCAACGAGGAGGACAAGTTGTTCTGCTAAATGGATGCATTGGTTTCACGGGCACTCTCGGCAGAGCTGGGCATTAGCAAACCGGCCAAAAGCTTCTTACCCAAAGCTGCCACTGGCTCAGCTCCTTGATTTCTAGTGGTTTTCTCTGGGTGTTTTTGCTCGAGTTCCAGAAATTCTTCCTGACCACGTTTCCCTGATTGAATTTTACTATAAAAACTAGTATTCCTTGCCCTTGGAAGAAGTCACTACTATTCCAGAGACTGCAAAGTTGAGGTGGGCCAGAGGCGAGGTGAGCTCCTGGTCCTGCACCCAGCCTGGGGATGTCATCTCCACCTCAGCACAGACCCAACCAACCAAGTCCCCAAATCCACGCTATGTCCTCTCATACAACACACTGTCAGGGACTTTCAGAGGTATTAGTGCAACACCAGCCACCAGGATTAAATGCCATAGGTGATGAGCCAAGTAGCCCATCTAAAACTTGAGCAGCCCATATTGATTGTCCAGGGTATTTACACGCAGTGGGGCAATGTCCTTCAGCAACCAGAATTACATGTGCAGTTCAAGACTGCAGGCTGTTCTCAGATCAAATCCTTTTGAGACACACATTGTGTCTCCCCATCCCTCTGCACCCAGAGGTGTTTTTCCTTGAGCAAAAACAATCCTGGGGCTGGGTTTGCCCTGTTTGAGGCAGGACTGATCCAAACTGTCTGTATTCCAAACTGGAACTGGAAGGTTTCAGCCAGTGAAACAGAGCCAAAACAGAGACTGCAGAACAGCAGGAGGAAGTGTGTGGGCCAAACCCGTGAGTGTTTGATTGAGTTGCCCACAGGTCTGCTCAAAGTGTTTTGGGAGACATCTGAGAAACAAAATGTCTCAAAATAACCCCGATGCCCAAAGCTCTGCAGAGAGGGGCTTGGAAAGGTGCTCCTCAGCCTCGTCTCCTGAGGGCAGGAGGTGGGAGGGAATCTTGTCTTAGACATAGGGTGACTACTGTGTCACTTCAGGAGAGCAAAGGTGGAACAAAATAAAAAGGCACAAGGAGACAACTGAAGCTATTTGGTAATTTATCTCTTCCAAACCTTAAGACAGCAAGACATCAATGTCCATACATATGAACTGAAACCTTGAATAGGTGCTGAAGTTTTACTCCAGCAGAGCCTGTTTCATCGCTGAAGTTAAGGGAATTCTCCAAAAGCATTCATTAAACCCAAAGCTGCTTAAAAAAACAGACCAAAGCCATCTCCTGCAAGTTAAATAACACCCCAGACCCACCAGACACCGCAGAGCTAAGCTGGTGGCAGGCAATCCCAGCTCTCTGCAGTAGCTGCAGTCCAGCTTTCACCAGGAACGACAGATTTGTGTTTGAGACCATTTCCAGCTTGGTAGGAGCCGGCCAGGGCTGCAGACTGGGCTGGCTCAGTGGGGAGGGACCAGGGGTAGGTACAGAGGGTTTGTAAGGCCATGATCAATTTGCATTCTGCAGGTGCTCACAGACAGCCCCAAGCCACGTTCGCAGCCAAGAATTATGAACCTTGCGCTGTTGGACATCATGTAGCATGATTAAATATCATAACTCATCCCAGTAATAACTCCAGCTCTGCTATCCTGGAATGCTCTTGCCTTTCCATCTCTCCCATCCAACTTCCCCCTCCCTACTTCCTCCTGTTGGGTGGGGGTGGAGGAGTACATGAATGGGCAGAATGGGTCTTGTTTCCCTAAAAGGGCTTTTTCATTACCACTATGTTGGCTCTCAGCCCCCGCCTTTTAATCATAATAGATCAGCCTGCTCTCCATTTACTTAAGCTTTTCCAATGTCAGAGGAAAGCACGTTTTTATTTGGCACACCTATTTTCACATCATGGGCATGCTGCCCCTGCTCATTATTAATAAATACACTTCGATTTATCACAAGCTCCATTTTAGTGCCACGGGGAGCCTGGGGCAAAAGGAGACAAATTCTTTTCTTAAGTTGTTCTGAAAGGTGCTGGGCTCCCCGACCCTCACCCCCATTAACCCAGCACAGCTAGTGCGCTCCTACTGGGAGCTCCACGGCCTGTGCAGCAGCAAACTCGGACTGATCTTGTGCCATCTCAATATATTTGTTCATTATCTTGCGCACACACAGAAGCATTTGGAAATGTACTCGGGGCACAGGCCAAATTGAATCATCTGCCTTCATTTTCCACACGATCTGAAGCTACAGCTGCTACAACAGGCTGTGGGATTTTTATTTTCCTTCCTTAACAGTTTTTTTTCTCGCTCTTAAAGTCACAGCAGTCTCATTTTAAACCTCTTGCTGTTGCTTGGGTTTGTATCTGTTTTGTACAAAACGGGTCTTGCATACACACAGGGTGGGAAAAGAGATTCCCAGCAGCCTCTCTCTGCGCAGTTCTGAAGGAAAGACAGAAAGCAGAAGCCTCAGGGAGAGACATAATTAAAATATTCATCTCAGAAATGCCTGTTCTGGTGGCTCAGATGGGTCTATTAATCCACTAATCCTGTCACCTCTGCCAGTGGACAGGCACCGGCAGGAAAGGAATGGCACCCACCTACTTTGTGCTGCACTCTGGAGCCAGGAATAGTCCTTGGAAACAAAGCTGCCCTTCCAGATCAGAAGGGCAAAGAGCTCCACACAGCACTGAGCCAAGTTACCTCCTTTCAGGAACACGATAACTTCGAGAAGAAAGTTTAATTCCTTTTTAAAGCCCTGGAATATCCACTTTTATTTGTCTTGAGAGAGAGGACAGAGCAAACACAACCTTCAGATTTCCACGTTACTGACTTCATGGCAAATCTGTTTTGGCAGAAGCCACTTGGAGATAAGTGGGTAGAGCTGAGAGGCGTCCAAGTCCCAGAGTTTAGGTCCAAGCTTTCAGATCACCAGAGACAGGGAGGAATAAACCTTATCATGCTCATCTATCTAAACTAATGCTGCTGAACACCACTTTACATCACATCAGCAGGTAATGACTTTATCATCAACTCTGCCAAAGGACACTTTTTCAACTCTTTCTACAGGGTTAATCTAAAGAAGAAAAATTTCCTGCAGGTAGCATTTCATTCTAACAAAGATCATGATTTCCCATGGCTACAAGAATTGATAACACCAAGTGTTCCAGAAACTTATCAAAAATAATTGTATGGCCTGTCCCCTTCCCAATAAACATGAAAAGGATGCTTAAACAGTATTTTGGGAGACTTTTTTGCTAACATATGCTTGCATTTTATTAACAAGTCCCAGATAAGCTCATGTTTCTCTGGTAGACTATCAGCAGTGGCAGGTTTCTGCAGCAGGAGACAGTAAAGTGGCTTAATAAATACAAATGGACAATTTAATTAAAATATACTGGAGACTTGGAAAAAGTAATGTTTGTGGATGAATCAGTCTGTTAAGGGATTGCACTCAAGGCCAGCTCAGTGTATTTTAGGCAGGCAACAGTAAGTGGCAGTGAAACATAGTGCACAGAGCTCTACCCCAATGATTGAAGACCACGCTGAAATGATAAACGTCTGTTTTCCAGAAGGGGAGGAAGTCACCCTGTTGCCCTCTGGTTTTAATGCTTGAAACAAAACAAACCATTTGGCTTTAAAAAAGTACTTCTTTAAACCTGAAAAGGCCCACGTATCAAAACAAGGTGGAATCAGCTAAATACATTACTTCTGATTTGTTTCCTTGAAAATCCAGCCTTAATGCATTCTAACAAAATTTATCTATCCCAAGCATACCTCATAATGAGATCAACTGGGAAAAATATCAGGCTTGTTTGTATATTTTATACTTGCTCTAACTTGGCAGTTTGGAGATTATGTATTCCCCAGGTCCCTCCTTAAATCGTTTCACACGCTGCAATTTGATTTTCTTTGCTTGCCCTTTTCCACAATTTTTTTTGATACATTTTATTGAGTTCTGGCTCAGAGGGAAACGTTTCCTTTGAATTAAGGGTGCAATCATTTTTTCCCCCCTCTAAATAAGGACATATGGCATAGAAAGCAATGTTACGGTCCGAGTATTTTATGATTGAAGGAGGGCTCCTTTTAAAAAATGACAGTAGCATCAGGTTGGATTAGAGTAGTTTTTCTAATTGGGTGGTGCTGCTATGGGTGCTGCGATGGGCTATCTTGGCCATAACTCACTTTAAATATGACATGTCCATTTTTACTTATTGTGATGAAGAAGCAAACAGCACCAGTGTTATGATACTGAAGGAAAACTGTCTTTTTTATTAGCATTCACTCAGTTCCCTCATGTTTCGAAGGTTAGTGTTTATACATTTACCTGCTATGCAGACTACTGGTTACTAATCCTGGTTTACCAGTTTCTTTTGGCTAAGTTACATCAATAACCTGTGTTGCAGTCAAGCAGTCTGTAACACAGTGGTTCGTTTTTACCTTTCTCTGGGATGCAGAGAGCTTGAATTGACACTAGCAAAGGATTTCTGTGCTTAGACTGAGTCAGCTGCTAAAGTACGGCAAGTTCAACACTTACTGTAATAAAAAGAATTATCAGTGAAAAATTAAAATATTCAAAAGCTATTGATAGTTTCTCACCCACTTGAGCAACATTAATTACTCACTAACAACCTAACTTTACATCTTAATGCTAGCAACCAGATATGAGGGTCATCTTCCATTTCTAAGAGCAAATGAAACCCAAGCTCCTTTGGTACAAGCAGCTGCCTTTGCAGTTTTGGAAGAACTCCTGTCTGGTGCTGTGATTAGCCAGGACAACATCCTGCAATGAGCCCAGCTTCAGCTCTCCAGGAGACACTTCTGCAGATCTGGTGCCACTTCTAACGAGGAAGGAACTCTGTTTGACCTCATGGCTCTTGCGAGGTGCCATCTAAAGAGCAGGCCTGGAGGCCTGGAGGAGCCTTTTTCCCCAGTGCCCAGCACCCAGAGGCCGTATGGAGCAGCGGGGTTGGCTTTTCTGCAGCTCTGGAACTGCTGCAATGATTTTTCACAGCTTCTGGGCTGGCAGGTGGCCTCGGCTGGGGAGCAGAGCCGGCACCACTTCCCCACCACGGCCTGTGCTCTCAGGATCAGGAGCCTCGCTGCCATGCGAGAGCTAATGCTTATTTTGGAAAAAAGCTGGTGCTTAAGCAGGCAAAACTGCTCGATTTTACAGCTGCCATCAGGCCTGCATAGCAAACTGCACTCTGCATGCCCTCAGCCGCACTTGGCAGATGGCAGCAGACAGCTGGGAAAATCTGGGTTTGACATACGTCAGTGATAAACTGTGTCAGCCTAGACCTGCTTAGGTTACAGCCAGCGAGCGCGTGTGCCGGAGCGGGACTTGGACTGCTGAGGGGGAAATAGCATTCCCAACCTATTTAACTAAAGCCTGCCTTCCACAACACGGCACGCAGATGCAGATTGCACCTACGAGCCCCTGGGGCTGGCTGGAGAGGCAAGGCAACAGAGGGGCAGGTATGGCGTTTGCGTGGCAAAGCCTTGGTAGGTGTCTTCTGTGAGAGGCTGCCAGACGCTTGCCCTGTCTCCAGCGGAGACAATCCCAGCTGGCTCCAAGATGGACACGCTGCTAGCCAAAGCCAGGCCCATCAGCCATGGTGGCTGCACCTCTGGAATAACAGTTGAGAAGGGGGAAAAGTTGCTGCACAGAAGCAATTGCAGCCAGAGAGAGGAGTGAGAATATGAGAGAGAAACAGCCCTGCAGTCACCAGTTCAGTGAAGGAGGAGGAGGTGCTCTGGGCAGCAGAGCAGAGCTTCTTCTGGAGCCGGTGGTGAAGATCACAACAAGGTGACAGGTCTCAAAGAGTAGCATCCAATAAATAGTCCATGAGAGAATGTAAAGCCTCTGAGCCTCTTAGAGCTGAAAGCCTCTGTGCCTCTTGAAAATAAGATTTGTCGCTTCAAGTTTCACATAAAGATGATTCGGACCTGTGACTCTTGGTTATAAAATGCCCTCCAATATGCATCAAATAAAAAATTGATTTGGCACGTTTTTTTGGTAATGGGAAAGAAATGGATACTCTGAAGACGAGCTCAGAACTCTTACAGCAGATGCATCAAGTGTTACCAATCTGGTGCAGTGGACCATAGCAAAAGGATCACTGTAAGGGAAGTGGCTCCAAGCAGGACAGAGGAATGATTGACTAAGCATCCACTTAGCAAGGAGAGAGCTGTGTTCAGCTGGAGCCAATGGACTAAATTAGGCTGAGCTTACACGATGCTTTTAAACACCATGTAGGAGGCAATCAGAATTGACAGCTTTAACATTGCTGCCATCTATGCATATAGATACCATCTATTAAAGGCTAATATCAACAGCTGTGATGTTCAAAGCAAAAGCAGATTTAATATACATATTAAATTGTCCAAAGCTGCAGGAAATGTTTCAAAATATATTAGGAAATTCACCCAAGAAAAATATCTCTGTACATTATAGTAGTTCTCTTCTGGTAATGCTACTTTGCAAAACCAAGGGTTTTGATTTCAATATGAAAGCTGATGATAGCCTTCAAAAGTGATTTTAGTAAAAGAAGATCCCAAAGAACAAGGTAAACTTATTACTAATTATTTCAGACAGGCAAAACATTCAGTGCAGTTCAGCCTCAACCTTGGGAAGAAAACAGACATTCCCCAGCTTTCTGATAGCTAAAGGAAGGTATTAGACAACATTTGCCAAGAACAAAGTCCAGACCTGTTGCACAAGCTATAGAATGGGAGATCATGTCACACAGGTGTTTCAACTGATCTTTGAATATCCACTGAGAAAACAGAGGAAAGACAACTCTTGGATGCACATTACAAAAGAGCAGCCAGGGCTGGCTGGGCTGCTACAGGCACAGTGCTGTGATACCAGGCTGGAGCAGCAGAAGAAAAGAAAACCAGAACTGGAGTAAAGTGACTCAATTAACCAATTTCAACAAGGTTTTCTGGGAAATTAATCTTCTTGAGTAAGCCTGGTTTCATTTCTTCAATAAGTTTGGTTGAAAAGGAAACTGGATAAATGTGATACATTTAGGATTCTTGATGTGCTCATACTATAAGACATTCTGATAAAAGTTAGTGCTATTTAAATATCAATAGAGCATATTTTAAGTGGAGACCAGATCAGCTGAGTACTCAGAAAGCAACATTAATGTTTGCTACAGAAGGTAAAAGGATTTAAACAAGGTTTGCAGCTATTCAATAGTCCCATCAATATCTGAGAAAAATGTTATCAAAACCACTGCAGATAAAATTCATAGATGGCAGTGATACCTTTGTAGAATAACTAAGGAAGAGAAGAGGAAGGCAGCTTAGGCAACAGCTTGAATTCTGTGAAAAACACACCTCAGGAGAAAAAAAACACATCCCAAAGCAGGGCTGCACTATGGTTCTGAGGAATGAGAGCAGCTGCCTGCAGCTCCTGCAGAAGAGAAGCTGTACTGCCAAACAGAGCCTGTTGGGAAAAGCTGGGAGGTGACAGCAGACTCATGTGTCCTTATGGTCTTCCTGCATAACGCTGCACCCACAGGGAACAAATCCAACCCCTCAGCAAGGGAAAAGAGGCCACTTTCTCTTGGATACAGCATTGACAGGAGTGATTTTGGAAGGTCTTCAGCCTCCCCAGCACACCAGCAAGGCACAGCTCTACTGAACAGACAGCCCACAGGAGGTACAGTCTGACCCATGGGACAAACTTGGAGAGTTGTCCTGAATTGCTCCAAGTCCTTCTTATGGGGATCTCAGAGATCAACTGAGGCACCATTAGAAAAAGCAAAAATTGCCAGCAACTCTCCAGGTGTGAGGCACTGCAGGTCTCTCCTTACCTGGAGCTGGACACAAAAGCTGCCTCCTGATGCTGCCTAACAGTGAAGGCAGCCTGCCAGCCCTTTGGGTTCTTGTCCATGATTCAAGGCAAGACAAAAACACCCACATTCTTGCTCAACAATTCACTCAACCCCTCCAAGTGTCCCATGTGAAAAAGTAGTGCTTAGTACAGTTGGGTTTCAAATTCATTGTTAGGACTCTGAGGCACCACAAAAACACAATTAAAACACCACCAGATGTGTGTCATATAATACATGTTAAAAAAAGAAAAGACATACTGTGTGCAGATACAACAACAATTTGCTGTTCAAATTAATTCAGGAATCAGTACCATCCCTATAAACCCAGTATATAAAACATATGCTACCGTAGGCATGCATAAATTGCATGCATTTTTTATCCAGATAAAGGCACACATGCAACTAATAAACTAAAGTGAAAAAAGAAAAGAAGCAAAGTAAATAAATAAATGCAAAGGCACTCTAGGGAATGAAGAATTTTGCAGAAACTGCTGTGGAAGATCACCATGCTGAGGAGAGCCCCAGCCGTGCAGGTCCCTACCCCAGCAGGACAGTCACAGCCTGGCCTTGGGCCATCGGAACAGGCAATTCCCATGGAGTACCAATGGACCCCAAACAGACCCAACCAGGTTTATTGCCCAGCACTGGGGTGAGGTTAAGCTACAGTGGCACAGTTCAAATCACAGGAGAGAGTCTCCCACACAGCCAGGATCCAGGCTGATATTGCATGTCTGCAGCCACTCCGCAAACCAGCCCACAGTCACGTTCCTTTTATAGCTGACGGTCCCGTAAAACCCAGGAGCAAGGCTCCAGCCTCACAGCAGCTGGGGGAATTGCTGCCATTAAAGGCAAGAAGAGAACCATCACTTGGTTGGAAGCGTGGAAGGAACTGATGGCTGGCTGGCACGAGCTGTGCCACCGTGGGAATTTAGCAAAGCAGAGGCAACTCCCATGCACACCACCATGACTAGTTTTATTCCAGATCCTACCCAGATCTATGATTTGGTTTTATTAATAATTCAAACTCTACAAAGCTTCTCCTTTAACTCGGCCTAGACTTTTGGAATCTGTCCTTTCCCTGGCAGAGGTCTTTGTGCCCCAGCCAGCTGTCCCTGGTCTCCCACAGGCAATGGAGAGCTAACCCCAGCTGCTTCAGTTCAACAAGAGCCAGAGCCATTTCCTCCAGGCTCCCTGCACTAGCAGATGAACCAAGCCACTGTGGCAAAAATCAGAGGAAACCTCACACCTCTGCAGGTCTGGAAGGCAGTTCCCTGGCTCTGCACTCAAAGCAGAGGCAACCTGAAACATCACTGCGTGTCTGGTTGTGATCATCCACTGTGATCAGTCAAGACATTGTTGTTGTCAAGGAAACTTTCAGTAAAGCCATAAGCTCCTACACCACCAGGGCAAGTTTTCTGATTTGAGAAGTCTTGTAACTACCAGAGCAAGCACAGCTCCTCAAGGAAACACAGAAGCAATTTCCTCTAAATGCCCGGAGGACATCCTGTTTGCTGATCGACATCCTGAAGAAAACAGAAATCTAACAATAATTAGAGCCTAAGCAACTAAGGTGAAACCCTCTGGTAATTTTCAGTCCTGAGTAACTAAAAAGGGGTGACAATTATTTTAGCTAATGATCACTGAACTTTGAGATTAATGTTCACAGCTGAGGAAGGGGAAGCAGCTCTTTAGAAGGCAGCACTGCTGTCAGGCTGAGCCCAGAGCTCCTTGAAATACCTGGTTGATACTTGCTACCATCAAGGGACACAGGGCACTACCCAAACATGCGAGGAACTGAAGCCAGCACCGAAAGCTCAGTGCACATGGATTCGGATCCTGCCCCACCTTCTTCCCACAGATTCCAGTAGTTTATGGTAGATAAAAACCCTTGTTGTTGTCCTTGTCTGTACTCTCACGAGGTGCAGTGCAGGAGTGGCTTGGCACCAGCTATACATTCCCCAAAACAGGGGTTTTTAACATTTCTCATGACAGAAGGACTGGCTTTGATACAGCTCAAAGGGCGAACTGCAGATGTAAACACCAGGCAGACACTGAGGGTTATCCAGCTGGCCTGAATTGCTCCCTGTGAGTTTAGACAGCCTCTCCTCACTGATTCTGGAGAGAAAAATGTAATTGGTGCCTTGCAGAAAGGGGTCAGGCTGTGCTTGGGGATGAGCTGGGTCCAGAGGAGGGGAAGCCTGCCTAAGGCAGGCCCAGAGAAGTGTGAGCCATTGCACCTGCAGTTTCACAGAGGGCACAAAGGCTTGTCAAAGCCCAAAATAAACAAGTCCACTAGTTCAACTAAAAGCCTCTTTAGAAAGTAATTTAAAGCATTGTAAATGCTTGTCAAGTTTTAAACCAAACCTTCATTTTGTTCAGGTTAAATAAGTTATCAATCAGTTTAACTTGAACTGGAACAAGAAGCTTCTGAAATGCAATTAAAGTAACAGCCCAGTTAATTGATCTTGCTGCAGTCCTTCCCATAAGGATGGTCTTAGCTTCAGGAAATACTCATCTTCCTTGTCACATCTGGTGCAGAAAGGTATTTTAAACAGTAATAAGCATCTGCTTTCTCTACTTGTTCAGTGGGAAAGTCTAGAATTATATACACAGCACCTTAGAGGATGTTGTAATAGCAAGATGCATTTATTAATGATCCTACTAATATTTCCTGAGAGCATCTCCAAATACTCTGCAAATACCCATCAAATTTAAACAGCAAGGATGTGTAGTGGGTAGTATCATCATCCCTTCTCGGAAGGGATGAAAAGACCAGATGACTTTGGGAACATCAGGCAATGAACCTGGAATAAGGCTGGGTCTACAACTACAGAGAAAACAGGATGGCTAAAAGCACTGCAGCTTTTAACAGCAATCATCTTGCATCTTTACCACAAGATCATTCTCCCTGGATGACATGTAAGCAAAATACTTCTTTGAATGAAAGCAAAATGTTAATAGAGGACAGCTTGCTGAGAAAGCAAAAAAAGGAATTGCTGTTTTCTTGGATACTACATGGAAAACCTACACTCTCCACAGGAAATATTTTAGTAAAAAGAGATGTAGAGTTACAGCATGAAAAAACAAGGCCATCAGATAAGGCAGGTTTTGTGAAAATGGGATAAGGGAGCATGGCCTTTGCTACTGGGAAGATTTGGTGGGGTTCAGGACTGCTCTTGATACAGAGGTCAGTGAGGTTTTACTGTGGCATAAAGACCTGTGCTGCCCAAGGCAGGAGGCTTTCAAGTACCTTGGATACAGATCTGGGAAATGACCAAGGTCTGTCACACCATGGGATCTTCACAAGCAGCAGTGGGGCCCAGAACCAGGGGGAACAAAACTGAAAGCTCAATCCAGAGACCAGAAGCCAGGAAAAAGAACTTCTCCAAACTGTAGCTCTTCCTGAAAGAGCAAGTGTGGGAGAGGGAACAAAGCCCAAAATAACAAAACTCATGAAGACTCTATGGGTAGAGCTAAATAACCAGGTAATTATCCAGATCTTTACTGTTCCTTTGTTGCTGCCTGCAGATGAGAAGAAAGAGAACAATAGAAGTAGCAAGCAGGGATGACCAAAGCCTCTAAAATATTGATGCAGAAATTGAATATTTCTTCTGGAGATGTGAAACTGCTCTCACATGGAGCTTTTGTGCTAATAGTTGTCTCAGTCAGCATGCAAGTTCTTTATAACAATACGTGTCTAGATACCTCTGCAGTATAAATACCCTTGCTCAAAACACTTTGCATCTTTCTGCTGTTCACACTGTACCTGGCAGCTTCCTATTTAAAACAGTATTACTGCTAAAGGAAACCATTAAGAGAGGGCTAAATGAAACAATCTTATTCACTGAACCAACACTGTTGTCTCAGCAAAACAAAGCAATTAACATCTGAGTTCACAGGAAAATATATTAGCACAACAGATGCATGTGCATGTATTTCGGCCCTTTGGTAAAATGTGCTGTTTTGGGGCCAGATGTTTCTGCTCATGCCAAAGAAGAATCCAGCTGCATCAAGCTGTGAATATTTCTTCTGATCTGTCAAAAATCTGCTATGAACTAGAAGAGAAAAAAACAGTACTGAAGTTTGAAATAGAAGTCTGTTTTCCACTGGGGATTTTACCACCATCTGTATTTTAAAAGCTTTAGTACAACTTGACAGAGCCTGAAAAAGTTTGCAGCACAATAGGTAAAGCACATTGAAATACCATTCAAGTAAGGTTTCTGGTAGAGTTGAAACATATGGTAAAAGACTAGTTTTATGCATTTTTCCCCTTAAAAATCAATTTATACTTATTAGTTGGATTTACAACATGTTGAAATTGTATGGCCTTTTTTGTAATGTGTGCCATTATGAGCTGAACTCTCATTATTGAGATGATAGAGCAATATTGAATTACTGGGCAAACAAGGTCCTTTTTCAAAAACACCACAGCAATTGCTTTTCTCACGGTTTCTAAAACCCGGTGTTGTTTTTTTCTTGCCTTAATAGAATTACTATGGATTTGCACTGATGCAAGAGTAAAATCTATCATTTTTCCAAAACCATAAAAAGGAGCCAAAATGGAAACAGAACAGTTCAACAGTAAACATGAAAGCATCTTGTAACACCATTAAGTTCACAAATTACAACACATTTGTCTGTGCTTGGGTGCTGTCCCTCCTAAAAATCATCCTCCCACAGGAGCAGCACTCTCCCACCTCCCAGGCCACCTGTGCAAGAGCCTGTAACTCATCTCACAGAAACCTCTGTTGTTTCATCCCCCAAACCAGCTCCTTCTGCCCCAGGGAGAATGCAGTGGCAGGAGCAGCCTCAAATGGTGACTTGCTTGAATAAGTGGCTGCACCATTATTTTCCGGCAAGTCCTAAAACTGAGATTTTCTAACCAAAACTTGACTCCTAAAGGCAATGAGATTCCAATCTCTCCCCAAAATTTCAGCCTTAACAAAAAAAAAAATAAAAATTATAACTTCTGAAACAGACAAGCATGTATGGCACAGTGCAAATGCAGCAGAATGTAGCTGGATATTTCTGAACTGAACTCAGTTTTCCATTCTGCTCTTCTCAGCTCTCGCCTGCTCTCCACATCCATCCCCCAGCAGCCAGGCAGCTGTGCTGCCTTCCAGGTGTGCGGCACAGCTTTGCCACTGACAGGGTTATCTATTTTACAAAGAATTATGCTGGCAGTGAAAATCACAGTAGAATTGTTTTGAAAGAAGCAAGCCTCAGATGGGCAATTTAGATTTCACAGAAGTTGAAAGAGGATTTGCAGGTTCAAATTATTAATCAACACCCTGCCAGGCAGGGGCCAAGAGCAATCTGCAGGCGCTGAGTTTTCTTGGACTTAGACTGTAAAATCTGGATTTTAGATTGTCTCAGTGAGGAGAAGGATCTTTGTGCCTACAGCCCTTTCCTTCTGAAGTACCCATGCAAAATGGATCCCTGGCTTTTAGGGGCAAGTATAAACTTATGGATGGTGGGGTAAATTCTTTCAGGAAGTGAGGGATTCGGGGGCTTTCTGAGCCAGTGGACACACTGCACATGACAGGGTTATTTCCCTGCTGTTAAAATCATGTTCCAGCTGTAACAAGACAGGATAAACTGCCCATGGGGGTCACATGGGGCTCTTCTTTTGTTAGCAAGAAACATGGAAAAAACTGGCCAGAAAAAAGCAGGTGCTCGTGGAGAATCCAACCTATTGCTGAAACATTGTCAGCTCTCCCTCGTGCCAATCAGGATGACACAGGCTGCTCTGGGAAGGAAGAATTTAATTGTAATAAGCACCTAGCAGAGTGTAACAATGGTTAATCACAGAAATTCACACAGTGGGTGCCTCCAGTCACATCAGGCTACTTTCAGCATCCTTTTGGCTTGACCTGTCAAGTTACATGCCTTCAAAATTCTGCAGGGCCAAACTTAAGATAAAAAGAGAGGAAAAAAAGGAGGGGAGTGGAGTGGAGAGGAGGGGAGGGGGGGGAAAGATGGGGGGAAAAAAGGGAACTTATCCATTAACAGTTTTAAAGAAAACGCTAATTAATGTTCTTCCACAAACAAAAATGCAAAGCAGGTAGGGAGACATTCCACCCTTAGCTGCCTTTTTCTATAAACACTACCACTGTCTCCTTGAGAACAGTCTCTGACAGTAGTGAGCAGCTCCTCCTGCTCTCACACCTGAAGCCTCTGAGTGTGCAGGGCTGGATGTTTCAGGTGCAAGCAGCAGAAGAGCAGGGGAAGGTGAATGAACAAGACAGGACACCCCAACACGTGAGCCAGAGAGCACCTGTTCCAGGTCTCCTCTCTCCTGTACACCTCTATTACAAAGAAGTTGCAAGATGAAAATTGGGAGCTCGAGGCCAAAATCAAAAGAAGAGGATATGCACCCACAGACCTTTGTTGAAAATAGTGATTTATTTTTTCTTTATGTTTACCTTAAGTGTGTCTCAGAGAGGCTGTCCACAGAAGCATCACACCACTGCTCCTGCTGCAATATATTATAATACTGCTTGTTTCCTCTTGCCAGCTACTCATCAAGGATTACCACCAGCACAGCCCTCCGTTCTTTCAGATCTAGTCAGAAGGCAAATTAGTTGCAGCCTGATGGGGGAGTGCTAAATTTTTCATTACAATCTTTCTCCGGAGGTTTGGTGTTTAATAATTTGTACTGTATAAAATTTCACATATGGGAAAACATGGCACCACACAGCCTCTCCAGATGCCTTTTTTTTTTTCCTTGCTGCTAATCATGTGAGCCCCCCAGCTAAAGAAGTGGATTTAGGGCATAATTAAAGCTTTATACTTTAATAGTAATATGGGTAAAGCTCAATTTTATTTTTGAGAAGAACACAGCCCATTTGTAAATTCCCATTTCACCGAGGATCAGTTTTCACACAGGCTTTGTACCCGGGCTGCTTTGTTGCTGATATACCATGGAACATAAACCATGGAAGCAGCCCGTGGTGCTGTGAAAGGCATGCACCCCTGCTTAGCCACTGCAGAGGCTCTTTAATTCCCTATGATCAATCGAAGAGCAGTGGTGGCTGTGCAAGGGACATCTGTAAGGAGCCTTCACATCATCTGCTCTGGTTTTCATCAGAGAATTTGGCAGGGGAGTCTCTCAGATTGGTCATAGGAACTTCAAACTTCTGGAAGTTTCAGCTACAGCCCTAAGGAGAGCTGAAGTGATTTAAATGTGCTGCTGCTCTCCTAAACCTCCCCCTAAGCCACCACCCTTCCTCCCTCCCCGCAGAGCCCGGAAACCGCAGGGCTGCTGTCATGCGTGGGAATGCCAAGCCCTCTCCCATCTTCCCACCACGGCTTTCTCCCCACGTTTCTGACGAGAACAACAACCTGGAACATGCTTTTGGGATTAACTACAGCTGCACACAGAGCACGAGGTTCACACACTGGCTAAGAGCCCTGAAAGCCTCACTGTAAAGTGGGACTAAAGTGGGACCCAAGTAGGGGACGGGCGGGAGGGCCAGAGAAAGGGAAGAAGAGGTGCTGGCAGAAAGGCAGGAGACATTCCCTGCATGCTGAGACAGGAATAGCTGTGCGATGGTCAGCAGGCTGAGGACTAATTTTAATTACTTGCTGAATTCTGGAGTACAGTGCCCTTAAAAAAAAGGAAGTACCCCAGGGATTATACTCCCAGGATGGCAACTTGGTATTTTAAATCCTTTCTCTCTTCTCCTAAACATCCTCCTAAGCAAATTCAGAAACCGCACAGAGTAGTACAATGATCACCTTTCACAATATGGTTTTAATTCAATCCAAGTTTCTCCCATCTGCTCAAGAGACCTATAAAGTGTCTTAAAATGAAGTCCTTTGGTGCTATCATGGATTTCTGATTTCCCAAAGAAAAAACAGGTGATAAAGAGCGAGCTCAAAGCAGCATGGTAAAAATCTACAGTGTTCTTTGACAAACCCTGTGCTTCAACAGAAAGCAGATTCCAGCTTTGCCATTAAGCATCTCTGTGCCCCTACATCGCTGTTGAAAACCAGGCTTTACTCTACCAATCTGTAGCCACACTGGGTAGGGTAAAGTAAAACTGTTACCGTGGATAAGCATCTACTCAGCTCTCAGAGCCTGCAGTATGCTGGCAAATAAATCAAATGACCTAGAACTGAGAAATAATGACCTTGAAAGTGAGAGCTTATTTCTGTTTTTATCCATCTTTACTATCACATCTTAAACTAAATCAACCATGCATTTTAAGATCTATATTGTATCCTTCAAAATCTGTCTGAGAATGCTGAAGTCTTAAAATGCTCTTTGTTGAAATGAAGAGCTTATTACAGGTCAGAATTTTAGTTGCTTTGTAACTGGTTATGTGTGTAAGTCAGTACAACCAAAACAGGAGAGGTAGCTCCCAAACTCAGCGAACCTTCTTGGTGGCCATGAGACTACTGACATAAAACTGTGGTAACGAAATTTAAATATAGGGAAAGAATGTAAGTACTTAGAAGTGTTTTTTAAGTGCCTTTGAGTTCCAGTTTCACTGGCATGTCTAGGTCCTGCTGGGTGAAGACTCTCAGCTGTGCGACCCTGTGTTTTTCACCACACAGCTTCACCAAGGCTTGACTGGTGCCCAGCTGCGATGGCAGTGCAGTGTACCTGCTCACAGAGCAAAGTGACCTTGAGGAGGCTCGCTCATCTCAATGTCTAGCACTCATTTCCATGAAATCCCTGGGCAGGAAAAAACACATATGGAGAGATAATAGAGGCAAAGCCTCCATGTCAAAGAGCAGATTGGACTCTTGCCATCAGGCCTATGACAGCAATCCCTAATTCTCCAGGACATCTGCTTATCCAGCAAAACACAAGCCGTCTGTCCAGCAGCCAGGCCAGCACAGGGGCTGGCACACACGGCAGAGTCAAGTTCTACCCCAGCTCTGACATCAGGCACGTTCATCCCTACTATCGCCCTCCCTCTTTTTTTCCTTAAATAGAAACCAGTTCTACATAATGTCATTATGCTCAGCTTGTGAGGCTGAGTTTATCTGTGACTGCCAAAAGCACTGTAATCTTCAGCACAAAGTATGATTACTCTGTCATCGTGCATCTCTACAGATAGCAGTGCTCAGGGTATCCTCAGAGTGGGAAGAGGTCAAACCACTGATGTTAAACCCGTGAGGCCTGAGAGCTAAAGGACGAGCTGCAATATCAGGTCTTGCCAGAGGAAACTCATCCATGTTCTGATTTGTCGGGAGAAGGATTTATATCAACTTATACCAGATAAGGAACATGGGAAATAAATACCTAAGTCAGAACTTACTAATGGGTATTATTTTTCAGATAGTAGCAAGTTAATGCTATATAGCTAGGCAACAAAGCCATCCCATCCTTGATAAAGGCATAAACACATTAAAGCAATAATCCCTGTGTGACATGAGGTTACTTGTGCATTCATAAAATTTTCACTGCTTCTGCCAGCATCGCCTTTTAAAAATCACTGCTCTGTCCCAGCTTGATCAAACCCTGCAGCCCATGATCTACTTCCCCTTCAATATGCACAAACATGCAGAGAATCCCATTATAAATCCTTTCTTAAAGGATAAATAGAAGCCTCTCGTATCACAGACAAACCAGCAGCTCGACCTAATTTCAGTGGTTCCACATTATTCCAGTATCAGTTTATCTATCAGTTACACTCTGCCAGGAAACACCAGGGTCATGCTTTCCTCCCCAGGCCCAGCTGCAGGGGAGGAAGAAACCTTTTTCACTGCCTTAGGGACACTGAGAAAACTGGCAGAAGATCCAAACTAGAGATACAAATTCTCATTAGAAAATAGTCTAAGTTATTCTTTTTCATAAAAGAATTAAGACCATAACTGTCTTTCGTTACAGAAATACATAATTTAGCACAGTAAGACCTCTTGAAGGGACAAGGTATTTTCTAAACTCCTGTGTAACAAGACAATTTAAAAACTGACCATTTACATGGTTTAGGCACTCTCCTCAACTCATTAGTTATTGCAAAATATCAAATTGCTTCATTATTGGCATGCACATTTAAAATAAACACTCTGCTTCCTTAGAAGTGCAAGAAAGCCACACTGGGGTAACAAGCCAACATTCACACATCAGGATCTGAGTTGTCAGAACTCTGCTTACATCACTGGCTGGCTCAATGATAGAGGGACAGTAATGAGAGGAGAAGCCAAAACAAGTACTCATCCTCACAACAGAGAGGATTACATAGAAGAGCATTATTTTGAAGTACCTTTTTATTCTCTAAGTCTGATTAATAAAAAATAAAAATAGGGCAACTAACGTTACATCTGTCCGTATAGTAAAATGGAGAGATGGGGAAACAGGCGATGGCTGAAAAATGTATCACCATCTCCATCAGCAATCCTTTCACCTCCCTGAAAACAATGATATCTTGGGGCAAAAGAGAAACTTCTGTTGAAATTTCACAGCAAATGGTTTTACAAGCCCCATGTTGCTTTATCAACCATTAGCAAATCACTTCAATGGGAAAATTTACCCAACTTGCATGAATTGCCTCATTTTAGGCAAACTCGAAATGATAATGGTTTACTGAACAGAAAATGTAAGTGATCTAACATTGAACATGCATCCCTCTTTCAATAAATAAGTTGCTAAAAACAAAACACTGATGCCAATTTGTAAGATTTAATGAATATGCAAACTGGTAAATTAATAGAGTGTGCCCCAGAGCTGCTCGTTTAGAATGCTGCTGTTATAACAAAATTAGGTAAGTATCCAATGAAAGCTCAGGACCCTGGGCTGGTGCCATCTAATTGAAGTTTACAACTTTATTGGAGATTCCTTGCATCTTATATATATGTTTTGTAGAGTTTAATAGCTGGTGGCCTTAGCTCTAACTTAATTACAAATCAGAAAGGAAGGTTGTGTCAGCAAGATAACATTTGGTTAAGCTGAAACGTTGGTTTCAGGCATATTTCACCTGTTCTCATCTTGATTTAAGTGGACTAATAGGTCCTAATCACACAGAACAAATGGGTCTTTAAAGTGAAGATACAAAATTAAAGGGCCAGGTGCTGCATGTCTCTGGTTACAGTGAAAGCACACCAAGTGAGTGTCACTGAGTGCCCAACAAGCAGCTGGGGATAAGGACAGACAATGTGAGTCACGATCAACAGAGCCACGAGGAGCTGAAGTGAGGAGAGGAGCAAGCCCCATTTATGAACAACTACAAGGTTTGAGCCTGAAGACCTTCTTAAGGGGAGAAAACATCAGGTGTAAACAGAGTGAAAGCAAAAAGGGGTAAAGTGGCAGGTGAAAATGGGGATTCCAGTCACCTGCCCACAGTTAATTCTCTCCAGGACTGAAGGAGAACACATTTCACCTGGTACCTGTTGCAAGAGACAAGAGGGAGAGGTGGGAGGGTCTCAGCAGGTTCTGACGTGGTGCATACCCACGGCTTTCACATGTATTTTTCCACACTATAACAGTAATCTGATGGAAAGAGTTGATTGGCAGATGCCAAGTAAAACACTTCAAGAAGATAAAAAAAGCCATGGGAAAGCAAGGCCGTATAACCTTCTAAAAGATAAGATGGAGCATGTTCACTATAAACAAACCCACCTCCACATCCCACACACACATGCACTGTGTGGCAGTCCATTAACACTCAGAGTGTTCCACTGATTAAAAAGAAAATTTAATACATCTGTCGGAACACAGAGACAGAATAAATATCCTTATCGTTCCATTTACTGTAAATAATACTTAAGTGCAAGTCAAATATTAGCTATATTCAGCACAGCATCATAACAAAACAGGCACTGCTAACATTATGGTCCCAAACTGTGTTACTTGTAATTAACATCTGACATATATCTGCTTTTGCAATCACCCATTACTGATTAAATGACAAGGCACAATGTCAGATGCATAATCTGATTGGTTAGTACTCAGTTACCAAGGTGTTACATTTGGAAATTGCCTGTGAATTGATTTCTTTTATTGAATTAATAAGTGTTATCATACGGTACAGAAGGCAAAATTGCTACCGAATGTGAGCGATAACATATAATTACAGAAAATCAAATCCTAATCTGCAGAGCCAAGCCAGGTGTCAACATTTTAATTGTAGCTGGGGAAGCGCAGTAACACCACGGAACAGGGGGAGGATGGGAAGAGATCTCTCAAGGGTAGGAAGAAATATATTGAATAAAGAACCAACTTTAGTTAGGCAGGATAGCGACCTCGAGGGATGTCAACCAGTCATGTGCAGAAAAATTAGACTTAATTTTTCATTTTTGACTATAATCCCACATGCTGGGACACCTGACTGTCATGCAGACCCGAATCTACCTCTCAGTGTCTTAAGATTTGCATTTCTGGGAGAATGTTTCTGAAAGATTTTAGGAGATACAAGCATAAAATATGGAAATCATGCACTTCCACTAGTCTTTCAGTAAAAAGCAAGAAAACAATATCCCTTCTGTCCCCAGAAAGATTAAGTCCCTTTGAGATCATATCACAAGTTTCTGCTAAAAATAAAGACTCTAGGGTTTTATTAATTATAGTAGCTTTGCACACTTTTTCAGTGAAAAATGCCTCTTCAGGCCATTTCCCAGTTGCTCTCATGTTAGCCTGCAAACACTGCACTAATGCAGCTACTAGAACTCAAACTAATGATGTTAAATTGGTGTAACCCGAGTGCATCTCCAGATGCCAATTAGGTGATTCCAATACATTTGATTTATGTCAGCCACTCCCAAACCAATTTGAGTGTCTGTGCTAAGGGACTGCACCAGTTTAACCACGTATACTCAGAAAATAATGTTGCTAAATTGCTGCCATTTCTTTGGAGTAAGGAGGCCTCGGAGAGCCCTGGCTTCCTCCATGGAATGAGCCATTCCAGCCACCATAACCAGCCTGGCAGGCTGTGATTTTCACTCATCAGTGCATATCCAAAACCTTTCCATATCACCCCCGTGTCCATACTGTGCAATTCCAGTCCCAAACATCCCCACCCCTTTCTCCTCTGCCTTCCCACCATTAGCACCCGAGACACCTTCTCCCACTGCCATTGCCCCGAGCTGCGCTGCTGTTTCTCCTGACAGCAAAACAGAGCTGCTCACAATCAGGCACAAGCTGCCAGCTTTGCCTGCCGTGAATTTCTCTCGTTTAGCAATCTGTAATCTCTGTCCTTTCAAAAAAGACCTGGCTAGGCACAAGATGAGGGGGCACAGACAGGAAGCACCAGGGGCAAATGATAAAGCTTGGTTCAAAGACCACACCACTTCCCTGCTGCACCATGAGCCAGCTCCTAATTTGCAAGACATCTGTTCAAATCATCAGCTTTTTCTGTTGTTCAGGGATAAAGAGGGTAGGTTAAGTCATCCTGTTGGCATACAGAGAAAGAAGTTAAGCCCCATGCTACCACCACCCAGCTGGCAAGGTATCTTGGCAGCACGATGGCATATAAACATTTTACATGAGGCTCCTTCCAAATTAATTCCTTTTATGCTTCTGTGTTCAGGACAGTGGTGAAGTTTTATTCTAGAGTTACAAAACTCGGGCTTAGCTGCAAGATGACCAGGCCAGCAAGTATCTTCCCAGCATAGTTACACCACTGGTCATGGCTTTGTGTCTCAAGAACTGCGAGTGCATCTGGCATGTACAGGTGCCAAGGGTGGTGAGGAAAAACAGCAACCTAGGCAAGAGTATGCAGCACAATGAGGTGAGGAGCCTGGGGAGGCAAAATTTTGGCTAGGTACAAACATGCCACCCTTGCATGGAAAAGGGAGAGAACAGCACCTCTCCAGCCTGAGTGCATCTTAATTCTGTACATTGGCCAGTCTTCTAGACACTAATAAAGTTGTTGGAAGAAAAAAACCACCCTAAACTAACACACACTTGTTTCTGGAGCGCAAGTAACGTATTTTTAAAAGAAAATTTCTACAACATGAGATGTATAACTTGGCTCTACAGTGATTGCTGTGGGGAAAATTACTGGTAGGAGTTGCTATATGCCTGAAGAATGTGAATTCTGGGGAGCAGGAGGAATCAGACTCACAGGAGAAGTCTGAACTACTCTAACAGGGAAAATCCAGCCTAACAGAAGAGAGGCCTTCTTTCAAACACTTTTTTTCTGCAGTTAAAGGTAGTGCTGGGGAACAGGACTGCAGGAGAGTGAAAGCCTGTATCGATTGAGATGAACTGCACCAACCTGGAGGCCTTTTGCTGTGACGAACACCAGCATGACCTCCATGCAGGAGCTCCGGAAAAACGACAAGCAGCTAATTGGGTTTCCTTTCCAGTCACTCAATTTACAGCTACTTCCTGACCTCGGCTTTACAACATTTGGAGCCTTGGTGGTTTAATGAGCTGAAATTCCTGCTTTTCCACAAATGGAACCTGCCCAGGTACATTTCTGTATCTCTCCTAGGCTGTGGCCACCGCAGAGCAGCAGCAGTTGCTCGTCGCTCCCCAGCCAACCCATATTTTTTGGAAGACCATGAGGAGGATGCTGCCTCCAGTGCTCCTTTCCTGCAGCAGGCCCTGGAAAGCACACAGGGAGTGGTCAGGCAGAGCAGCACCAGGCTGCCAAATGCCAAAGGAGCTCACACCCCAGCCTGATGCACTTCTTCCATTCCAAGGAGACAGAGCTGTAACAGCCCAGACGTGACAGTCCCATGGCAGGTTTAGGTGATGTGAGTTATAGGCTATCCAATTCCCACTCCTCTCTTTGCCCTCGGCCATACATTCCCACCTTCTCTCTTGCACCAGTACCTTTATGACTAAGTGGTGAGACAATTCAGGAAATTAGCCCAAAAAAAAGTAATTTAATTTTATTTTTAAATCACGTTAGTTTTTGGCTGTTTTAGCTCTCCCCAGCAGTTATGAACACTTACACTGTTGGCTGAGGGGAAGAGAACATGTGGCCAGAAGCATCGGGGAGGGAGCTGGAGACCCTCTCCCTGTAAGATGGGACCATGCTGGAAGCACAGCAAAGGGCAAGCTCTGCCTGCCCTGTTTTGCAGAGATCTTCCAAAGTTCAAAAGAGGATGAGGCTGGAACCCAAGCTGGTTGTTTAGAAGGTATTATGTCAAATAGACAATTGGCTGTTTTCTGCAATAATTACTTTGAATTTTGCTGTGCAAAACCACAGTTACAGCTACCCCAGATGCTGTTCTGTGGGAGAGATTCCCAGGATGCATCTTCCTTCAATAATCTCATGTATATTGCTGCAACTGACTTGGGCACCTACTTAATCTGTGACCTTACAGCTCCTGTCAAGCCGACTGTGACCCTCTCTAGACTTGTATTATCCATTACCAAATTTTCATTTTTATTAAGCTCAGCAGAGACTTTTTTCCTTCTCCTCTAGGAAGCATGAATTCTCTTTTGTCATTTATTCCACAGATGATTTATACCAAGAGCCTGTCAACTATAGGAGGTACTTGCTTGTGCTTACTATACCTGCAAGGAGCTCTGTCCTTTCTGGGTCATTACTAATAAAGCACTTATCCCTCATACAAGCACAAATGCCTCCCTGTGCTTTCATAGGTATTTATCTGAGCACTTCAGAGTCCTCACTGGATTTATCCTCACAGTGCTCTGGCGAGCTGGGCATTGACATGATTTCTGTTACACAGATAAAGAACAGGGCTTGGAGACTGAATTCAGCTCTTTGCTGCTTCAAGGAGACTGAATCTCCTGAATCAGGATGCTGTAACCACTGGTGATTCCTCCTTACTCCCCACACCTGCTTCCTCTTGGGACAGCAGTAAACTACTCCTGGTTCATCCCACACTCTCTCCTTTATCAGCCAGACACACACCAGCAGAGTGTTGCTGCTCCAGCCTGCAGGAGAGAAGGCTTCAGCCCGGGGCCATTTCTTACTGCTGAAGTGCTTATGAAAGAGAGCATCAAACCCCCACATCCCAGCCCTCATGACCCAAATCATCACCCTCCGTCCTGCTCCCCATTCACAGATGACTCATGAGATGAAGTCTCCCTGCTGCTCAGCACCATCACTCTGCAGACAGCCAGATTTCATGAACAACAGTAAAACAAATATATTTGTCTTGCAACTACAGCGCCAAGACAAGCAAGGAGCAAAGCTGGGGGCCAACTGTAACACCACGGATTTTGGCAGTCAGCCCTCTTTCCAGTTCCTTATATATTTTTGTCCCAACTTTCCACCTAGGTCTCCCTTTTTTCAGTATTTCTGGGCAGATCACAACACCCACCGAAGAGCAACAAACGCCTGCGTGGCTCAGTACTTGCCCTTGATGAATTAAGGCATCTCCACGCTCTCTCCTCTCCCACTCTTTCCAGCACCACTTTATCACAGGCAAGGCTGAGAAACCTGTTGCTGCTGTGTTTCTCTTTTAAACCCCAAAGCCAACTGGCAAACTAGAATTTAACCACACAGCTGCTGAATGCAGTTAGATTAATACACGGTGGCCAAACAAAACATTGCTTTTAAAATGCAATTTGTGCTTGGCACTGAACACATTGGGAGAATTCAGAGCAATCTGCACTACAGACCAGCTCATAACCCTATGCAGAAAGTGCTTTGAAGCCCCCAATTTACATCTGACAGCCTTAATGCATTTTGGAAAGAGGCAGTATAGAAAGCCCCTGCACGAATCATGACTGATGTAAGAAAACTCATTTTTACTTCTACTTTGCTGTAAAATTCTATGTGTGCACACACCTCATTTTCCAAAAATCTAAAAAAATCACAAGATGGTGGAAAAAAAAGTTATAATTTTTAGCCTGAAAAACCTCCTTTTCTCCTGAATCATATACCTGGCAGTTTTCTGGTGGCATGGGGGAAAGGAAGGCGTAACAAAAAGCTTTCACCTGGGATTATCTTGCCTGACCCTCATGGGCCTCCATTGTGCTGCACTGAGCTGCAGCTGTGTTCATCTGCACAGGTATTTATGGCCAATCTCTTGCAGACAGAATGCATATTTCCCCACCACAATAAAAGTTAGTTCAAAGCAGGCTGCTCTCATTGAAGTCCATGGGAGATTTTTTTCTTCCATCAACTTGAGCAGGAGATGGGTTGGGCTCACTGAGATAATTTGCTCCAGGAAAATCCCCACTTGTTGATTATGGCTCAGCAGGAATAAACACAAGGAAAATTTTATTTTCATTGATAACACCCATTCCCCAAATAATTTGAAATTAATCCTCCAATTTAATTTCAAATTTTCTGCTGTGCTTGGTTGCTGAAGGAGAAGAGATTCTGGAGAAAGCAGCACAGGTGAATTACATTTGCTCAACATTTTCAGCATTAAATAATCTGCACATAACTCAGGCTCACTCGAATGGTACACTGCACTGACCTGACATAAAATACAGCTCTGCTAAGCCAAAAAAGATAAAACAGGGATACCTTCATATTTAAAGGAGAAACAGTGAAGGATTTCAGACTTTAATGAGATACAGATGCTGACCACTGAATGAATCACTCTGCCCATAATTAAAGAGTCTTCTGATGTCTGAAGACTCTTCCTGTCATGAAAACTCTTGGATGCCATTTCATCTCCATCCTAAGCCTGATTTCAGACTGAAAGAGGGGAATCCAAATGTTGATGTCACCCCAGACACCACTTGTATTCTCCATTTCCCTTTTGAAGAACTCGGTATTAATTTCTGTCTATTCGGGTTTTATGTTTTTATAGGTCTTCAGGCACCCTTAGAGCTAGACAGGAGATATGAAAAATCAACAATGAACCAAGGAATTTCCAGGCACCGTGCTTTAGCATTTCACACAAAGCAGCAGTATTTAAACCACGGATCTCTCTCAGTAAACCCCACTATAAAATCAGAAAACTGCACTTTTGTGTAAAAGAACACAACAAGACTATTTTTAAGTTTTGTTGCTGTTTCAACTGTAGCAATCCAAGGATCCCAGGCAACCGGAAGTCACAAGAAGTTGGAGCTTTAATACTATTATTATCCAGCTGGGCTACCTGGGGGTAAAAATAAAAAGAAAGGAAAAAGCAGTGTCCAGGCACACAGCCTTTTCATGAGATGCCCAAAAGCTTGTATCTTATCTGATAACTTGCATGTCCCAAAAAGTCCCTTTTTTGCCAATTAGGTTGGAATTCTCTATTTTCATTTATTTACCATTACTACTCCCTGGGCATGAATAAATCTCCTAGCTTTTCTGCTATGTGTTAGAAGAATGATTTAAAAAATAATAAATAAATCACTCTTATCTTGGGCTGAAATATCACCTGAGGCTGCTCTTGCTTCACTGCAGCTGCAGCTTCCCCAGGGAAGTTGGTGTCCATGCTGAACTAGCCCTCATGCTGCAAATTTCCCCTAATGTCTCTTCTGACAGCTTGTGTCCTCCCCAAACAGTGATGTTCAGAACGAAACGTACTGAGCCCACCACCAGAACCGAATAAATTGAAGAAAATGCCTTGAATATTTTATAGTAAATCATATTTCTATTTCCTGATGATGTTTTTGCCCCTACAAAAAGATGCCATTGCAGATCCCAGGGTGTTTGGTGATCAAGCTCCTGTAAGCCCTCATGCTTTATTTTATCATTTCTGGTAGAAAAGGTACCTGACCAGTTCTGGGATTTCACAGTTCCTTCCTTCTTTGCGCAGCCCTGCCAAGCTGGAACCTACTTTTTCAGACCTTGTCTATTATTTCAGACCCCCTGAACCCTAGTTCTGAGCTTGGCTATGCTTGTACCTGTCTCAGCTTGGCATGACCTGCAGAGTACCTGTGATCTCTAGTGTGTCATCCCAGTGTTAACAGAGATGGAGACTGCTGAGGGAGCTGCAGGTTTCCACCTCTTCCAGGGACTGCTGCCTTCTACAAGCTTATTAGAAACAACTTCATCATCTTGATCATACTTTCCTGAAAAATATTCTCTAGGCATTAGAGGCTCCCCAGCCCACAGCTCCTCCCTTTCTCCCTTTTTGAAAGATATCCCATTAAATTTTCTTTTCTGCAGTCTTCTCAAGCCTCATTTGTCCTCCACAGATTTTCAAAGATTATCACTAATGGCACTGAAATCACTTAAGCCAGTTTTCTAACTATCTGGAGCGGAATTCCTCCAGGATCTGCTAAGTATTCAAACCTATTCTTTCCCTCTTTTCTGAGAGCATGCTGGCTGCAGCTGACCCTCTCAGGAAGAACAGAAGGAATAAAAAAGTCATTTGGTACTTCTGCTTTCTCACTTCCATCTTCTGAGAGCTTTTCCTTTCCACTGAGCAGTGGTCTAACTCATTCCCTGGCCCAGCTCTTGCTGCAAACACATTCATAGCTCTGGCTATGAATGCACCCTCTGGCTGCCCTTTTTGTCTTTTGCCAATTGTGGCTCATTTGGATCTCGGCTTCTCAATTTTCTTTGCACATTCATGATAAAATTATTCTCAATAGTTCGACCTACTCTCCATTTTTTTTAATGTTGCTTTTGAGTTTCAGGTCATTAAAGACCCTGTGATTTAGCTAAAGTAGTCTCTTACTATGTTTCCCATCTGTCCTCTCCATTAAGGGAGTTCTACTTGTGCATTAAATTTGCTTCTCTAAGAAACTTTCAACTCTCCCAAACTTCCTCTTCGCTCGGAGCAGCTTGCCAAGACTGCAGCTCTGAGCTGACTTAAATCCGCTTCCCTGAAATCCATTGTCTTCCCCATGCTGCTCTCCCTACTTTCCTTCTTAATAATCAGCAGTCTGGCAATCCAGAAATGTTTTTGTTTTAGAAAAGCTATTTTTCCCAGGTGGACTCATTCCCTGAATTTCCCAAGGACTGAATTCCAGTTACAGATCAGTTTGCATCTGTTTTGCTTTGGGTTCTGGAGATGAACAAGCGTGTACTTCAAGCACTTAGAAGAAATTTTCTTGCCGAAGTATCACAGCCAAACCTGTCCTGCTGCAAAGCATCGCCCCAAAATAGAGGAACTGGCAAAGAATGAAGGCAGGGGGATTAAAAAAAAAAAACCTCAGATTTTTCTGGAAGGACAGACAACACATCCTCCAAAGCACCTGAATCTTTAGCTCAGTGTCCTTAGGAAAGGCTGCAGAATCTTCCTTGCTGCCGGCACAAGATATAATGAAGGATTTAAGTACAGGTTGTAAAATTCTATGTGCTGTCCAAGATAATTTATAGTTTTCCAAATGATGCCTCTCCATTCCTCAGATATGGGAGATCACCCTGGAGGAGTCAGCCCTGACCCCAGTCCTTTCAACATCCTCTCTCTGCAGAGTGGATACTTATATCCTCCAGCCGTGCTCCGCTCGCAGTAGCAGTCAATAGGAAAGAGTGACTTAGACAGAGGAGCTCAGAAAGAACAAATATTTTTATAGCAGCCCCCTAATACTTTGAGCAGGATGGGAAGACGACAGCATGTACAAGGGAGCCATTGAAAACAGCACTGCTCCTAACATGTGCTTGGGAAGATATCTGTTATCTGGGGTTTGCCAGCTGGCTCCTGTGTGCACAAGATCACCCTGCCTTTAACTCTGTTTGCTTTGCCGTTCCCACAAACGCAGTCTTTGCCCTGCACAAAAACACCCTCCTGCTGTCAGCTGTGATTAACTGGCCCCAAGGAGCCCCTGGCAGCCAGGCTGGTCCCACAGGAAGCACAGCTGCCCCAGACAATCCCCCAACAGATGAATGCTGTGCCTGCACTGAGAAGGAAGCAAACTATCTACTCAGGGTCTGTGCTAATCCCACCATCCTTCCCAACACCCAATCTGCCCATGGTTGACTTTCACAACTTGGCACTGAGCATCCCTGGGAGGACCTGCACCCCAACTCCAGCCCCACTTTGTCCCTCAGCAAAGGTGACTCTCCTGTCCCCACTCCTGAAGCTCAGTTATCGAAAAGAAGAAATCTTCCTTGACCCTTGCAGAGAAGCAGGAGACATCAGCCACAGGATTGATGGAGGCTAAGTATGGTGCAAACAATGAGTTATCCACAACCTGATCCATATTACCAGCTTAATTTCTGGCTGTTCCCCACAGGGCCATACAGCTTCTCTGAATGTTTTAACCTTCATCATAAAACAGTTGAGGTCCTTGGTCCCATTACAATCTTTGGCCAAACTCCACTCCTAAGAACAGTGGACAGTGTCAATTTGCCCTTTCATGCAAATTAGGACTATTACGTTCCCTTACAGAAGCTGCACTTCTTCTATTAATTTGCTTTTACCCAACTATTTGCACCTCCATCAAACATTCTAAGCTGTCTGTATCAATGTTTGGGTTGCTAGTTTATTTTTCTTTCTAGCCTGTTTCCATTTATGGTGTGCTTCTCCATTTAATATTAAATCGACAGTGACAGATCATCACCCTTTTTCTAAATTCACTAAATGGTTTAATAATATAATTTTGAGAAACAGATTTGTGGCTCGCACGCACACACCAAGGCAAAATAAAGATGACAGCGCATTTGAACAAGGCAGCAATAAAACAGTGATAGTAATAAAGAATAAAAATGCTATATCAGGTTGCCATGGGAACCAGCATTCAAGGACTCCAGGTAACGTTGTAAAACATGCCACTGAGCATAAAGCAGCTAAGCAGGTTAAGAGGTTATTTATTAGGCTGCGACATGTTGTGCAGTGCCCTCTGGTGAGAGCGCAAGAGAGGCACAAAGGGGCTCAAAACGAGGCAGAAGATCCAGGTATTTGTGCCCCAGGAGCATCACCCAGGAATTGTCAGCTTGGCAGCTGCACAGCCAGGGAGGAATAGCCCAGGTCCCAGGCAGCCAGCACAGGTCATGCACAGGCAGAGCTGCGCAGAGGTGACAGCAGGACAGGCACCCACAGCCTCCTGTGGGTGTGATTTGCCTCCTGTCCCAGCCACAAGCACCACAGTGCACACAGAGAGCCACCGAGGGCTCCGGGAAACATCTCCCCAGGTGGGATCTGCCAGGCTCTCCGAGTGCTGCTTTTCCTGCTGAGGGTAATGGGACCAGCTGAGATGAAAGCCACAGCAGGTATGATTAAAGCCAGTGAGCACAATCCTTGGGCACAGCATGTTTTCCTGCAGACTGAAAGTGGAACTTGTTCCATGCCCAGAAATTTCACTAAAATTAGCAGCAGTTCCCCACGTGGAGGGGTTCCAAACCCAGGCTCAGAGTCCCTGGAGCTCAGGGTTTCATGCATCACTGCATGAGGAGCACAGAGAAATGACTCAATGGGGTAAGGAGCCCATGTGCAAACAACAAAAAAAAACCAATTCAGTAATTCAATTCAATTCAAGGTAAAACAAGCCTGAGGTGTCCTGTCCTACACAAGACAAAAATACATAGATACCAATCAAACACGAGATGTTCTTGAGCATCTTGACAAGGTAGAACATCCCCCACACACACAACAGAGGATGCTGCAAAGCCTTTTGAGTGCCACGTGCTCCACTGCACCCTCACCACAACACTCCAGGCTCACGGGGACATGTGGCTGATGGCCATGCCCATGACTGCCAACAGCAGAGACCTGAGCCTATTTCCAGGTACCATTAGTTAACATTAAGCATTCATCTGGGGGAGCAGAATAGATTGCTTAAAAATATCACAGCACAGGGTTTCTTTTTTCCCACAGGCCTGTCTGTAGGGAAATCAATACAAAATCTAGTTAAATGATTTTGAATAAACACTGTTAACATTTTGTATAGATTGTCTCCTCCAAAACTGAATCAGAGCTAACACCATCCTGATCCATCATCCTCCCTGCTACACCTAAAATAATGGAAATCGTAGCAGAGGGAGGATGATTTTTAAGCCTGCCAAAACCTGCTAAACACAAGGCATGGCTGCATTAGGTTTTTCTATTAGCAAAGCCTATTTAGCCTAATATTCTGCAGTGCTTTCCATGCCACTTTCCTGTTGGGACGAGGGTCAGTACATGCCCAGCCTGCCAGCACTACTCTGCCAACAGCCAGCTCCCGAACCCACCACAGCTCTGTGGCTAGCAGCAGATTTGGATTTGTCTTTAAACTGCAGAAATACTGCTGGGAGGTGGAGGGGGGCTGGAATATGAAACCCATCTCTCCTTGTTTTCCCCTGCACCGTTAAAGCTGTCAATTCAATTCTCCTCCCACTAAGTGGCACCAATGCACCGCAAACCACAACGAAAACATCTGTACAGACAGCTTATAAATAAATATTCCCCTGTCTTCCTGAGCCTGGCCCACAGCAGGGGAAATCAAACAAGCAGGGGCTGTGTGCGGGAAGGGGCAGCGGGGCTGCCGTGGGCCAGCTCTCCCCCAGCACAGCCCTCTGGGCATGGCTCTCCTCCCTCATAAAACCTTTAATTACCTTTCCGTGAAGGAAATGCAGCTTACAGGGACACAAGGAAAGATAAAAAGTCAAAGAGGCAATCTTGTGTTAGTTTGCCCACCCAATACCTGCTCTCTCTTTGAGAAGAAAAGCAGTGCAGGGACAGTAGCAGACATTGAAACCCGTGGAGCATTGAGCAAAGCCCCAACCAGAGTCCCTGCAGTTGAACTGCACATAATCCACACCACAAATCACACCCCGAATGCCAGGCTCTGCAGTTTTTCTTCCAGACAGCCCTTGTGAGGCCCTTTTGTTCAGGAGAGCTGTAAGGACTGCCCTGAGTTCCTGGCTGAACCACTGAGGCTTTGCCCAGCAAAGCCCAGCTCTTGTGTTACTGGAGAGCAGGTATGTGGGGCAGAAACAGCTTTGCTGCAAATCAAATCTACTGTAAAAAAGCCAAACTTACTGTAGCTGGGAAAAGGCTATGAAATAACAAGCCCCATTTCTGTTAACCATCAGGCAAGAGCAGAAACTAACAGGGGAAAAATGTCTAGCAAATGCCTTTTCACCAGTGCTCTCGAGAGAAGTGACAACTAGCCAAAAACACCAGAACAAATGCCAACAATGAGCAGTTTGGGACATCACAGTTTCCCTTGTCACGTCCTGTCCTTTTGGAAGAGCGATGCCCAGGGTCCCTGCTAGGTGTGGAAACAAGGCTGTGTGCTTAACAAAGAGCTGAGCAGTACTGGACAGGAGGAGCAGGACCCAGCAGCGATGGACGATTGGTCTCGGTGGTTTCACCACCAGCTGCCTCACATTTGCTGCAGCAGAAAGCTGCTCCAAGGCAGCAGCTCTGTAACACATTCCCATGCAGGGCAGCCTGGCCAGACACAGAGCCCAGTGCTGGAAGCTGACAGACACTGACTCCTCCAGCCTAGGAGAACTGCCTGTGGCGGATGGCCACCACACTCCAAACCAGACATACCAATCTGCCCTCCTAAATTAGCAATATGCAATGGCCACAGAGGAATAACTTGCCTTCATCTACAACAGAGCTGAACAGCCACAATCACCACCTTTTTATACAGCAAGTCTGAGCAGTGATCCCTAAGGGGAGGAAGACATCCCTGAGGGGAGGAAAGAAGAGTTCATAGGCACCTCCTGAGTTTGTTTTAAAAACAACACTCACAGATGCAGTACTGACATTAAACCTCCTGTGCACTGAAACCAAAACAGGGAATAAAAGAATCCCCTCAGTCTTGAAACGCTCCAAATACCCTACACTGAGCACCACGTCACTGGCCAAGGATGTTGACTTGCTTCTTTATGCTCCCTCCACCTTTCCCCATGCAATATCCAACAGCTGATTATTCTGTTATTTGCAGTAGACTGAAGTAATTAAGCTTAACCCTAGTCCTGTGGGAGTCCCAGAGAAGGTTAGTGATCCACAGGCATGACACGCTGTTATTTATAGCTGATTAAGTTCTATTTATCTACATTTAAATGTTGCAGGAGATGGGAAGAGATCCCAAAACACATCTGTGTCTTATTAGAAACACCAGCTGTGTGTGGTAGCTTAAAGTTTGCCTTTCTTGAGAGGTTATAAGGAAAAGAAAAACCAACCCTGAATAATTCAAATTCTTCACTGTAGCTAAATAAATTGGTGTGGTTTAGTCATAATCTTCAAGATGTAAGCCTGCCATCCCATGCAACTGACCTGCTTCTGGGGTCAAACTCAAACCCAAAATTAGCCAGGCCACTTTGAAGCTGTTCTGAGCACTGTAATTGCATTTAGTTTTTACTGTAAGACTGATTGTGTCTTAAGAGACATGAGAAAGGTGACCAGTAGGTCACAAACCAGATCTTTAGAGGCATAACTTCTGAGCCTCTATGCATTTCGTAACAGCACTGTGGTTTCACTAGTTAGAACATCTTCATATATATGCTCTATTTTCACACACACACACAGAGGAAGACAAGCAAACTGAGGGGATGCAGTTCTGTCACCACCCTTTCCTCCAGACAGATGGGGTTCTAGGGCCCACAGCAACAACTGAGACTGGTATTAAAACCTTTGTGTAATTTGAGTTAATGCATTTTTGGTGGTAGAGAACAGTAACAGAATTACTTGCATGTAGGAGATACAAATAGTTTCAAAAACAGTATCACCATAACTCCCAGTCAGGCTTTAGAGGAAGGGACACCACTGTCTCATCACTATTTTCACCAAATCACAGAGGTAATGCAGAGTTTACCTCCTAATTGCCAAAGCAGAATGTACTGACGGAAGCAGAAAGCTGAGATCTCCTTCTGTAAGAAGTCCTAGTTGAAACATCCAGATAGCAGCAGGGAGATAGAGTAGGAACATCCAGCTCTTGTAGGTGCAGAACTGTAACTCTCCCAAAGGTGCTTCTTAAGAACCAGAAGAATGATGTACCATCTTTTCCTTTCCCCACTGCAAACCATTTGTGAGCTGCAAGACCTTTGTTGCTAAGCTCCAGCCCAGAAGAGCTGGCTGAGTTTCACTTATAGCATCACCTGAAATCAAGCTGAGATTCAAAATGAAACCTTAAAGTAAAAAGCAAAACCTCTGAGTTTTGCAAAGAATGCTTTGAAATGCCTCACCTTGGCTTTGACACCTTCTTCTCGCACAGGAATCAGTGAAACTGTGTCCACAGGAGCTCTGTGGCACTGTGCATCTTCAAGGACTACTTTCACCCAAGCCACTGACTGCAATCCTCTGATGGACGATTAAACAGCTGTCAGTCGCCCCACCACAGACCAAACTGCAGCTCACTTGGGCTTTGTCTGCAATCCTCACCCACAGTTGGACCTGGGGGGGTAAGAGCCCCCCCACATTCCCTGTGCAAGTTCTCTCCAAGCTCCCAGCTCTGCCCATCCCCATCCAGTGCCGAGGCTGGGGACTCCTCGCTCTCACCAGTCCCAGCCTGCACCTACTCCAGTGCTGCAGCCGTGGGCTGATGTTAGCAGAGCGTTAAACCTCAAATTAGAGCATGGCTAGAGCAAGCCTGGGATATTTCCAGTTTCCCCTAGGAAGGCAATGCTGCCAGCTCTTTGTTTTCTAGTGAGGCATGTGATAATTTGGCATCATCTTCTAAGTTCTGAAATTTGCTGGAACAAAAGAAATGTTGAGCTTTCATTAAGAGGAAAAAACAAAGTGTACAGTCTCAAGTCATAAACACAGACTTGAAAATACAGCCCATGAGTGCCTGAACACAATTAAGAAGACTCTAAACCAGTGCTCATTAAGTATCTCGGTTGCTGGATAGCTTATTTGTTCATTTTTATTATTTGATTAGATTTGATAACTCAAATAGTTTGGAGTTGTATTTCTGCTGCAATTCATCTGTTGCTAAATTACTCTTTCACAGGCCTCCTGTACAACCCTAAGGAATTCAGGTGGTCACTCTGCAATGATATTTTCAAACTGATGTTTTAAGATATACCAATATACAGAACTACCAGTCTCTGAAACTTCTCTTACTGGTGCTTTTAGATGACATGCTTCAGCAGTTGCAAGCAGACATGGCCATACTTTCAGTAAGTCAACTGCCAGAAAGGTTCCTCCCATATTATAGGAAAAATAGAAACATTTCAGCTTAAAAACAAAGAAAAAACCAATAAAACCAAAGCCAACAACGAAGCAAAGTCTGATTATTCCAGAGTACAGTTTCCCCTGGTACTTGGTGTTGCAATTATTGACATATCCCCAGATAGTCAAACTTATGTGGTCCAAAGTTTTGTTGTGGACTTTGTAGAACACGCTGTGCCTGAGCCAACTGGAGCAGACTTAGTGTGTTATCAGGCTGACCCGTGGAACAGGGGACACACCAGGTTTGCTGCTAAAGGGAAAAAGAAAACCACTAAGCTACACAAACCACAACAAAATGCAAAAACAAATTCGAGCACACTATGAGATGCAGATTAGAGTTGCAAGCACCTTGACATCTCAAGACTCTTTAGTTGGATGAACAGCACAAGTAACCAAGATAAGAAAGCACCAACACCTTCCACTTCTCTATAATTGCAGAAATAGTTGAATACAGCTCCTGGCAGAGCCACACCTCATAACCACAGGACAAGAATATTGTCAGGTACACACAACAGCAGCAGGATGAATACTCATCTAACAGCAGCAGTATTTCTTCCTCATGCTTTTTTCATAATACTTTAACTTTATCCTGGAGATGGAATGCCTGGTGCACTGCTTTACTATTAATCCTAATAAGCACAAGCAGAAATCTGGAAGCAAACACTACAAAGGGTTTCTACCACAAAAATTCAATCTCAATTTCCATTTTCTGACCATAGTCCTACAACTTCAGAATTTTCCTTGTTGTACTTATGAGTTCTACATTTTCTCTGCTTACTCCTTTCAAATTATATTTACACAAAAAACAAACCAATTTGAATTATTCTGAAAAACTAAGCAGGATATGCTTTCAGATGTGAAAAAGCTTCTGAGTGCCTAATTTATTAGAAGGAAGGCAGAACCAAAATACAGCCATACCACCATACCATACAAATCACCTTCAATAAGAACTAGACAAAAACATTGCATTGGTTTCTGTACCCCTGTTTCTGTCCCATTCATTGCATGCAGATGGGATGACTTCAACTGGAGGCTTTTTACTAGTCTCTATCTAAAAAAACAAAAACCACAAAATCACAACCCCAAGAAGATAACACAGTCAAAAATAGCATAAAGAACACAAACATACTGCCACAAACACCATGTAGATTTTTAAGGGCTGGTGCTTTACATCCCCATTCAATGAACTGCTGTAAACTCATATATTGTTACAGGAACTCTGGGGAAGTAACCAGGAGAAAGCTCCCAAGCCTGCTGTGCGACCCAGCCTTTTGTATCCTCACAGCTTATGAAACTGTGCACAGCTCAGAGCCTGAAGCGGGATCGGATGGAAGAGGTGCAGCAGTACCTTGTTTGTCTTCTTCCCTCAGCATTCACCTCCACTCCTCAGCACGGGTCCCCTCCTCAGCACCGTTCCCCAAAAGTGCTCAGAAGAGGTTGCGTGGCTCAAAATAAGGAGGACCTAAAACAAGATCTTAAGCACTTGTACAAAAACATGAAACAAAAGAAGAGAAGGGGGGCGGAGGGAAAAAAATTAGTGGAATAAATCCAAGCGTAGCTCTTGCAGCTCAGAGCCCCTGGCAAGTGCCAGCAGTTTCAAAAGAGCTGTAATCTCTAAACTGTTATCAAGGTTTTATCGCACTCCAGTTCTTATCTAAACCAAACAATCACTAGAACAGCAGCTGATAAGGCATCCTGACAAGGTAATTTCAGCAATTTAAATCCACTGCTACAGCCATCATACACTGAGAATATTTTAACACCCTTTCCAGTTTAACCTGTAATCTCTCTTCCTCTGTTCTTTCCAAACACAGGGCCAATTTTTCTTTCCTGCAGCCAGGCACACTTCCTGCCATCGCTCCTGTTACAGGCAGGTGCCCTTTGAGCTCTCCCCTCTGGCGTGAGCAGCCCAGCCACCAACGCCAGCTTGCTTAATCAAAAGGATCATTATTTTCCCTCTGAATTCAAGTGGCCATTTTCCCCAGCTTGACAAAGGTCCATCATTAAAAGCGGTGGCTACATCTGTCACAAGCTACTGTGTGGGAGAGGAGAGGGAAATCAAAGGCAGCAAACATGAGGCAGGATCAGCCCTGGCCCTGGCGTGATTGGGTGTAGCACAACAGAAATATGCTCTTTGTAGTCCTGTGGGATTTTCACCTAGAACATCTCACCCACATGCCACAAGGCAGGATTCACTCAATAGCTCATCTTCCAAAATCATTCACTGGCCAGAACATCCAGTATCTCTTTCTACAATTTTTCTTGCAACAGACTTTTTACATCAGACTTTGATATATGAGACATCTGAAAACACTTATTCATGCTAAATGTAGCTGGTGAATGACACACAAAACAAAAACAAAACCAGCTACCTCTACTGGAAAGAAGCATCAGTCCATCTGATGCAATTTCCTCCTGGTCACTAGACACTGCCTTGACACAATTCCCAATTATTTCTCTCTTTATGCTGGAGTAAAGGAGTGATATTAAGCTACTAAGACACTGCAATGTCTCCGATGCTAAGCAGCAACTTGCCTATATCACATAATATTTATGTACACAGGAGGGGGCAGAGCAGCTTTAGAACCAAAGAGCTTCACCCTGGGTTTCCCACAGCTCCTACAAGGCTGGGGAGCCAAGCTCAGCTCTTGTGCAATGGCCCTGGGCACACCCAGCACCTGCAACTGCAACAGAGAGAGCAGCCAGAGCCACTGAAGTTACCCAAGTGACCAGAGGAAAGTTCCTGGAGGAGTCTGTGCCTGGTCCCTCCTGTGGTGCCATCGCTGAGTGTGCCAGAGCTGTTGTCTTGAGCAGAAAGTGAACAGTGCAAACTAGAGAAATTGCTCAGTTCCCTCAGGTTGAACTTCCCAAATCAGGAAAGGGAATTCGAGATTTCTTGGTATATGCACACCAGGGGAAAAAAACCAAAAAAACAAACAATCCATCCAGATGCTGCAAACCCCATGAAATCCCTTCACGAAAGATGGAAAATTCTTTTACAACCTATTTCAAAACCTTTCTTCAATCAAAAGTTAATGAATCAAGAGACATACCAGATGCAAACTCCCATTTTCCTCTATAAATCAGTGTCTGACATGTGAAATGCAAACTAATTTGTTTACATTGCAAGACTTAAATGTGGTTATAGAAATAATAGAGTGTCTTCAGTTTTAATCAGAAAAAGTATATCCTGAGTTTCAGAAAAATTACCCAGCATGGGTAGGAAGAGAACTATAAATATACCACGGTGGCCTTCACCATCCCAAAGAGAGATGAGTTATTTCCTTTCTCTCACGCTGTGAAAACCAGTATTTTTTTCATCCCTGAATACCTCTGATTGGGAAAGCACTGGCTCTCTGACATCAAGGAAGCCCACCAGTAGTGGTCTGATTCACTAGGTATGAAAGTCTGGATGTGAATGAATATTGCTCTAAAGGAGGTGACATCGAGATCTGGAGAGCATGAGTGTCTACCACATAGGAAGAAAGTGATCATCTAGTTGTAAAAGACACAGTTTGTATCAAAATACACATCATCTTTGTGTTCCTCCTCCAAGGCTTTCTTGGGAGGTTATTTGGGCTGGATATTGTGTTCTAATGGGTTTCTATTGTATAATAGTTGCAAGGGCTGTGCATTACCCTAGGTTCAACTGCTCTGCTCCAAGGAGAAAGGAACATCACAGTTCAACCTGTTTCTTCAACCAACCTGAGTGCCCAGCAAGCTCTCCTGTGGAAGCACAGTTATGACACAGCCACTCAGCATTTAGAACATCCAATCCAACCCACCATAAACTGTCACTTCAGGCATTTATGGCAGACAGTAAACACATGCTTATCAGGGAACTGCACCCTGCAAGCTCAGCCAATGGAGCAGTATTTCTTATCAAATCAATGGCTTATCAGGGAACTTAACAAAAATAAAGGTTACACCATATGGTCTCCTCCTTTTTACCTCTGCTCCATTGCTACATTGCTCAGACTTTGTAGATCTGCTTCCTCCTTGTCTGCCCTTGAAAGCAAAAGCCTGCCTTTAAAGCAAAGCATATGGAAACAATTCCCTCCCTAACTGTGCTGAGCTGGACAAACAGTGCATTGACCCTGGCCCTCAGTGGTGCCCACCTGCTCAGGTCGATAGCCCAGCGTGGCACTTGGGACTCCCTGTCCCCTGTGTGCTCCCGTGCTGCTTCCTGCACCCCAGGGACAATACCAAGGTCAAGAGCCATCAGGAACGAGCCTGATGTGTCTGCACAGCCACTGCAATTATAGGGAGACCATTGCTGCTGATGGTGATTTGGTTGATCAAATTAACAAATGAAAGCAAACACCACGCAACAAAATAGAAAAGAACTCAGATTCTCTTATGCCTGCCTTTTACCAAGTGTTGTCTAAAAGTGTTAGGCCACGTTGCATGAACAAGGGTATTTTTGAAGTGAGTAAAAGTGAGCATTTTTGTTTGATCAAGTATTAAAACCTCTTCAAAAGCCACACTCTTCCACAAGAAATGAGTTATTCCTCCTCCTGTGGCTGTTCTGTCCCACACCACAGCCTTACTCTCTTACTGGCAAAGTAACAATAGCCCCTTCAAACAGAATAGGTTGGATGCAACTCACTGCCAATATCTTAAACGAACTTAATTAATGATCTTCTAATTACTTGCTGCTTAACAGTTGATATCATTATTAGATCATCTTCCATCCATAAGTTTACAGCAGAGGCCCTGGAAAGTACCCACATAAACAGCAGCCAGATGGAGATGGAGGAGCAGGTGTCTTGAGCAGTTACTCATGCTGCTACCTGAAACAATTGCTATTAAATGCCTTCACACATTCACACATGAAAATTTCTAAATTTCAAAGGATCAGAAGAATTTCAGGTGCTGAGCTGCCGAGTTGCCAAGCTGAACTTCATGCTAACCGAAGACTCCTCTGCTTCCAGGGAACAGGCTGGTGAAGCAACACAAGAAAATGACCCTCTTGATTTTTTTTATTCAAATCAGGTTTTTGGATTACAAAGCAGCTGTCAGTACTGTCACAGAACCAGATGAATAATGACTAAAAAAAATTTAACAGAGGCAGCCCAACTACTCACTCACCACTTTATACTATACAGTACTGGTCAATCCATGCTTCTAATCTTGACATGTGAATGCTCCTTCTAAAAGCTCTAGCTCATCAGATATAAATTAACCTGAAAAATGGAATTACCCTGTAAAGCAGTCTGTTCTTTCCCTCTACTTTTTACAAGATCTAAGAATAAAACACTTGGGGCCCATAACCTTCTGCTGACAACACTTGATTTTGCTGAGCTGTACAGTCTGGAACAAGAAACATTCATTTCTACCTAAGAGACAGAGATGGATTTTAATCAGTATTATCCAAATTGCTGCAGTGATATTCACTAGGTTTTGAGGGCATCAAACTCACTTCTCCTCTGTGCCATCACCAAAAGCAATCAACACATTTTTGTCTCAAGCAGAAAAGAATTGTCCCATGATTCTGCTGCCACACTGCCAACACAAACCCTTCTTCAGACCTTTGCTAAGATCAAATGCAATTTGGCCATTGTTGCTCACAATTCTTCAAATGGAAATGACTCCAAATTGCTGCATAATATGAATTTATGTGATATTCCTTTCAGACAAGAAGTCTTTTTCCAGTTCCCTTTACTACATTGAACTAAGGTAAACTGCTGAGAGAGCCACGTGGTGAAGCTTTTTTAACAAGCCCTAAAATGCTGGAAGTGCTGGATGGCAGAGCAGCTCTGCCCTAAGGAGCATTCTGCCACCTCAGCTCCTGGTCCCACACCTCCTTCCTGTGCTGCAGCCTGAGCTCCTCCTCAGACGAACACTTTCCATCTACAAGAGCTTTCCTATTGATCAGCTGTTGTTTGGGTTTTTTCATGAAAATCTTTAAAAATAGCTACTCATCTATTTTATCAATACTACTGACAACTTCAATGTCAAGTAAAAAACATTAAAGCCCTTAATTTATTTTTTAAAAATTTCTTTAAACTATTACCATATAAATCTGAACTGTCTTTATGGATTACCTATGGTGTGCTGCTGCTACCAAGCCAGGTTAAATTTAGTTCTAATGTAATGCACTTACTTCTCAGTGAACTCATAAACACAAACCCCCTTGATAAGCAAGCAATAAAAACCTGTCCTTTATTGCCACCAAGGTAATTCTGACTTTAATATATCTATTATTTCAGTAGTAAGATTATTTTGCTGCAGCAAATTGAATTTCTCATGAAGGAAATAAAAGAAAATGCATGAGAAATGCTGAAACAAAACTCAAGATTCTGAGAGAGACTAGAGAACAGAAAATTTCAGAGAAACTAAAATGAGTACTGATATTACAAGAAAGGATAACTTAGAATAACATTATTTCTCACAGTGTTACTGGGATAATTTGAAGAATGTCAAGACTAAGCATTTCTATACTGCACTTCATCTGAGACTATCAGAGAAGAGGCATTAAACAGTTCACTTGCCAGTGCCTCAAGGACAGGATTCCCAGCTTCCAGCAAACCAACCTGCAGTACACAAAATGCTGCAAGTGGAACCTGAGGTCTTATTTCTGACTCATTCATTCCCACTGTTGCAACATCCTTCCTTTTCCACAGCCTGGATCTGATTTGCAAATTACTCTTTTCCTAGCATGCAGAAGAAATTGGGAATGGGTTGAAAGATCATGGATAGTCCTGAGAATTTACTCAATTTGTGCAAAGATTTAGAAGGCAAGTTAACCATCTGTGGTAGGTTAGAACAGCTGAGACTCAGAACTCTTGTTCCCCTTTGTGATCTTGACTCCACAGACTCCAGAAATGTTTTCATTAACACCAATTTTGTATTCAGAGAATCAGACACTACCATCACCATCCTAAACCCCTGCTCTGCTCAATGCTTTGCACCACACAACAGTGTTTAATCAATATTAATATGATTCGCAAATTATTGATAGAGGATTTGGAAATATGTGCAGAGTCTCCCATCAGAGGATGAGTCTATTGTCACTGAGCACTTCAAGCTTCTCCTTCAGATGGAGATCTGCCATAAGCAATTAGAGGAGTTTGCATTGTATTTTCATGTTCCAGTAAGAGAACTAGAATGTTTCTCAGTAAAACAAGGACTGAAAACAGAGTTGGGATATCCAGAGTATAGCACAGCATTTTGTATACACCAACTATCACCCCCAACAAAACCAAGTAAAATTGGAAAATAAGAAAAATAATAAGAAAAAAAAAAAAAAGAAAAAAGAAAAATCAAACCACTTCTATCTTCCACCATCTCACCAATGTGAAATCAAGCAGTCAAAACGTGCTGGCTGCACCCACACAACAGAGAAACTGAAGGGAAAAGCAGGACCAGAACCCTTTCCCTCCTACCTCCCACCTTCAGCTACAGCAACCACAATTGCCCAGGTCTGTTTTCCCTGACTGCCACAGAAAGCTCATTTTGCCCAGACACAGCCTGGCTGAAGCTCCCACAGCACCAGGGTCTGTCAATATTTGGGCTGACAGAACCCTGCATGGTCCCCTAGAGCCAGGGAAAGTTTGTTCTTCACCGCAGTGAGAACAAAAAATGGAAGTCACAGAGATGAACAACGAAAGAAAAATGTAAAATTGGAGAAGTGAAAGCTACAGTACAGGACAGTTAGAGAGGCAGGTTAATTATTAACATTGAAGACTTACCATCCCTTAAATCTTTAAAAATGTTTAACTAGCAGAGCCACAGTAAGGAAAGTACGTGGTTGAGTCTTCTTTCCATTTTGCAGAGGAGGAAACTGAGGTGAGGAATGAGCTCTCAAAGCCACAGATAGGGCACAGCAACCTGAACAAAATGTATTTGGCTTCTAATCCTGTCTGCTAGACTGAAAGTCATCTGCTCTGGCTTATTCTCTTCCAAACCTTGATCAGGAAAGTGAGTATCAGTGTCTTTTAAGTAGCAACATTCTTACTTGTGAAGTGAAATGCACTTGATAGAAGGGACAAAATTAAAAAGCTTACCTTTGACATTCTTGAAAGCTCAATAAATGGCAATAGGAAGCAAAATTGTATCGTGCACCAATAAACCGTAAATTATTTTATGATATGAGAGGTTACTTAATCTAAAACTATAACTATTAAGGAGAGTGATAAGAGATAAGGAAGGTAAAGACTCAGGGACTTTTCAGTCTCATATCTTATCACTTCTGGTGTATTATTAACCAGCTTGATTCACAATATCCCAGTTCCTTTGTGATCTTTCCACAGTTGAAAACTATTACCAAATGTGAAGTATCCAGAACTTTGTTCAGTTGTGCCACTAAAACAATACAATCTTGTTTTTGATCATGCATTCAAGCCACAGTAGCACCAACACAGAGAGCTGTAAATCCTGTAGATTTTTTTCTTAAGCTTTTCTTAAGCCTGTCTAAACTTTATTTTGATTTTACTCCAAAAAGGACTGTATGAACACTTACTACTCCTCTCTAGTCAACACAATTGTTAATCCACTTTGCAAAGATTAGTAAACTGCTCTCTAATATATTGCTTTGACATCTCTCTAACCAATTACACAAAATTTTCCAGCAGGCATTGATTTATGTTAGATGTCCACAAGAACAGTCACATTAATAAAGCTGATTGTGTCTCTCACCATAGAAATTATTTAATGACAGAGGCACTGCGATGCACATTCACCTGCACCCAAAGGAAATCAATTCACCAGCTAAACCACCCACCTGCTGTTAAATCTTTTATTTAGCTTGCATTGTTATTGATTTTAATTGAAGAAGTCATTATTTGTCATAGCTTGTACTGCCTGAAAACTAAAAACTCTTTAATGTGCTGTTAAAATTGTTGTTTTGCCCACAGTGGAAGAGTATTGCTCAACTAAATCCCTATATCACAAACTGCAATCACATTGCACCTATGATGGTTTAGCTCTAGTAAAACACTGTGGTTGGATAAGACAGCTCCAAGCAGAACTCTGGAGCTTGCTGGCTGGAGAGAGAAAGATCTACTATTTTATTAAATGCAATTCATCCTCCTCCCTCTCAATCCTCTATCCGGCCAAGATTTATTCCTATCAATCATCTCTCGACTTCAAGAGGTTAATGAGTGTAAAATATTGGCAGGTGCTGCAACCTTAGGGACGTAATTGCCAAGACACTTCAATGCAGGGGCCAGAAATGTGGCATCTTCTCCAGGTCACTGCTGCTCCTGCACCTCGGCAAAGGTGATGGTGCACATCAGGGAACTGGCATGGCTAAAAACCTCCCAAAATATGGAAGAAAAAGACAAAACCAAAACTAAACCACTAACAGAAAACACAGTTGACTCTGATCCTAACCCACAGCTGTCCTGCCCCAAGGCAGCAGCTGGCACTAGGGAGAAAGCCAGCTGGAAAGAGGCAGGAGTGCTTCTTTGCAGTAGGAGCAGCTCAGTGCCTACATAAAGCCTTGCTCCAGAAGGGTATGCAATACATGTCCCCCGCATAGCATTAAGGAGAAAACTCTTTCTGGAGGTGGCTGTTAGGTGGCTATTTCTGGCCAACAAAGAAAGAATGTAATTTTCTCTGGTGCCAAGAGTGCTGTGTTAAAGAAAAAGGCTGGGCAAATAAAATGCAACCCAGTCTCTGCTCCTCTAGCACAGAGCTGTCTCCAGCCATTTTACATCTGGCAGCTACTTGGCTGCTCCTCACCCATGCTGTCCAAAATGAGGTATTTCAACACACGCTTATGTTGCAAACAACATTCAAAAGCTTTTTTCTTTTGTTGCAACACTGAACCAAAACAAACTTTTGAAATCTCAGAAGCTGCAACAAAACAGCTCTGTCATTCCCCCAGCCAGCTTTAATCCTCACCCCGGAGGAGCCTGATGGCAGAACCACAGAGACACTCAGAGCTCGTGCAGACCTATTTCCTTCACTCACTGTGCCACCAGGAGCCTCTAACACGAGGAGATGGGGGAAGCCTCAAACACCTGATATTTCTCAAGGAAAAATAATACCCTGTTTTTCCCCACTGGAGGGTGGATGGGGAAAAACAACCTGTGAAGGTGGTTTGCAGCCAGCATTACATATGCAAAGGAACAAACATTTCCCACCCACAGAGCTCACCCTTAACCCCCCTGTCCTGAGCAATTCTCCCACTTATCTTACTGCATCTCCTTCTTGAAGTTACACTGCCTGTAATTATGCAGCTAACACAGAGGGATGGATACATTACATTGCCTCATTACATTGGCAGTAGGTATTTTATAAAAAACATTTTTAATGCAGCTGCAGAGGAGGTAGAGGGATGAGAATCAACAGGTAGCTGTCTCCCTGCTACCTTTAGCTCTGCGCAGTAATAATCATTATATTTATTTCTCTCTCTCCCTCTTGGTATAAATACTAATTTAAACCCACAAGCCCGGTCAGGTTTGCGTTGCTATTATATAACTTTTCATTTGACACACACACACACCTCACTGAAGATGGGTTTTTCCTCTTGACAACAGACCCTACGTGCTCTGTGTGTGGGGAATTACAGAACACCCACCTTTGCTCAGCTACGTAACATCTGCAGCGTTTCAGAAAAACAATTCTGTCAGACATTTCACCGAGCTACCACCAGGATCCTCCCCTCCGAGTCACCAGGAGAGCAGGGAGGCAGTAACCCTGAAAAGCTCTGTCAGCTCCCAACACTTAATGCTCTCTGACAACGCCTGCCCGGAGCAAGTGGCTGTAAATAAGAGGGTATGAGACATTCTTCAGCTCGGAAAGAAACAGGGGGAAAACAGAGCTGGAAGTGTCCCTAGGCTTTCTAAAATGTAAAAAAAGACTACAGCTCTAAAGAAGTGAAAGATGGAAATCTCCCAGCATCCTGCAGCAGCAGCCAGATGGTGTTTCTTCACTTATCGAGGCCCACAAGAGCCATCTGAGCTAGAGGGCAAAGACAAACAAGCTGCTGCAATCACACAACTTACCAGCACCTGGCAGATAATAAATGCTACCACTTAACAAAACTAGAGAAAATAAGCTGCACTGGGCTCAAGAGCCTCAGCTAAAGGTAGCTAAAGGGTGCCAGCCTGTAACAGCAACTCAGGATGGTGCTCTTCTATATTCTTTCCTGTTATCTTGGATGAGGAAAGAATTGGGAGGAAGAAGTCCTCTGAAAACCACCAAAGTTAAGGATTTGGTCAGGAATCTTCTGCTTAAGAAATGTGACCAATTCAGGACAGAAAATAAATATTTACTGTTCCCATAAAGCCCCTAGCTCTGTTCTTTGAGCCCACATGGCATGAATACTATCCAGTATCAAAGCACATACAATGTCCCACTTTTTTCGTCCCTCAGTACAACCCACAGTAACGAGGAAAAGAAATCAAAATGCGAGTGGAGAAAGGAAGGACTGGAAATTAAGGGTCACATAGGAGTATGTTGGACTAGCAGAGGACAGCAACAAGATTGTAATCCAAATCAAGCAACATGAGGGTAGAAGAGATTTACTTCTGTCCCTTCCATGCCATGTATTTCCTGTTACCACCTCCCCACTGACTGCAATCCTGGTCTCTTGTTCTCTGGCTTTGGTTATGGGAGCTCTCCTTCTGTTTCTGCAGCAAAGGCAAAGCCTGCATTAGAGGTGACCAACCCCATGGGCCATTCCATTGGGATGCACAGCACCACTGCACCCAGAGATTTTAGACAAAGTGCCCCTGCTCTTGCATAGACACCCAGGATGCTGAAGTCGTATTTACACACAGGAAAACACAGCAGGAGGCCTGAAGGTGTGAGCTTTCCTAACACATCAGTGTGGGTCTGCACTGACCCAGCAGCAGCTCCTCTAAGGGTCAGACTCAGCTTCGCTCTCTGCTGAATGAATCAGTGGTTCCTCAGTCAGGGCTGCCAAAAGCGAGCTGGAGCCAACGAGTGCAGATGCTGGCACTCTGGGAGCTGGACTGGATCCACTGCCTCGCTTTGTACAGTCACTGCACAGCTGTCAGACACAACAGTTATGGCCATTACTGAGCCGGGAGAGCCAGATAACCACACAGAAGTGTCTGTATTTTATAATCAACTTTGAGCCATATGTTGGGATTTCCTCCACAAAAGCATTCAGAGATACTCTAGTGTGGAAATATAAACTAGCAAACTTCAGATGCTTCTTTGTGAGACTCATTTTTCACTGAAGTTATCTACCTAAGCACATACCCAGCTGAAACTTGACATAACTCCATTCTCAGCAGGGAAGTAAATAATTTGAAATAAGGATGAACTCATGCCTAGTTGATTAAAAAAGTTACTAATTTATTGATCTCTAGTTCAAACTCTCCAAAGTTAAGACTGAAACCTGTTTTTCCCCTTAGTCCAAAGAGGGCCATGCACTGGGATGCTGTGAACAGAAATGGGGACATAGCCCATATGTGAATAAAATGTGGGTTTCTTTCATTAAAAACATCAGCTTATAAACACTTGATGTTGCCAGTTTACCTCCATTCATCACTTATGCCAAATTCAGAGAACACACAATACCAGTTGGAAGGCTTTATACTTTCTGATTCATACTGATGTAAAGAAATCCACAGCACCCCCTCAGTGTCCCCTCGCTTTTGCAGCCCATTTGCTTTTTTCAGTAGAAATTGTTTCCCTTGTTAGATACTGCTAGTAACAGTCCTGTGTTTTAGGCTCCTGATTCAGAGGTACATTTCCTCTGGGTTTCTGTATGCTCACAACTGGCAACAACTTCTATTACTGCAAACATTCTCCTCTTCTTTAATACCCCTTAAACAAATGTAGAGTAAACCTAGACACCACTTCTCAAAAAGTGCTTTTTTGAGAGGCTTTTCTTCTTTTTTTCTTTTTCCTCTACAATTCTACCCCATCCCTGTTTTAAAGGCCCACAGCTGAATCAGGCACAGCCTCACCCTGGCTTGGGCACAGCAGCTTTCATTAAAGACAAACAAACAATGTAAAACCCACTGTGGAAAGATGAAAGATTGCAGGTAACTGCCAACTAAAAAGCAATGTGCTTATTTATTCAAGTTCAACACAAATACAGCAGAAGCTTAGGGACAAGACAGTTGAGACAAAATGTCTCTGCACACATTTGAAAAACCTTATGAACTCCCTTTCTTTCTATGCAATCAGACTAATTACACTTGTGTAGAAGTCTAATTACACCTCTGCATTAGCTACCAGTGAAGTGTTTCTTGGGTTATTTCTGAGCAGCCTACAATTAAACCAGCCTCATCCATTAACTGACACTTTGTGTGTGTAGTCTCACTGCTCCAATTATGTACCTTGAATCAGCCCCTGAAAATCCTCCTAGCTGCCAAAGATATGCTGGTGAAAAATGAAGGACATTGGAGGTGCCTTGAAAAATACTGCCAGCATTAAAAACAAATGCTGTTATGCAAAGCCCTGTGTTTTATTTAAATTTGTGCTGCTTGAGATGCAAACAAGATTCATTTCACTACATGGCTGTGCCATCCATTTATTAACTATTCCGCATGAAATCCATTTCTAAATGATTTCAGTAAAGTTCATAAGCCATTTTAGAACTCAGAAACTGATGAAAAAGGAAATGATCCAGCAGTCACAAACCTTGAACTAAAAGCCTGATGGAAATAATTTTATTTCTTAATTTAAACAGCACATGAAATTGGATTCAATCCCGAAATCATTACATGCTCTTTTTAATTAAAACCTATGAAGGTTATAGCAAGTGGTTATACTTTCAGAAAGAAGGAACTGAGTTTATTGCTGTAGTAGCCTATGACTAATATTTGGCAACAGACAACAAGTGAGGCACACAGAACAAAGTTTCCACATGTTTACTTTGGTGATACACACTTTGATATCCAAACCCTGGCATTAACAAGAACTGTGACTTCAGCTGTGGATAGCTACCTCCTCTATTTTCCAGACATCAGTAGTTCAATGTAAACAAAAAAGCCACCCCTGCAACAGGCTGCAATTTTCTCAGTGTCATCAGCTCCCGCCTCTTATGGAGAATTCTGATACACCACCTGTAAATAACACTGACTGTAATGGGTTTTGCAGGGTGGATAAAGAATTTTTTACATATTTATTTATTTACTATCAACATTCCCACTCTATTCAAGCAGGTTCCTGAGCAAAGCAGAGTACAAATGTTCTCACATGCTCAGATGCCCAGATCTGAGGACATCCTTATAGAACAATTGATTCTCCAAGCTCTTCCCAGAGCGGCTAAGAGGGGAAAGCTGCATTCCTCATAGAGCTCAGTGGAGGACTCAAACCACCACTTGTGGTAGAAGAGACACATTTGTGCCTTGCCTAGGTAAGCAAGAGAGCTGAATTGTGCTTCTGCAGACCTGTGTGCCCTGTAAATCCAAAAGGATCACTGCAAAGTCAGCTCAGAGTACCACACACTGCTCACACAGTGCTATTGTCCCAAAGGCTTTCTGCCTTCTACATCCCTCCTTGCCACTAAACTCCAGCACCAGCCTGTCCACTCCCAATACATGTACTTCCTTAACCACAGGGTTTTTAGAACACATTCTGCTTCTCTGTACTAACACCTCTCTTTTCTTTCCACACAGGTGAGCACTCACCCAGCTCTGCCCTGCACACCCTTGGCTACAGGACACCAGTGCCATTTACCTGCCCTGTCACTGCAGGGCCCCAGCACCCTTCCTCCAGCCACTCCAAACCTGAACAGCTTCTGTCCACTTTCAACACCTCCCCAGTCTCCCCATAACCCACTCACTGACCACCATGGCCCTGTTTTCCAGCATGGACTCTTTCACGTTGCAAAAACCCAAATTATGCCATCACTCAGTATATGTCTTGGAAAAGACCCACAGTCACAATGCGATACATTTATTCCACTTGTATTTATCCTTACTGAACAGGAGGTTGCCACAATGCTAATTCTCTCTCTCAAAGAAATTAATGGCAAGTGAAACAGCTCAACGTTGAATTTCTGTGCTGTTCACTGAGCTGCAGCTCAGGAGGAAAGACACATCCGCCAAAAAGCAACAGAAGACTCAGCCATGTACCCCCTTTTTAAGCAAGTATTCTGTATGCAAATCAAATCCAACTGAAGATATCACTACAATGTTAATGAAACCCTGAGCACAGAAAAAGTAAGTGTCAAGGGAGCGCAAATGCACATTTTGAAACCACAGGGCACTATTACAGAAAACATCTTATGACTACCACGGTCACCTTCGCCCAACAGACTTTGCATAGCACACAAACATTTGCCATCTGCAGTATTACTGAACAGGCATGTTCTCATGGCTCTATTAAAAAAGACTGAAGCTTTCCTCACCTGGGTCAATAAGACAGCTGTTTAAAATCATACCATGCTTTTAGAAATAGAGATCCTTTCAAGACCTGGTTTCTTCAAGTAACTTCTGATTCATCTGTGAATGAGCAGCTGGCTGAGGGCCAGAACCAGTGCTGCCAGTTCTCTTTTGCAGAACCTTTTGCAGGTCCATTGGTATCTGGACCCGCAGGGAGCAGATTTAAAGATGACCCTGATCTTACATTAGTGCTTCACTTTATGCACAATCAATAATCCCACTGAAATTACCACCTGAAAGGTAAACAGTAGAGTAACTTCTGCAAGAATTCAGCGTTACACAAAAAGCTTCAATGGACAGGATTGCTGGTACACTGCCAGAGGGACTTTCCTTAAACTCTTGGTTTGACTTAACATCCACCAAAGGCTCCACTTGTGTCAACTCTGTAGAGTGCAGGGTCATGCAGCCGCCTCAAATGCAAAAAGAGGGCCTCTCATGAGGTACTTACAGCTACCTCCCACCCTGGACATGCTGAATGACTGTGTTCGAAACTTTCAGAGTGTTTGTAAGGGATAATCAAGTCCCAGAAATGATTAAAAAAAATCCTTGTGTAGCCTATGACCCCTGTGATGTAGTTTGAAGATTATTAAAAGTCAAAGGCAGGGAGCTAATTAAGGTAAAATGGAGAAGACAATTGTTTGCAAACTGCTTCAGCTAATATTTTTGAGGCTTTTCAGCTACTGAATACATGACAATAATGCTCATTCTACAGCTAGTTTTGCACCCTCCTATGCTTCACAATCTGCTTGCTTTATAAAATGTCCTAAGCAGTGCTCTTCCATGTTAGTAACAAAATCCCTCAGAGAACAAGGACCAGCATTTGAATAGTTTCTTCATTTTAATGCAGTGTAAAATGGTCCAAAACAAACAGCAGTAAATTTGCATTTCAGCATGACAGCAGTGATCTCAACAGCAGCACCACAGAGCAAGAGCAACTAGGTTTGTTTTCAGGTTTGGACAAGTATTGTAAATCACCTCTGCAAAATGACAACTTTACAGGAACTTTGGTTTTAGGACAAAATCTCCATAAAATGTGCAATCTGGGTACAAATGCCAAGTGGGAACCTGCAGGACTCTTCCCTCTCTTCCCTGCTTGACCTCATTATCTGCTCAGAGCCCACTTAGCAGCTCAGTCTAACCACTGAAACCTCACAAATTAATAGCACTTACAAGAGTGCATGAACCATAAGTCACCTGGGGCAACCTTCCAACGAAAAGGAGCTGCCACAAAGCCACGGCAGAGCCTGAAATGAGGTTATTCTAACAGCAAGGAAAAAACTCGCTCAGAAAGCTTTTCCCAATCCTTACAGGCACCAATTAAAAAAAAAAAAAAAAAAGTTATTCACATTAAAATTAAGTGAGAAAAGAAGGCTGGTTTAGCATACTAATAGCTTTCCTGAGCTCAGTGTTTCTGTTCACTAATCAGCAGCTTTAGAAGGGTTTAAGCATCTTGTTTTAACACTGCCCTGACAGTGAGGATCCTGCCCGAGATGGTGCTTAAGCACTTCCCAGTGTGCGACAGGTCCATGGCAGCAGCTTTCCCCTCTGCAGAGCAAAGCTCTGCAAATCACAACACTGCTAATCCTTCAGTGTTTGCAAATACCAGTTCAGCCAGCAGGAAACCAAATCCCCAGCTGGACTGGCTCTCACCAGCACTTCACATTCAACAATAAACAAGGCCCCGGAGCAATAAGCAAAAGATGCTCACCAATACAGATATCAATAGTTAAAGTACCATTCCAGAAACACCTGGCTCAGTTTATGTGTAGAAAGTAACTCAGGCTCAGTTTATTAACCGGTTTCACAATCAATCATGCTTAAACTTCGTGTAACATTTGCTGCTTTCTTTATTTCACTTTGTAGGATTCTTTGGGTAAATGATGATCATTCTCCCCAAAACATGAGCTTTTGATGCACATGACAACTCAAGGGCACTCTCTCAAACTCCTGTTCTGCTGACACTGGACCACAAGGCTTCATCCAGAGCACTGATGGAACACCTCTGATGTTCACCAGACCCTTCATTTCTCAAAGTGCTTCAGAAAGGAGAACTCAGGGAGCAGAGGTAGCAGCAGCAGAGATAAGCTACAGGAAGTCAGGAGGGGGAGAGAGGGTCAGGAGTGCAGAGACAGAGCAGAGCAGCGTGCAAAACCTTCTAATCTGCTCCCTTTTGAATGTCCAAATCAAAAAGATCTTCATCACAGCCTTCAGGATGCTATCTCACTGTCTCCGCACCAAACAAAGCAACCAAACATTTCCATCTCCCTTCTCTCTGCCTCCCCATCTTCATATGTTGCTGCAGACCAATGGATATGTGCTGGGGTGACAGCTCCTGAGAAGGAGTGGGAAAGTGCTGGTATCTGGAATACTCCATCACAAGCAAAACCTGTTATTTCACCGTAAGAGGAAATTCCTAAAATTTAACTTCCTTGTAAAGTTTATTTTTAATGACCAAACACTATCAAACATCATGTACACATGTACACAGCAGGACTTCTTAATAGGAAAAAAAATCTTTGAAAACAATCACGATCAAAATAATGAAGACTCCTGCATGAATTTTTATTTTCCTTCTTAAAGTACTACTGAGATATGAAAAGAAGTTCAAGTCTTTTTAAAAAACAAACAAACCAGACACACTGAGTGAGTACAAGGCATTCCTTTCTATCAGGATGGCCTCATTTAATCATAAAATGGAAAGAGGAAAAGCACTGGAAGGAAGAAACAAGAAGTCTGACCTCAGCAAGTGCACAGCCCGGAGCTCAGGCTGCCCTCGCTTCCCTGGTGAGGGGCAGGGACGGCAGCACATCCCACTTGGGCTTTCAGGGATTTTAGAACTTGGAACTTCTTTAAGGAGGAATCCCATGCTGAAATACTGACAAAGGAGCAGCCAAGTGTTGCTTTTTAGTCTATTACTTTGTACTGAGACAAGCAGTTGTTTCTCCATGCAGAAATACAGGAGTGAGGTTCGAAGATGAGAACACCACGGGATCAGCTGTCTTCAGGGACTGCTTATGCAGAGGGGATTTTGTTTGTTATACTTACAAATCACCAACATGGGGAACAATAGAAAAGGAGCACTCTGCATCACATACAGCCCCCATCTTGCTAATGAGACAAATTAATGAGGAGTCATTTCACAGATCTCGTTTCTCCCATGCTGAGATTGCAAGGCAGTTCTCTCAGCCGAGTCTCCTTTCATTTGCCAATAAACACATACTCCAAACCACTGGATCAGTCCCTTGAGATGTATCCCCTTTCACTAAGGTGTGAAGAAAGCAATGTGCTGCTTCTCCAGGGAGAAGGCCTGTGCATGTCCCATCCTTGGGGGCAGATCCTCTCTGTGTTTAGCTTAGAAACACTGTGATTAGAAGCACTCCCTCTATCTTTCCCAGGAAACTCCGGTGTGGACCAAGAGACCAAATCCTGACCTGGTACAGACACATCAGCAGCCTCTGACACGGTTTGTGCCATGTCATTCCCCTCCATCATCACCACTTGGCTCTTTTCCCCCAGGCACACCCAATTAACCTTAATTGAGGGCACTGAGCTGCTAAAGCTCTGTTTCTGCTGGGAGGGACAGGACCTGGGGCATGAGGCTGGCACTGCCCCTCGGGCACTGCCAGCTGCTGGTTTTCCCCTTTGGAGGTGGACATGACTCATGTCTTGCATTCACCAACACAGAACATCCAGATTTGCCACAGTGCAAGAGGAAGGGCAGTGTGGTCCTAGGATACCATTCCTGAGGGCTTTCAGCAGCAGGTGCCTTTTTACAGAAGCCCAACAGAAGTCTCTGCATTAGAAGACAACCATATCCTGGCTCTGAACTGAGCCCCAAATCCCTCTGAAAACATCACTGTCACTCTTACAAATGCATCAAATATTACTTAAAAATATGCATTATGTTACTACAATATGGGGCCTTTTCTTTTTTTCATTTTTTTTAATCTCAGTTTTTTGATTCATATTCACTACCTGGAAAGAGGAACGTCAATCTGTAAGTTCTGTGTTAGAAGTGTGCATGGAGAAGCAGGAAGAAACTGGAGTGCATTAAAAAGTAACTATTAGAAAGTCACTTAAATTCTCCACTTCCAAAGAAACCAGTTACAAAAATCCTGCATTCATAGCATTTGAACTTGCATTTTGCCTGTAGCACATTTCTCCATTCCTATAGCTCCTAAAAGGACACTCCTGAATGTCTGGATCCAAAAGTTCACAACAGGATGAAGTGCTAAAACAGACCAACAAAGACCCAGTAACTAAGAAACCAAACACCATTAGGAGCATATGTATTATGTAAATACTTCCTGTACAATCCATGTTTTGCTCCAATCCATCTTGCCAAGCACATAACACAGTCTAACAGGCAATATGACATTTAACTGGCAGTAGATTTCAGAGATAACAGCTCTCTACACCAAAGAGAGGCATTTCACATAGTTTAAAACCACAATTTCTTCCTGTACATAGAAACAGACAGAAATCACTCTGTCAATTTAATACATTATTTGAATTGGGCACCAAACTTCCATTTCTGAATTCACAGGTATTTTGGATGAGAAGATGTAGCTCTGCATTTCTTCTGAAATCAAATCTGAACACAGGCCAAATGATTGCTGTGCACCTGAAACATCCAAATTTACTAAGAAATCCACCCAGAGCACCAGCAGGAGTGTTAGGTGGTAATTCAATGGTATTGGGAGAAAGGAATGAATAATTCACTGGGTTTAGACAGTCAAAACTGACCACTTTTGCTGAACTTTACCTCTGAGATTTTAGATTCGTTCAAACCCAAACCACAGCTCAGCAGGTGCAAATTCATAAAAGCATGGAGTTTGCATGACTCGCTTCCAACTGAAACCACCATCTTTTTGCAAAGCAGCAGCTGTGGCAAGCGCTCCAAGAGAATAAATATTTATTCCTCCTTAAATAAAGCTGCCTTCCCACCCACGAGTGCAGGCAGAACAATCAAAGGCTTCTCAAGGACAATTATAGGAAAAACTCCTGCCTGCCAAAATCAACCAGTGCCAGCACAGTGAAACCTGGGACACTTGCTCCACAGCTCCTTTGACAAAAAAGGCTTCCGTTACAAATCCCGGAGGATTTCAAGCTTGTTTCATAGCCACAAGGATTATTTCCCTCCTTTCCTGGCCAGCTCTTCTTTCAGAATTCATCAATATCACTCCTTGCCGCTATATAACATCAACATGATGCATCATACATCAGCTTCTCTTCCCAAGGGGCACAAACAGCACACCAGTGCTAACCGTATTTTTAAGTTCAGTTTAGCTATTTGCTCTGATTTCTGCTATTTTTATATCTCTGACTATTCATCTTCTAAAACAGTCTTTTGTGATGACAAATAACAAGACAGATCAATTCCTTTTTGCTCCAGATGTTAAGATAAATTACTTTAGATAAGAAACAGCCCTTGTCACCGAAATTGCTAAAGAAGCTCAGAACAGAGTATAAACAGCTGAAATCTTATACACTCAGGTTGACATTTTTAATTGGATTTTTATTGTTCTTTGTTGAATTTTTTTTCAGTGGGATTTTTATTGTTCTTTGTTGATTTTTCTTGCTTGTGCTTCTGTGCACTTACAGATTGGAACAGCAACATCCAGCTGGAGTAGACAAGCAGCTGAACTCGCAGCAAGGATCTAACTGGTGAGAGCTGTATTTTTGCTAACAAATAGTTCATTTCACAATGGGTTCGAACCAGAGGACCTGCATGCAGATGGAGCCTGCACTCTTCCTAAGAAATTTGAAGGATGGCCAGGCTTCACATAGCTTTGCAAGAACAGGAGGGGCTCAACACCCACAGAACCCCATGAAACCTACAGGAAATGTCCCAACTCTTACCTCCTGACTCCCTTTATGGACCCTCACACCAAGGGTCCCTTCGTTCTCCATTCCTCATGCCCCCTGGATGGGTACCCCCCCAGCCCCTTCGTTCTCCATTCCTCAAGCCCCCTCTGGATGGAGCTGATGGAAGATGCAGGAGATGCAGGAGAACCACTGGACTGAGCAGCAGAGGTCACGTGAATATTCCTGCTGAGGCAACCAAGCCACCAGCAGGTTCAGACTGGGGCAGTGCCTGAGCCAGAGGCACAGAAGAGACTCAGAAGAACAAGGGCTCCCTGCAGGGCTGTGTAGTTTGGCACTGACACCACGTGTTTCATCAATGCTGCTCACATAAAACAAATAAGAATTAAATCAGGGCTACTGAAGGCTCCTTCCCAGCTCCATCCCATTTTATCACTTATTTATTTGCCAAGGGTGATGCTATCTGCACAGGATTTACATCCAGATGCTTATCCTTTGTGTGGCAATATTGCAAATGCAAATTCCTGTTTTCTGTTCACAAGGAGCAGAGCAGTGACTGAGCAACCAGACACACGTGATGTCAAGCCCTAATGAAATCACAGACTGCACCAATACCCTGTGACATGTTCAGACTGCAATCCCGACAGGGCATGTAATGGCAAAGGCAACTGCTGAGAGCATCCTGGATCACATCCAGCCTCTTCCCCAGCAAGAGGGTATAATTAGGCTTTCGGGCATGGTCTAGAAAGGCTCCCTTCATGCAGGGTTTTCCCAGCAGAGGGCACTTTTGATTCACAGACCACTTCGGAAGCTGCTTTTTGTTCTTCTCCATCGCCATCTCAGAGAGCTGAAGCAGAGGTGGTGCTGTCTGCTTAAAAATAAAGACATCGTTGCTTTAGCTCCACTTTCTTGCCTCCCTCTCCCCTCCAACAAGTTTTATTAAGTTCTCATCTTTAATTCATGCCTGCAGCAGAGCTGATGTCACTTTTTTTTTGCTATTAAAAAAGGATCCACAAAGCACAAGCCGAGCTTGCAGTGGTATCTCACCTACTTTCCTTCTCTATTTTTATTTTCACTTCCAGTGATTTGTTAACATTCATTATCCTCAAAAACTGAAAACGTATTCCAACAGAAACACAACTGCAGCACTTGGAAAAGGAAAGCAAACAAACCACCTATTAGATTACATGCTCCATCCCCTGCAAAGGCAGGACACAACCCACCAGAGACATCTCACAAATTAAACCCTCCAGTTGTCTGCAGGAAATTGCAGGGTGTTAGGGACCAGTGAAATAAACAGCTTAGCAACCACTAAGGTGAATTCCCCTTCGGGAAACTGTCGTTTCACAGTGGATGTGAAGTGAGAATGAGGGAGGATGTGTGATAAGACTGCGTGGGGAAGAAATTTCCAGCAAAAGCCTTGGGAGTTGAGATGTTTTCAACTGCTACAATAAAAAGCAATAACAACAAAAAAAGGATGTCTGAATCAACTAACACACACATCTGTCCTAAGTTAAAACACTGGGACAAGCAATCACTGCAGTTTTGCCATAATTCTGCTTCATTTGCATACAGCTGGGATGTGGGGTTTAGGTTGGCAGCACTGGGTAGCTGACTGAAGGCCAGACAGTCTTAGGACAGTCATGCCAGGAGTGCTGTCCTGGGGTTTCCTGCTATGAAATCCTGTGCCTGTGCCTACCAGGGCACTGTTCTGGAGACTAACAACTCGGCAGAGTCCACCAGCATGGACTTGGACCCACCAGCCTCCACACCTGCCATTCCAGCCACCACCAAGAGCCCTGAGGAACCTGTGGGTAACAGAAATTTTGCAGAGTTCATCAATGTCATGCTGCAGATGAAGAAAAGCTCATTCAGTAGTAAGTAGCCCAACCGAACAAGTAATTTCCTCCACAATTTATGTAATTTAGAGTCACTCTGGTTCCTCTTGGCTCATGGATGAGCAGTTTTGTTTTTTCAGAAGTCAGAGCAGCGGGTGGTGCGGTCATGTTGTGTAAGATAATACAAAGAGCAGAACAATTACTGCCAAAGGAAAAGACACTGTATCACAGGCTTTGTGTTTTTTACCATGTTTTGTTGAGCAGGACTTCTTGCAGAATCACTTGTTTGTTTGTGTCATGTTTTACTGGAACATACGTTATTACCAACCATCTTTCCAACCCAGGAGAAGCTGTCGTAAACATGCTTAAATAAAGAGCAAAGAAGCAATTGAAGATCAAAGGGATTGTGTAATATTTGTGTAATAGTAGACTGGGAAGGAGGGGTATGAAAAAATCAAACCCCAAATCCCAGAGACTGTTGCTTTTGAAACAACAAAGAATGAACCCCAAATACGTCAGTAGTTGTACTGAAGTCAGCAGAGCTAAGCCACAGTAATTCCCCAAATATTTTATTCACCTGCTGCAGGGAAGAGACACATTATTCAGCCCATGCAGGGCAGTGAGCAGAACTGTAAAAGGCAGCCAAGCACTTCAACTGTTGAAGTGTGGGCTCCAAAATAAAAAATTAAAAATTAGGCTCTTTCTTTGGTTCTATACTTTGCCTTCAGGGCTTGTAACAGGATACTTAATTACATGGTTCTGTATTATCTTTTCTATTATTTTACAGAAGCTGTAAATGTTGATAACAGACACTTGAAGTTACACCACACATCAATCCCATTCTGTGCAAAGCCCAGCACCAAAACGTCTCCCAACATGAGCACCAGCTGGCAAATCATTAACTATTTTGGGAAAAGAGGATATTTCCCTGTCGGCTATTAATCAGTAGCAGGCCTGAACATATATCCAGTAGCAATCATCTTAAGAAAAAGACATGAAATCTGCAATAAAATGGTCTTTGGCTGGCTTCCAAATCCTACGTAGTCCACAGGCACCTTTCCTGCTGTACTCAGAATGCTCTGAACCACACAGCACTACAGGCTGTACTGCTGTCCTTATGAAAACAAAAACCACCCACAGAATCCTCACAGCCACCAAATTCAGTTCACACACAACACACACCATGAGTATCTAAACTGTGGCCTCCACGAAGCTATGAGAAAGCCTGGTGTCCATACCTGAATTATGGAATTCAGCCTAATGAGGGAACCAGGAACAAACTAGTCCCAAGACTCATGGCAAGAAGATGGGTATTTCAATACAGACATAGCTGTCAACTGCATGGTCCCACAAACTGCTCTGTCATCACCACCAAGAGCACAGCAGAAACTACCAGTACTGGCACTATGGCCAAAAGGAATTTTTATCACACTACAGCTTTCTGGAGTAATAACAACAAATTTTGTGCAAGAACAGTAAAAGAGTTTTTAGCAAACTTTCTAACACAACCTTCTGCCCCCAAGCCAAATCCTCCTGCTTCAACCTCCTTTTCCCTGAAAGCATGGCTTATCCCACCAGCTGGCCAGTGTTGCAGATCCATCATAAGGAAAAATACATCTGACTCCCAGCTCCTCCAGGACTGCAGCAGCCCAAAGGCTTCAGCTGCTTCCACCTACCAGCAGCTTCCCCAGGCAAGGGAGAATGAAGGGATTGTTTGCATCTCACCACAGTCCTGAAAAGCTTCGTGCCACCACTGAGCTGTTGCTGAATAGACACAGTGCCAGGAAGTCAGTGCCTGTGAGCTCCTGCTTGTTTTCAGGCCTGGCAGTGATGGATTACGTACAACCCCAAGTTGGGCACAAACCAGCTGTCTATCTGTCTTTTCCAAACATCTTGCTTCAGTTTCTGTATTATAGAGGTGCCAATGCCTTGTTTCAGGATGCCTACTGCATAAAGAGCACATATTTCTCTGAATATTTTACTGTCACACAGAGGGACTGGACTGGTTGGTTTTTTTTTAATGCTGTTGCTCCTTCCTCGGCACATTCCCCATGATAAAAGTCTCTCTGTTCGCAGAGGCCTGAAGCTGAACTGACAAACTGCACTACAGCTTTTCTCTGCACAGAAGCCCACAGGCAGATCTTGCTGTCACACTAGAAACCTGTGCTCCACACATCCCAACCCTCCTGCCAGGGCACTGTGTCTGGAACAGCAGCACCTCTGGACTTCCTGCTCCTGCTGTGTTTCCATCATGGACTAGAGGGGAGAAAAAGGAGAAATACAGCCAGCATTCTCCTCCTGGCCCTTCACACAAACACTAAAGGGCAAAGCACTGCAACAGCTTTACAAAGAGTCTAAACCTGCCCTGTCCAAGAGTGTATACAATCCTTTGTGGCAACGTATGCAGACACTGCATGTACAAGCACGCACACAAGTCTGTGTGGGATTCAGTTACTCCAAAGGACGTCTGGGAGAAAGGGCTATAAACAGCATCTAACCTGGGAGGGAGAAAGAAAAATTACTAGTTATTGAATTTAGGTTATCAACCATCAGGATTAAGCACTGAACACTTTGGAAACATTTCCAGTTCTGTGGGAAAAGCTATGGTAACAGCACTGTGCTGTCCTGCAAAGTCAGAGCAATTCCCAGGGAACAGCCTGGATCTGGCTGCAGCACTGCCTACATAGCAAAAACAAAACCAAAACACAGATGAAAGATGTTTCCCCTCTTCTCTCCCTGAAGGGGAAAAAAAAAAAATCTCAAAAACATCTTCTTCGGCTGAAAAGGAGATCACAGGGAGGAAAACATGTAGGAGTCCAGACGAATGATAGAGCTGTAGACCAGGCACTGCTGCATCTGCTCCAGCTACACACAGTTGTTTAAGAAAAGCATTATGAATTTTTTCTCTCTCTTTAGATGTCTTGCCTGGATGCTTTAAAGCAGCCTCAGAGGAATGTGCTCTTGGGTCTGAATCCCATAGGAAATTATCTTTTGTGGTGGATGGTCTCCCCTTGGGGCCTGTCTGTGTGTTTTGCTTTCATGTAATCCTCCCACCTTGGTTTTCTAATGTAATGCTATCCACATTATTATAGCTCTTTGATACTCTCAAATGGTACTTACTCAGGCTCGTATTTTCAGCTCTCCCAGACTAGGTCTGACTGGCTTGGATGGCCTGTGGTTCATGCCACAAATATTAAGTCACCAAAAGATACCATGAGATGTTTGTGTGCCAGTGGCAGACATCACGTACAGGAGAGCCTGGGCCATTTACCCCTTCCAAGTGGGATGTGCTCTACAAGAATAACAGAAACCTAGTATACAAGCACCACTCTGTCAGGGCTACTGTCTAGCTTTGTGTCCTAGTTAATTTTCTTTCTACAACTTCTGCTCCAAGAAAGTTCAGCAGATTACATGCACGTTTTTAAGCCAGTTCCTGTGTTTTAGCTCAATTTTACCCACAGTCCAGCAAGTCCAGCACTCTGACCTGCAGACAGGACTCGCTCTACACTGCCTACCACTCAAGTTTTCTCAGAAGACTGAGACAGTCTTTTTCTCAGACAAATCCTCACTGCCACTACTGCTCTCATTTGCACTTAGAGCAGGGGTTTGTGGTTTCCTTTCCAGTTCCTCTGCATCACACAACCTCAGCGCTCGCTTTGCATCACCTTCGTTGTCTCCCCGATGCACCACGGGAATGTAACCATACAGCAAGCCTCCACTTGGAGCGTTCTCTTCATTCTGGCATGAATTTACACCCTGACAAGTTGGATCTTTAATATCCCTCCCACACACACGCAGAGAGACAACTTCAGTACCTCCCCCGCTCACACAGCGGATACCCTTAAACACATGAATCAACGTTTACCCGCAGTTTTCCTACAGTGCTATCTAACTACCAGCAGTTATCGCCCATGTGTAGGAACAAACTCAAATACCACGGCATGGCTGACTGCTCTCCTGTGGTTTTGCTCTTCAAAGTTATCTCCACTCGAAATGCAGGCTCAGTAACGGGGAGGAAATGCAGTCCACCAGAGTAACTGAGAACAGGGGGCCTGGACTCTGCTTCTAACCCTCCCCTGTTTGCTTGCTGGATACCCACGGTGAGTCCAGCCCTCACCACAAGCCTTGCCTTCAGCTTTCCCACCTGCAACACTGCAATAATAGCTATTCTGCAGAAGACTAAGAAATCAATGACAAAAGGTAAATTTTGTAGCTAGTTGATTATTACCAAGAGTTATGTCCTGCTCTCTAATGAAGGACAGTATTTCACAGAAACAAGGCTGATAAACTTCATGGCATATATAAAGAGGTGAGAGTAACCATGGTCATTAATGGCATTTACCCTTAAATTTTGAAGGCTTCTCTGAGGAAGAAACTCAGTCTTGGCCAAAAAAACCTCTGATAACATCCCAATTAAGTTGGCCCAGTGCTATATAAGCTTCACTGTTACAGATACTGTAATTCCTGGCCTGAATTGTTCTAGCATTAAAAGACGCAGAGAAGAAATACCAGCCCCCTGCATCACTGCCCACCCCACCACCTCCCTCATTTATTATATTTTAGAATCCATAATATATTCTTGTTATATTACTTAGATTATTATTTTAATTAAATAATAGAACAATCCACAGCAACAGAGGTTAAGCAAAACCTCCCCTGTTTTTCCCTCTCTCCCTTCCCTAAGGAGGGCTGATACAAAGGAGAAATGTTCAGTTCCCTTTGCAAGATCTGTCCTGAGCTGGTGCTCAAACCCCATGGTGTGGCAGCCCTCCTCGGGCCATTTCACCAGAGAAGCACTCCAAGAATGGCAGCACGGCAATTCTGCTTTGTCTTACTGTCAACTCTGTTGAAAAGCAGCAAAGCAGGAAGGTTTTGCTTCATTCTCCACTGCACAGCAATAAATTGACACAGCACAGCTGCAGTCTGCTCAAGCTGAAGGAAGGAAGAAAACAATTTGGGGCTCACATCTGTGCAGCAACTATTAAGAGAAACCACCCATCTCTGTTCCACCAAAGAACTGACCTAGCTATGCAGTTCACTTCTGCTGATGACATTAAGTTTAGGAAATGCTCAGCATGTTTATTTTGCAAACAGCATTTTGCTTGGAAATTACAAAAGAATCAGAAGTGCCACTTGCTGTTAGACAACATTATAATGCAAAATGAAGCACAACCATTGTGACAGGAGAACACAGTCATTAACTCAAGAGAGTTGGCAGTCTTCTGGTATCTGGTAGATTTTTCTCAAATTCAACACCCTGGAGTCTTGGGATCTGAAAACCTAAATTTTCTTCCTTGCATAAAGGGTTTTAAGCAGCCCTCATAGGTGCAGAATTTAAAACTTAGGTACCTAAATGGCAAGTATACAGATTTAATATTTTATGTTGAAGTATCATCTATTTTGAGGACAATACTATGATTCTGAACATTAGGTTCAATAACTCCGAACAACCAGCATACAGGACACTTCCTTATCTCTAGATGAAAACCCAAATCTTTCATTGGTTTATCTTTTAAAGACAGTCTATGACTGCTTACAAAACAAAGAGACAGGAATTCTCAAAGCCATGGGCCTCTCACTGCTGTTAGAGCTGCACAATTGTGATGACTTGCAAACAGTTGTGATTGATGTTAGAATAACGCAGAAATCATGATCAACTAATTCTTACATGATAAAATGGTCTTTTTAACTTTTTTAATCTATCTCTGATCTGAAAATACCTCTGCACTTTGAGGATATTCACAAGGGGGTTGTCTGCTACTGTAAAAGTACCCAGCAGTATTCTTGAAAAATTTTCTGTCTAGAAAATGTGTTTTCCAAATAGGACCCCTGGGCAGAACACAGATGGATCTACACAAAGTCTGGTACTTCTGTAAGAAGCCACACAGGACATGTCAAGTGGCAGAGGAACAAAAGGAGATGGCCACATCCTTGAAGGTGCACCAGCAAAAAACCACTGAAGACAAAATAAGATTGGTTATCACTTACTGTCTTTATGCATCACCTATCCTAAGAACCAGTAGCTCAAGAAAAGTCAAAGACAAAAGAAAAAAGGAAACCGAAATAAAGAAAAATAATCCAAGAGTTTCTACCTTGCAGTATATTTGGAGTGCCCACACTTTCCACTGATATCCTGGGTTTATGCAGCATATGGAATATCCTCCCTGGCCAGGCCACTGACAGGAAACATCACCAAGTTGCCAGGACTGAGATGAATGAAACTTAATGACAAACAGGGAAAAAGTCCAGAACATTGACTCTGTTTTCCTTCTGCCTTGCCCAGTTTGCCTGCAAGTGACAGTGCCACAGTCCTGTCAGTGCTGCTCGTGCTAATTAGATCTGCACAGCTAGAGTGGAACATATTAAGGTTAAAAAAAAAATTACCCTCTGAACCCACTAGTACATACCCAGAGGAACTATTCATTTAAACTTCAACTTAAATACGTATTTATCTTTGTGCTCTGAAGTCCAATATGCCTCATTTTCAATTTAACCTCTCCTCTTTTATGCTTTGTAGAAGTTATAAAAGATCATTTATGCAGAGACTTAATATATATAAAAAATTCAAGCAATTGGAAGAGCCAACATTTCAAAGGGTCAGCAATCAATGCACACAATCCCCACTGCCCGTCCAGCTGGAGAGACACAGACACAAACTGCCAAGTGCATGTTAGGAAATGTTCTGGATTCCACATCCCTGGCACGGCGAGGGGAGGGAGAGCTGCAAAGGGAGGAACGTGGGTCAGACCCTCCAGCATCACAAACTGTAAAAATAGCTCCTCTGACTGCAACCAGCTCGCAGAGAGCCACCAACACTCACTGGAGTCACTGGGGCAGCCCACAAGGCAAAGCAGCTCTCAGGAGGGGGGGCAGACAGAAGCCATGGTGGGCAAATTTGGCATTCCAAGCTGAGAACCAGGATGGAGACCTGCCGTGCTCTGCTTCCCTGGAGCTCCATCTCAACGTGCTTACCTGTGCCACGCTGCACTTCCCTTCCCAAGAAGTACTGCCCACCCTAGCGAGCACAAATCAGTGCATGACAGGCTGATAGACCTATCCCCCCCTACATTTTTTAATTTTAGGAGTAAATCAGGGGTCCATCATCCAGAGAGACCTTCCAAGTACAGACAAAAAAGCCTACACATCCTGCAGGCTGCATTCAGCCCACGGATGCAGCTGTAAAGTCACCACCTTTCCTCTGCTAACCAGCACCAAGTAATTCAAAGCAAAAGCCCAGCATGAAATCCACACACAAACCTAAAAAGGTTCTCCCAAAACTTTTTTTCCGAGCTTGATTTTACAGCACTTTGACAGGGTCCAGAGACTGTCATGTGTACCCTTCATCCACCAACATCCACCATTTACACTATTCTGTAACCTGGCATGCAGATTTAGTAGCTTTGTATTAGGTGTGTTCTGAAGGGAGTCTTTGAAAGGCAAACTCCTGCTCCTAGCACACGGAAGGTCAGAGTGGTCCCCTTTACAGCCTATCCCAGTCTCAGGGACATTGGAAGATGTAATGGGCACAAAATGCCAACTTACAGCTTCTGTGGGTAATAGGAAGGTGTTATGCCTGGTTTTAGACATAGAACAGCAGGGAGCAAAGTCCCTTAAATAACCTGCTTAAGGTCATATGTGGATCTAGAGATGACCCATATGCCTTTTGCACTTCACAAGAGAAACCACCTTTCTTCCTTCTATGATTGTGTTAAGGGGATTTTTATGTAGTATAAATTAGGGTGAAATATTTCTTTCCAGTGGAAAGACCCTAAAACTACAAGTACACATAAACATCAACTTTTAATAATTTCAAGAAGCCTTGTTTAGAGGTAATATTGTAGCTGCTTACTTACAGTAGTAAGACATAGTATAAATATGCAGTAGAACAAAATTACTTTAATTAAGAAAAGCAGCACATGATGTTCAAAGTGCCTGCCTCAAAATTAAAGATAAAACCATTTCAACTTCACAAACAATTCTAGAATTACACCTTAGTAGAGGCTTTCTTAATTTCTTTGCATCCTTTCTCCTTCCTATCCCACCCCAAGTAACTTTTCTGTGCCAATATCCCCAGAGAGCTGTAAATTCTCAGCAAAAGGACAACAAAAAAATTGGAAAAAATACGTGAGATTTCAAATACAAATTGTAAATAGTAATATGTAACAGCATTTCTTTTTCTTGTTTCTACTCTTCACTGAGTAGAAATCCATCCCCGCTCCTGAAGGGAGCCAAGCAGGCTGTCAGTGTCATATGTGACAGCAATCATACATTAATAAAAGACAGTAAGTTTACAAAGCTTGCATGCAACACTTGATACTAGAGCTCTTCTTCAACCTGAGTGGTTCTCTAAGTAAAGAAAAATTAAAGTCTTTTGCTTTGTCTGAGCAACTGCCCACCCCTAAAGCCACCTCTGCCAGGGACATGGCACAGCAGCTCCCGGTGCTGCAGAGCTGTGTCACAGCTGACAGGCAGCACACTTGTAGCCCAGAGCTTACTGAAGCTTTGCAGATGAGAGATAAGCAATACTTTATATTTCACTAAGATGTAGATTATGAGCCAGGGAAAAGAAAGCTTAAAAGGTGAATGGCTTCTTTTGGCATTAGCTGAAATCTCTGTATAGTCTCCAAAGAAAGCCGACAGCGAGGTCAAGCTACAGTATGGGAATTCTATAGTCAATAAAAAGCCCTGTTTTTTATGCTCTGAGTCAGAAAAATTCAATGTGGATGACCACTTATTGAAAGGGTCATCATCCAACAGAGAGAAAATTGCTAGAGCAACAAAGAGCCCAGAAGTATTGCTCAGTTTATAGAAACCACAGAGAAGGATGAATTCTAAATCCGTCTCCTCCTAGTATTAATCTAGTTGGCCTCCAAGGATCAATTTATCCAGTATAAACCGCATTGTGATGGTGCAATCAAGTTCCTTCTTCTCCGAAATCTGAACTTGAACTATAAAACAAAACTTGTTTTATGACTGCATGCTGACATTTACATATTTATTAGCACTGAAAGCACAGCTCCAGCACTATTCTGGCAAGAAGGACAAATGGGGGTCCTTGTCCCAAGGTGTTTTTCTTCAGTTTTCCTCCACCAAGCAACTTTACTTCTGCTATTCTCCAGGTGACTGCACTGTGTGTTGGCATTCTAAAGATGTTTATAGAGTTGGAGCTTAGGAAGACCATTTCCAGATGTCCTGAGGCCCTGATGATTTCCCTCTCAGGGAGGAGTTTCAATGCACCTGTGTATTGACACTGCGCCCATGAGGCTACGCCTGCACCTGCACTGGCAGAGAAACATCGATCCTAACGCAGCACTAACCTTGCCCAGGCACTCTCCTACCAAGAACATCAAAGCAATGCCTGAACAGGCTCCTCACAGATCCTGTAGCAGGACTTTCCATGCATTAAATGACTCACTGTGAAACAAAGCCAGCTCAACGAGTCTTGTAGCAGAATGTCCCATTGCAGTGAAATAAAAACCTCTTGTAACTGAAGGCAGAGATCCCTCCCCCACAAGACCAACCTTCTTCAACTGCCCCTCTCTCTTTCTGATTCTCATTCTCAAACCACTTATGTCCTTCTGCTCCTCACTTGCTCACACTTGTGGCTCCCAAAGCAAGGAATTTGCTTTGCTAATTAGTGCCATTAGGGAAGTTGGGGAACATGAAGCACAGATTAAAAAATTGTTCAGGCTGGGTTCTTAGCATTTCACCCTTGTGATATATCTACGTTGTAAGCTCTGCACTGAACAGCACTTGACTCAGCCTCAGTTTGCAGCAGAGAGAAATTAATTGCAATCTAATAGGATTCAAATTGGTACAAGGGATCCCATCATTACGGGACAAGACAGAGTAAAACCGCAGTACATTAGCAGCCGGCAAACGGCTTCGGTCAATGCAGTGGAACAGGCAACACCATGCCTTGGACATGATGAATTGATACCTCAATAATTGTAATTTATTAGTCGGTGCTGCTGAACTAGCATACGTACCAGGTGGGAACGGGCTGAACCTAGGCGGTGTTTGCAGAAGGAATGACATTCCTTTTGCAAGGTCTAACTTGAAATAATTTTACACTGAAGTGAAGATGTGTCACAGCTTAATTCAAGCAGCAGTTATGTGTACTGGAGGATGAAAGTGTAAATCAGCAGCAGACTGGGAAGCAGAAGGCTCCTGATATCAAATGTTGCTCCCTCGCTCTGCAACCTTTGACAAGTCACTTGAACCTCTGGTGCTTCAGTGAGGGCAGGTACAGCACTGGGTGAGGAACAAGATTCCCATCACAGGCCACATTCATCCTCTGTGCTTAGATCTGAGGTAAAGTGCAGCCCCTTCCTCGCTGTATTTAAAACTGACACTGGAGTCAGTACACGAGACTGGCCCGTGGATATTTAAAGTCATGTGTGACAAACAGGCTTTATGTAATGAATTATGGTTAAGCTGCAAGAGTAAACCTGACAGACATGCACACGCATTCACATTCACACAAAGCCCAACCGTCCCACTTCCACTTGAGCAGCTCCAAGGGAACATCTACAGAGCAAAGCGAAGGTTGGGCTGTGATATGGATGAGTGCACCCACAGCAATTTGCTTCCAGGTAGCACACACACGGGGTAGTAGAGCCCAAGGCAGCAGAGGTTAACAAGCTGGGATCCCCTTGGGCCTACATTCCTGCTCCTCCTCCCTGCTGAAGCCTCTGCCACTGAATAGTCATAACTTGTTGCTAAATGAGGCAGTAATTCCCATGCCTAGTAATGCTACACTCCCCATGGATTTTGCTGGGCAGGCAGAACTTTAAGAATTTGGAATATTTTGCAGTTAGTTTCAGCAAACAGAATGTAAGCCACCAACACCGGAGATGCCAACACAACCCACCAGCAGCTGCTATTGCCCTCCCATCTTCTTCTGTTTGAGAAAACCTTTTGGATGCCAAACCCCCTGAAGCACAGATCTGCCACCCTCCCACCCGGTTAGACCATAACAACTCCTTTTGCCTCTTCCAAAGTCAGTGAGGAAAGCAAAGGGCTCCTGCACTCACTGCAAGAGGACCAGAAAACCACATGAGAAGTGAAGGTCTGGGTCTCTGAGCTAAGGGCAATACATAAACAAATGCAACTTCTGGGAAGAACAAAAGAGACCAATTAACACTGAACTGCAGATTTTTTTTTTCCTTGGCAAGTTTTTTTAGCTCACTGCCATCAGCTCTACATACATTTCATACTCTAAGCTCATAATCAAGTGGGGCTATTTCAGAGTAGTAGATACCTGAGTCCTATTTCAAGCTTCCTTAAGTGGATCTATTCCTTCCTAAAGCTACCCGAGAAGCCAGTTACCGAAGACAGAAAACCACAAAATTACACATTCAGTATTTCCAACCAGCTCTTCACCCTAGAAGACTTTCAGAGGGTATATAATTAAGAAAAAGAAAATGGTTAGGCTTAAAAACTGGCCCAGCAAGTTTGGTATCAAGATCCTCACTGGGGTTTGTACTGTGGAAACACCCTGAGTACTCACACCTAGTTCTCAATCACGAGATGATGATTAATACCAGCATTAGATCATCCTCGGCAATTGCCAGAGCTTTCTGCGAGGTTCTTGCTGGATTAAATCATTCAATGGTGCTCAGCACCTCTAAGCAAGCCCTTGAAACCTGATGCTGGCATCTATCCTGGGCACCTGATCTGGCACATTCACCCAGCATGATGCAGAAATACTGACTTGGTTGGAGTCACTTCTCTCTCTCATGTCCTCCATCTGAACCAGCTCGCTGTGCTCTGAGTCAGCTCTGAGCTGATGTGCCAGTGCTGTTTCCAAACCCAGGCAAGTCTGTGGATGATGAGGTTCCACAATTTAAGGCTAGTCCCTTAAATCTTGCGAGACCCAGACTCCTACAGCAATGACCTCCTCCCTTCCTTCTTTAGGTTGAAAAAATAGTCTTGTCTTTTGCTGTGTGGTAATAAAATAATCATGTTCCCTACCACTTTACTTCTGTGTATTGCAAGCATTTTAAAAATGAAGTAAAAAATATTTTCTCCTCATTACAGATAAGCAACCACACAAAGGATGTCTAAGCAATTTATCCTCTTGCCCAATAATCTAGTAGCACAACTTGGTAGCATAAATCCTTTAAACTCAACAACTTTACCAACTAACACTACTGGCAAGAATACAGCCTCTCCTCCTCTCCCAGATGGAGTTTTTTTTTGACAAGGACAAGGAGAAGAGGTTTTTAAATTATGTGTCTGCATTGTCTAGAAACAAAAAAACTCAGATACCAAGTACCATCATGCTAGAGATCAAGATTCCTATTCAATACAGAAATAGAAATATCACATACACGTTAATTCCTTACAGAGTGACTACCAGGTGAAAGCCACTATCTGATAGTGAAAAAGAATGTATCACTTGTTTAATTTTTATCTTTAAATATATAGTTCAGAACTGGAAACAGCTCAATTCTTGGATAGGTAGAAAGAAAAGATTGACTTCTACTGATTGAATCCTAATTCTGTCAGGACAAGCTTCAAGTCAACAAGTATGTCAATACTTAACTAGGAATTAACTAAGGGCTCCCATTTGTGTAGTTGTATTAACAGCCTTTGCTGCAGAAAATGAGTGAAAAAGCCCTTCAGCTTTTCAGCAGGTTTAGCAGGTCCACCTCAGGCCATTACAGCACATCTCCACATGCCTCTGAAGGGCAGGATACACACGATCAATGCAGGTCACCTGGTGCTGAATGCTGCAAAAATCCTCTCCCTTCTCTACATCCTGCAAATGCATACAGCTGAAGCAGAAGAAATTCCTGTTATTGCCTATGTAAGTTCTGCCAAAATAAATAAATAATAACTATCAGGAAAATGAGCACATGGTACCACAGAAGGAAGCCTCTAGAATGATCAGAAATCCTGTTTTGAGTCCCATTAATGGAGCACAACAAACATCTTAAAACAGCTTGTGCATTTTATGTGCCTGGATCTATCAAAGTAGAAGAAAGACATTTGTTCTAGTGAAAGGTATCAGAATGTGAAACTAGAAATCAGAGTAAACTTGGTAAGAAGGATTTGTGTAAATGCTTGAGTGAACGAGGAGCACACTGAACCAACAAGCCACCAGGATTTGGCTCTCAGCTGTCTGAATCCTTATGGGGGCAATTTCAGCCCCATCCAACCTGGCCTTGGACACTTCCAGGAATGGGGCAGCCACAGCTTCTCTGGGCACCCTGTGCCAATGCTTCATCACCCTCCTAGTGAAGAAACTCCCAACACAGTTTATCCACCTCTGTATAGTTTTATTCATAGGAAGAACGCATTCATGTGTTCAGACTTCACAAGCACCAAGTTTCAAGCCACTGAAACCCTCTCATAAAAAAAATATGATTTGTGATGACCACTTATCATGGAACTGTAAATAAATTCCTATTCTTAAAGCACAGTGGCAGCCCAGTAAATGCTGAAATCCAGAGTGGTGATAATTGCATAACTGAAGAAAAGTTAAGAAAAAAAAATGCAATTCAAGCAGCAAGGACTTAAAAGCTGCAGGAGTAAAAAGGGGTTTTTGAAAGAAATCATCTTTACAAAGCTACATGATAGTTGGATGAACACAAAGCACTATGAAAATAGCCAATTCCTGAAAAATATTATTACCCTGTTTCTTGGGTCAGTAAATCCCCTATTAACTACCAAAATATCTTCTTTTGGCCCTGCCTTAGGCTTATGCCAATTTGAGGTAACCCAAGGTTGTCAGACAACAATTTAGTTCCTACTAAATAACACACACAGAGAAAAAAAAACCAAAACCCCCATCAACAAAAAACCCACCACAAAACATATCACTGGGTTTTTTTCTCTGGGACAATGCAGACTCTATTACATCTGCTATTACAACGTGCCTATAACAATGTTCTCTAACAAGCAGCCCTAAGGTCAAATACGTTCCTTGATCAATTTACCAGAGGTCCCTGGTGCTGCTGCTGTGGGTAGACTGTCTGGGGAAAAAAATAATCCCTTTTTTCCTTTGCTTCACTATTGCAGGGAAAAAAAAAAAAGCTGTCACAAAGACATTTTTCTTCTCCCTCTGCTCTTGACAAGTCAGGTAAACAGGGAGGGAATACCCAGCTGCAAAGGACTGTAAGAGACCAGCATTTGTAGAGGCATATAAAACCACACTGTTTATTTACTGAGCTACTCAAGGCATCAAGATGATTCAGAACAAGGCTAAGGGGATTGGGAAGATGTCTTAGCAAAACACCTGCAGTATTTTGCATGAGGACAAATAAAAGCCCCTCTGGATGTGAGTGTCCTGTGGTCATCTTTGTACAGGAATTCAACAGTTCAGTACACTGCTACAGTCAAATAACTCTGACAAGCAATAGCACTAACTCAGAGATGCTCTGAGCAGCGTAGTCATCGCATTAATCTAGTTTTGTCAGTAAAGCTGTGACTGTTTGTCTGGTTTTGCTCAACACACCAGTATCAACCAGTAAGCACCAACTCTACCCAGAAAAGCAGATCTGACACTGGCAGAGTTGCTACAGAAATCACTTCAGGCTTGCGTCAAGCAGCAGGAAAGGAGTTAATCTCCTCGGCCACAACGCTGAGTACCACTCTTACTCATGCCTGACTGCATCACTTTTGTTTCATATGTTGTGATTTATTTATTTTCACTCTGTGTGTGGGTTTTAGTCACAGAACCAACCCATCCAGCCCTCCAACCTGGAGTGAGTCTGGAGCTCCATGTGCCTCCAGTTATTCGTGGGTGATTCTAGGGATTGTCTTTGCTTACTCCTTATGGCTGATTCCCATCACTTCTGAACAAACATGCCAATTCCTGCAAACAGCCCCTTTAAAGACACCCCCCTCAACAGAAAAAAAAAAATTACCTTTTGCTAATGGCCTATAATGGGTCTAAATAAAGCCTGAGCTGTTCCTTACTCATGCATAACTTCATTGCTTCTATTCCCTTCACACCCTGCCCGGTTGGCATAATTTGCAGAAGGGTTTTTAGCATGGACAATTGAAACACCCACATGCTGCCTGAACTAAAAAGCTTAATCCTAGAGCCCCTTTCTTCCTGTGTGATAGCTAAATAAGGCTTTTATTTTGATAACGCTGGTCCCATCTGCACTGTCTATTTCAACCCATGAAGACTGAACTCCAACCACATCCCTACACAGATTAGGACAGCATCTCCCCCCACACCATGGCTTGAGAAGGCTTGAAATCTGGCAGAACTCCAACTTCACATTTCATATGGCCAGATTAGAATTCCCCCTAAATCAGCAGACTCCACGTGTAAAAACCCCTAAGTCACCACATGTGGTGATTAACTAGCACACACCTTGGTGTGGTCCAAAATCAGCACACAAAGGATGAGCAGGGGCCATGAGGAACAGTTGCCAGCTTCTTCCAAGACCACGCATTCCCACTCGGGTGCCATGCCCTGAAACAATTTTAATCCATCTTTCTCTTTAAGCTGAGACAGCGCTGCCACCGACGATGATACGACAGTGACAAAGGAGGGCTGAAATTCAGACCCAAATTGTTATTCCCCTCAGCTAGGCAGTTATGCACAAGAAACACTGCTTGTAAACACTTCTTTGTCAAACACTCAATTACAAGCTGCTTTATGAACAAAATGAGGCAGTCGCAAGGAAAGCGAGAGACGAAAATGGGGAAGCAATCTCCAGTGGCTCACAGCCATCACCACCACGGCCCAGGAACATTCCAGGTCACACTGCCAGCCCCTCTCACAGAGGGCACGGACACACGGTGGGAAAACACCAAATCCAGCTCTGCAGAACAGGGTTTAGGTTTTGAGGACCTCAACTTTGTTCTGCTGTTATGGTTATTTCCTATGCGGTAGGGAAAGAATAACTGGTTTATTTTTATATCGTTGGTTTTTGCAGTCTGAAGCAGGAAGGAAAAGAGCACATGTACAAATGTGGAACAAGTTCAAAGCCCTCAATTCAGGCAACACTTGCAGCATGACTCTCTTTGTGTCATCCCCACTTACACCTTTATACACTGAAATTGCTCCACATGAGCTAAAATGTAACTGGAAACTGGAACATTGATTTTTTTTCATGTTAAAGCTGCAGATGTATTCCATGATGTCCAGCTGAGCTACCTCCATCTTCAATTCTAAAAGGACTGAAGCCCTAACTCCAAAGAGACACTTCTGACTGACACTACAGCCAGTAAATGTCACGTTAAATTATAAAATATTGCCCTATGACCACTCAAAAGTTTTGAGACCTGACAGAAAGACAACTTTATGAGATCTAATACCACTTTCCAGGAGGCTGCAATGTTACAGCATCACGGGGCTGTTCACTGTTCATCATGGCACTGTTATTCAAGCTGCCATGGACAGCACCCACTACTTGATCTATTACCTCATCCCTGGATTGTTTTAGCAGTATTATTCCAGTGGGTAAGACTTCCCCTGGAAAGATTTTCCTTGTTTTTACTATTCAGTGTCAATGAGTCAAGCAGAGATGTAGGAGGAAACATCAGAGAGCAAAGTGAAACCCATTGCTAATCTTCATCTTGAACTGGCAATGGATCTGCAGCTGAAGGAGGAATTGAGCCTGTGCTGCTTTCCCTAGAGCTGAACTGAAACCCTTGAACCAGAAGAAAGTGGAATGGGGAAGAAAAGGCAAAGACAAAAGATTTGGTTTTAAATTAAAAAACCTGCATGTATTTCCACAATTGACTTTAGACACCAACATCCAGAATCCAGCAGCTACCCAGAGAATACTCTGCTTTGTAATCTCAACAATTCCAACTGCGAAAAAGCAAAACTGAAAGAAAGCTACCAGACAGAAAAAAAGCCCTGACTTTTGCATATAATGATAATAAGAGTTTACAAGTATAATTCCTAAACTTAATATATGAAACCTTGTTAGGATTTTTAAAATAAATTAATTTCAAGGCTCAAGTTCAGAAAAATGTTAAAATCAATTTAGCGTGCTAATAGCTGGAAAAACCTACATACAGACAGAACATATTTCAACTCTTGAGTTAAAAGATACATCCCCAACTACATCTTAGGACTCTCTCAACCACTAAGTTTGGAATAGCTTTAAATCTATCACAAACGACTGCTGGCTTTATTTAATTTTTATGTCTCTTTAAGAGAAAACATTATGGAAAATAGACTGATTTTGACAAAACAATTGTGCAATGGCATTCACCTGAATAGCTACTAATAACCTTGCTTGAAGGAAAAATTCAAGTGCTTATTTTACCTAAGAGATGTCTTCAAACCAAAGATGTGCTCACTCAAGCTGTGTATATTCTCAACAGCTCGTGTAAACCATCCATCAGGCAGAAGTATGAAAATTATCTCCCTTAAGAATCCACACAGAAAGAGGCTGAGGGATGTGGGTAACACTGCCTGAGGCTGCAGTTTGTGAGGCGAGAGCAACTGAGAGGTGGAAAACAGCATCATCTTTGATACGCTTCCACGAGGAAAGCCAAGTGAGCTGGACCAGTGCCACTGAATGACTTCAGGCAAAGACTGGCAGCTGCCAAAGCAATCCTGCTACAGCTCCTGGCACACTGGGTATCCCAGCAGTCTCCTGCAGAAGCTGAGATCCACGGCCAGTAGTGAGCAAGGACAAGTTCTGCATGAGGAAAGTAATGGCACCTCGTGAAAAAGGTATTTATCCTGCCTCAACCGCACGTGACACCGGGATGTCATTTTGTTTGTTTTAAATCAGCTCAGATTAAGACTGGAACAGAGCAGATGGTTTAGTTATCATACTGATAAGCGTGCTAGGAGAAGAATACTGGCTGTCTGCATCAACTGTGCTTATTTCACACCAATAAAAATAGCTGTGATCATCCCAAATATCACTGCAGACATGTGGTGCAAGCAGGGGAACAGAGGCTACAATTAGGTACGAGATCCAAGCCTCTTCTGCAAAGTTAGCTAAAATATTGGGCAGCTAGTGCTTAAATCAGGATGAACTACCCATTTAGATGCTTCTTGTCCAAATCAGGAGAACAACATCCAAAAACACTGTGGTTTCTTCAGGGTCCTAGCCCCTCCTCCGGCATCCACAGTGATCTCAGAATAAGGTCCCTACACATCTCACAGGACACCTGCAACATGTCCTGTCTCACAGCTATGAAGAGATGTAGAATAAAAACCTCCAGCCAGGGCTTTGAATCTATTAAAACAGCCCACACTACTCCATTTCTAACTTGCTAAAATCACAAGATACAATTGAAGTGCTCTATCTTGGTACTTTCTCCAAAAGAAATATCCGAATAAAAAAAAGTGAGAGGAAGGAAGAAGGAAAAGAAAGAGGATTTTGTGCATTGTGTCAACCAACAATATTCAAGAGGGAAAAAGATACAAGTGGTTATAGCTTCCTGTAAATTACTTCATGTAATTAAATCCCCTCTAAATTACAGACCATTTAGCTCTTCTTTTATAACAATGTAACCAATGACCACCAACAACCTTTTTTATAGCATCTAATGCCATGTAAGTTGTTAGCAATGAAATTTCCTTTTTATTTCTCCCTTTCAAGAGAAGCTGCTGTAATGAGATTCATTCACAGCTACTTACAGACTGTCATCGAGAAGAGAGGATTGCTTTGTTTCCCTTTATCCTGCTCCTCTCTGAGGCTATATTTAAGCAAATGTGACCTGAAGTCCTTATCAGTCATCTAAATGCAGGCAGAGAAGCCAAAGGTGACCAGCAAGAGTTTTAAAACACGGAGCTTATAACTGGTTTGATTCTCCACATACATACAGCATCACTTCCTTACACCGTACCAGCATGGCTTAACTATCTTCCTACCACTTCAATTTTCTGACCTTTCTTAACTTTGAAACCACCAGGAACGCCATGTCAAGACTTGTTTGGAAGCCCCTATTTGCTGGGGACAAGCCCTGCCCGACGGGAGCTGCTCTGAGTGGCTTCTCCTTTAGGAAAAGTCTCCTGTTACAGAGCACTGCTCAGCCATGCTCCCCTGGGGCTGCAGCTCCTGCATCTGCTGCGATGGGGAGCTGAGATGGAGGCCTGAGGCCCCTGAAGTCACTGCAGGCATCCAGGTAGCATCCTGTGCTGTCATTGCTGTGCCCTCTAAACCTACACCAGCACGTCCTAGAAGTGCCAGCAGCCATCTGCAGGCCTGACCACCTTGCTGTTGCCCAGATGCTGTGAAGTGAGGGAGGTGACTGGGGACAAACAGAACCTTGCAGAAGAGGAAAAGCAGGGACAAAAAAGGCAGAAGCCAGTCCTACAGGTAAAGCCTTGGGGTCTAGTTGTGAACGCAGCGTGGTTGATGCTGTAACCACAGCAGTACAGTGCTCAGATACAAAGCAGGGAGCAGAGAGCTCGTGGCAAGGCACTGCATCCCCATCCCCATCGCCCCCCAAGCCCTGCTTGCTCCGACACCCAGGAACAAATCCCCGCCCAAGCAAAGCCCACGGCAGGGAGATGCTGGGCAGGTGAGCCAGCCCTGCCCAACCCAGCATGGACACACCAAGGAGCTGCACTCAAGAGGCAGCTGAGCCTCTCTGGCAGAATCAGGGGAGCTCTTCAAAAGCAGGGACAAGTGGGGCACATGGAGCACTAATACTGGCAAGGGAGGGTCAGCTACAAAAAGGAAACCCACTGGTCCAGACAAGCAAGCATTTCACTATTCAGTGAAAAAGACAAAGCCACATTCTCTTACATATAACACTTCCAGCAGCCAAAACATGCTTTACATCACTGTTCAGAAAATAATATTTGCAGTGTAGTAAAATCCAGCATATGCTTCTGTTTCATTCTTCAGCATTAGTCTAAAAATAGTTGGACACCCCACAATTCCAATAAGCATGATCTCTTCAATGTATGTTTCCCTACCAGAACTGCAGAGGGTTTTGAAGTACATTTTTTCTGGCTTAAGCAAAGGCTGCCTCTTGCCACAGTTCCCAGAGGGTTTATGGCACTCTTTTGCACTACTCCTGAAGCACACTGTTACAGAAATCTGTTATGGAAGCAGTGCTATAGCTCTCCAATGGTGGCTGCAATCCCATGATTAAGTTACCTGTGCCACAGCTATAATGCAGACTTTAATGGTCTGATGATGGTACAGCATTTTAAACAAACTACACACACTGCAAAGCTCTCCCTCTGCTGCAGAGCGGGCTCTGCAGCCACTTCAAGAATCTCAAATACTTGGATAAATTTAGCAAAAACAACAGCACTTCTTTGTAATAGCAGGGCTTCATTTGGGAAATAAACATCCACTTTTTATTTACAAAGCATTTTTCCTCCTCCTGCCACTGCTGTGCTATGCCCACTGCTTCCCTCTACTTTGATCCAGAAAACAGAATACCAAGTGCCTAACCAGGACTTAAAGCAGATTTTTAAATTAGTTCCTGACAGTGCAAACAGATTGCTATTGATTGAAATGAGGCTGATTTTAGGCCTTGGATTAGCAAACCTAATGCTCGATGCTGTGTTGCCCATTTCAGTACTTTGCACCGTTGCTCCCCAGTGGTTTCCCAGGCAGCTGTGGAGTCTCTGCAGTTGCAGATTAGCGTGAGAGAGCAGGGCAGGGCCATCTGTGGCTGCGCCTGCAGCCCTGCTCAGCCGGAACAAGGGCCTCCTCCCAAATCCCTGGGGCCAGGACCCTGCTCTACGCCCTCATTAGGAGCTTGGAGCCAGCGAGGCTGTCCCTAAGTTCAGGAGGGAGCCTGTGTTTGGGAAGGCTTTGCCGGAGCCCAGCACCACAACTCACCAAGCCCGGTGATCTCCACTGCCAGCTACGGCCATGCTGGATGGAACCAAAGCGTGGGGAGAAGTCAAATCCCAGCTTTCCAGGCAGCCTGGCCAAAGTCTGGGACAGAGGCTTCACGCAGGTAGTGGCATTGCCTTACCAGCCCTGCTCTTCCAGCCAACACAAATGCCTACTTCAAAATAATCGGTGCAGAGCTTTCATGTCCGAATTGTACATTTCTGTACTTACAAAGGTAGAAAGGAATTCTGTTTTTAAGGAACATTTTGCTGATTAAAAGAAAATGGACTTTTTTCCTCTTGCTTTGTTGTTTAGTTTCAAAGAACGTTTAAATAACAATATATGCTAACAAAAAGGGTAACATCAATTAAAAACAAAAAGAAACCAGTCTGTATAATTTCAGTGTTCAAAAGCAGTGAAATTCAAACACCAAAGCAGCACACACCAAACCAAACCAATCCCCAAAACCCACATTAAAGGCAACCTTTCTTCTTTTTATTTTTTTTTTTCTTATAAGCTGACTGCCTAGAATTCATCGGGTTTTAGAAGCCTAAGATAGTGAAGGTAACAGAATAAGTTACTGTTATATCTAGACCCTCTTAGACACAATTCAGCTTCCAAACACTACGTTTTTAAGACATGGAAGAACAGGCATATCCATGTCCTCTGGCTAAAGACAAAGACTCCAAAGGTTATTTTTCAGACTCACTCTCCTATGTGGCTGCTGGACCTCAGCTAAGAAAGGGACATTTCAGTCTCTGAAGTGTGCACCACTAAGCACACACAGCCTCCAGCACACTGGTCGCTTCAAACCCAAGCTTTCCACTTACTACTTATCTGAAAAATACAAGTAAAACTCAAGCAACTACACGCTCCTGTTGCCCAACCATCAGCACGAGCAATATGATGCCAAAGGAAATCTTCCACACAAAGTATTTCATTATCCAGATGAGTTTCAAGACCATTTCTGTCTTGGGAAAGGCCCACAGCCCTGCAGTACTACCACCACATGCAAATGGGGCCACGGGTACATAAATGGTTTGAAAAGGAGCTATCAATTTTCACCCAGGCATCAGAAGAAAGAATGCACATCCTGGATGGAAAAAATTACTTAGAGTATCACCTTTAGCTCAGATCAGCAGTAACGCAGAGCACAGCTCTCCTGGGGGGCAGGGAGGGTGTTATATCCATTAATGAATGTTGGATAATGAGATGATGAGCATCACAGAAAATCCACATGAATAGGTAATCAAACTTGTTAATGCAATTTAGCAGTTCCAGTCCAGCAAGAGCCGCGGCAACAAGATCCATTAATCACCGATAGCGCTCAGCAGTTTGGGGAAGGCTGGGGAGTGAATGAGACTCGGGAATTAGCTGTGCTTTCCCTCCCTCCAGGAAGCTCTGCTGAAGTCACAGAGATGTCACGCCTCCGGAGCAACACAACCGCGTTAACTTCCCTGCCCTCTCCTCCCATGCTCCAAACCCAGCACGCTATTTATGAGCACTAAGTACGTGCTACACCACCCTGTGCTCCTCAGCTTCTCTCAGAGTCTTCCTCATCCCGGGTGATTTAAACAGTGGGTGAGAAAAGGAAGGAGGAGGTGTAAGACACTAATCTTCGTGACAAATGACTATTTGCAGAACAGTGTGTTATTACAGGAGCATTTAACATCTAAATATATTCAACACACCGTGATGCTCCCAAGCTGACTAAACAGAGAGCTTGAGGTTATGCTAGCTGGAAATACCAGCAACTCTTTCCTATTAGCCCCAATTCTTTTCTGAAGGTGGTCATTTTACAGAAAGGCCAAGGGGTCCCAAAGCCCAGAAAAAAAGGGAAAACTCCCAAAAACCCAACTCTTCTACATCCACACTGCTCAGACATTCAGAGGAATAAGCAACTGCAAAAATGAAACCAGAAAAGAGAAGAACAGCTCAGCTAAGACTAATCAAAGATCGACTCAAGGTTCAAAGAGTGACTCTCCAAAAACTAGAGGAACAACATAAGGGAGCACTGGAACTAAGAGGTTTCATCTTATATGTACCTCTTACTTAATCTAATCAAATTACATCCAACCCTTTAAATCCCTTAAAGAGGCGATGGGCTGCTCTCCCCCACCCACGCTGTCCTGCAGTTGTGGTGGGGACTCCTTTCCCCCAGACACTGGGTTAGCCTTGGACACGGCCTTTGGAAAAGGCAACGACTCCACTTGCAAGGAATGCTCCTGTGCTGGAGGCAGTTCCAGCCTTTCAGAGGGGCTGGATTTACTGCAGGCCACTCTGGCTACACGGAAATACACCACAGCTTGGAATATTTTCTCACTCCTTGACTTACCTGATCCTGATGACTGCAAGAGCTTTTGTTGATCCCCATTGTAAAACAGTTTCAAGTCAGCACTTTTCCCTGTGTACATGTGCTGAGAGCAGCCCCAAACTCTGACAAATCTTGGACAAAAGGCCCTAGACTATTTGAAATGCCTTTTTCTCCCTCTGCTTATACCAAGAGATAAATGTGTTTGAATGATTTTTATACACGGTTGGGAGTAATAGGCTGGAAAGGACAGATTGGTTCTTGCAGCCCTCTCCCCATAGCCCGAGGTACAGAACAACCAAATATTCAGGAGCAATAGCAATCTGGATGCTTTGTCAAATGGAGTGAAGTATAAATCTAATTTTCTAAACAAAGCAGACAACCTGGCACTGAAATCAGCTTACCACTTTGCACCTCTCTACAAGGATTAGCAGAATGCCATAATTATAATGCCCAATTTGATTTATTAGAGGAGGCTGCATAGAAAAGATGACAACTCAGTAGCATTGTAAAGAGAAGGGATGAGAGTAGAAGGAAAGCTTCAAATTGAACGGTAATTTCTAATCAACATCTCAATATAATTAGCATTAATTACAGTAAGCTATCCAAATTAAGTATGAACCTATGTTTAATAACCCAGAGATGCAAAAATCACCCCCCCCCAAATTCCAGAAAACTTAATATTACAGCCAATTTGTCTAGACAGCTTGGCAGGAAATGCCAGAATTCTAGGTGTGAACTTTGTGGTTACTAAAAAGAAGGAAAAATTACTGAACTTGTCTATATAATTTACATAATTAGTTTGAACTAAGAATAGCCTAGTTTATGTAGCTTAGATTTTGCTGCTACTTTCATCAACCTTACAGACCTCCAAACTTGTCTGGTTTTCACAACTGTATCGGCTAAGATAATAACAGGTATTTAAAAAACTTCCCTTTCCAATAAGAGATGAACTCTAACTAAGACTTCTTTAAAGAGGCACAGTGTATTAATGAGTCACTCATCACAGGTTTTATTTTATATTCTTTGTGCAAGCTCCTCACTCTTCTTAGAGTTTGTTACTTATCCTTACAGGTTAAAAAAAAGTTAAACAATGAAAGTTGAATTCAGGTTTTTATGAACGCAGCAGCAAATCCCCTGTTTAATCACTGATGGCAGCCAAATACTAGTCAGAAGAAATAGATAACAATGTTCTCATTTTTCAAAGCTGAAATACCAATAAACTAAATATTTGGTTATCTAAGGCAGCAGAGTATGCGAGAAACTGGAGTCTGCCAGGGCAACAAAACCTCTTACCCCAGAGACTTCTGTGGAAGTGTCCCAAAATCCCTCGTGGACACTACTATGTGAAACTGAGTTTTAAATTTCATGTAGAAGATGTCACTACTAACAACCTTTTCCTCCTGCAGGAAAAGGGAACCTCCCCACTGTCTCACATATCCACAACTATGCAAATCCCCACCATGCACTGGATTTCCTGCAGGGTAATTTTAGACCAGAAGAAACAACTTTCACCATACCACGAGAATTTCTAACTTAAAATGTGATGAGCCCTTCTAAACTAATATGCTAAAACACCATCCCAAAAGGCTCTATGTGGTGGAGAGGTTATAGGGGAGGGTTACACGAGATAACCCTCACCATGTTTTTAAATCTTAAAATACTGCAAGTCTGAAAAAAACATTTCCAGTAACTGGACAATTCAATCTTTGGCTGTCTGGCACACGCACAGGATTAGTTTCATGGAACAGAAGGTGCACTTGGGTTAAACAGTGCTTTTTCTGCTGGAGAAATGGAGAATAAAAACCACTTTTTCATTGTAGTGTGTTTCTTAGCTCGGAACAAATGCTGGAAGGTCAAGTACCCTGGTGTTCCCACTGGCTGCCACTTGGCACCCTGTGAAGGACAGCTGGGAAAGCGTCCACAGAGAGATGCTGCCGTGCCTTGGGGATTGCCAACTGATGAATGCACACTAAGGCACTAACAAATCTCCCTGCTGAGCAGCAGTTAAGTGATAAAGAGCCTGCCAGCCACAGTGCCTTTTCTCTGTCACCTGCCCCTCCGTGCACACTGTGGCTCAGACAGGAGTCTCCAGAATCATTCCCTCCGGCATCACAACTCTTCGTTCATTAATGCTCTACCACATCTTAGAGGGGTACACAGGAAAGACCACCCAGAGCACAACTTCCTCCAAAATTACTTTCCACTTCTAAAATACTTGAATAGTCTCTCCTCCTCAACAGACTGTTTTGGGGGTGAGACTTGATTCACAAGATGGACATATCCATGTTTGCAACTTCCAGGTACATATTTCCCAGCACACATTCTCCAAAGGAAGTTATGATCTGATGGATGATTTCTATTTTGTCCAAGACCATAAGAGCCACAAATCTATGCTATGAATCACTGCACTGTCTCAAAGCTGCAGGATACTAGGGAGGTCTGCTCCTTCCTTCCTACATTACTCAGTACACCTGGCTTCCACTTCAGCTCATGGAACCTGCCCTCAACACAGGATTTGTGCACTTGGCCACAAGTCTCCTAAGAGGCATAGCTCTCACCAGCACAAGTCACCAGAGAAGCCATTTACACTGACAGCCTACCAGCAAGGACATTTCACAGTGGCCAATGCCACGACAGTCGCTGCAGGTGAGAAGTATTTCCCTACCTGTTTGGACAGCTTCAAGGGGAGTTTCTTCTTCATCCGTTCCTTGCCTCTTTCCGCCTCTCTCTCAGAGCTCCCCGCATCATTGTTATGGCCATTTTCACTTGGCTCAGCAGATACACAGTTTTCAGATTCTCTAGGTTTCTTGCCTGGATGCCTCTCCCATTTCTCCTTCCGCTCCTGAGGCTTTAGTGACATGTCCTTCTGTAAAGAGATGGGAAAAAAAAAAAGGTAAGTTCTTTAAGTTCTTTGAGACTACCTTTAAGCATTGAGCTGTATGAATATTGAAGAAAAACACAAACAAGACAGTATGTTTCTTCCAGAGATGACTTAAGATGAATAATTAGGCATGCACAACGCAAACAGTAATTTTAGATTAGATTAGGATGAATACTCTCCAGGCTATGTGCTTGATTAATTTCAGTGATGCTGGAACTGGCTATGAAAATGAGTTCACTTCAGATTAATTCAGAAACCGTACGTCAGCAGCATGTGAACAAATCAGCATCCTGAAGGGAAGCCTTAAACTGTTCAACTGAAACAGAGGTGGGCTTTATTTTGTTTCTGATCTCAGGACGAAACACATCAGACCCCCCCTTGGGGCTGACAGTCTCTGATTCATGGCAACATTCATATGGAGAAAGGCACTTCTAAAGCCCTACCTCAAATTCCCTGAGCCAGAGAGATCAATGGGATCCAAACACACAACAGAGGTTGAGCACTTCTAAGTGTTAAGTGTCTGCCCTGAACCAGGGCTCTAATATACCATCTAAGCACAGCTTAAAAGTGGATATGTCATGTCATAATGATTAACATTGGAAGAGAGATCAGAGAAGGGAATTACTCCTTCTATCCCTGGCATCTCTGAAGACTGAAAGCTGAACTCCTGGTGACAATGCACCAAACTCTATGCACACTGTGTGGAAAAGGAGTTGAAGAAATAATATGCCAAATCACTATGACATTGGGTCACTACAGCTAGATAAATTTTCCCTTATGTATTTTATTAACTGCTCAAGGGTAAAAACTGAATTCTTATGGGAATGTTTTGCAGAATATCCATTCCAATTGTTTTTTAATGTGAAGTAAATAGATTAGGAAATACCTTAAAAGCACTGCTTACTATGCCAAAACTTGTCAACTTCGGCCACAGATACTTTTCTAAATGCCTCACTTTTGACTCAAGCAGTTACATGACAGATATTTGTATCTTACAAGAATGGAGATCACAACACAACTGCTCACATCAGTGCACACACCTTCAGTACTGCAAAAGAGCTCATGAAAATCATTAGCTTTCTAGTCTCTCAGAAACTGAAGCCCAACAGAAAAAGAAAATTAGGAACTGGAATGAAATGCCCTGCTGATTGCTCCAGATTACTTCCTCCCCCGTCTCCTTTAATTAGTGAATTGACTGCCTCAGTGTGCAACATGCTGATTCCACTCCAAATCACTCACTTGTTTAAAGTTACCCTTCCCTGGGAAGTGAGATGATGCACTGGCACTTCAGGGTCACAGACAGACTGAAATTAGAACCACAGCAATAAAATACTTACAGCTGTTTCCAGTTCCAGCCCGGGCTCCCAGACAATCAGCCAGCACCCAACCTGTGTGCACCTTGCACAGAGGTCTTCTGGGGCTGGAAGCTCCTCTTAGAGCACACACAAGTTGCAAAACCCCCAAAGATACAACCCTTCCACAAAATTAAAATAACTAGCACTGTTGTGGAAGCACAGAACACACCAGAACATAGCCCTGCTTGCCAAATCCATAAACTAGTGAAAGAGCAAGGAAAATGCTGCCTGGCATTATTCTCCATGAATGATAAAACAAGGAATATAAATCAGTGTTCAGCTGCTCAGTTTGGTTTCTAGTTTAAAGACGACACTTTACAGCAGCAGTTCGAGATGCCAATTGAAGAAAGTCAAATTGTGCTGTTTACTGAGAAGCTACTGAGATAAAAATCAAAATACTAATCTTCAGTAACTAATCAAAACCTGGTCACATGGAAATGATATCTGCTGACTGATATTCAGCAAAACATTAGAAATAGAAATCACCACAAACGTGCACTTCTTCACAAAGCCAGATGCAGCTTGTGATGTGACAGCAGGTGCATGGAAGATTCTGCATGAGGTGACTTGGACCCTGATGGGAGAGAAAGGAGGCTGGGGCAGGGGAATGCCACCACCTGAGAGCACCAGCAAATCATGCACTCCTGGTCTGAGGTGCAAGATTCACTACTAACGATGCCTTCAAAGCCAATAAATTACCATTTTGTTTTAAAGTCTGTCTGGTTTCACATGGTGATTGGGTCTCTGTTAATGCTTTAGTGAAAGTCTTCCCTTGGTACCCACAGCACATTCACTGCAGGTTTTGAGATGATTCCTTTCACCACAGAACTCGTCTGGAAATCTGTGTTTTTCTCCTTACTGAATCCTACAAATTTCCCCACCTCGAAATGCAGCTTTTTATCCCTATTTTGTCTGGAGATTTAAGGTTTGTCTCATCACTGAGCTACTAGAAAAATTAATTCATGGAATACAGTTATAGCTGGATCAAAGCCAAGGAAATAATTCATTCACATGTAGTGCCACTTGCATCCAAGACTCTCAAGCACTTTCCAAACAGCCGTGAATTAAGCCCCAGGGCTGAGGCTGCTCCTGCCTCCAGCGGGAGGACAGCGGAGGGAGACCTGGGGCAGCCACGGGGACAAAGCCACGTCTGGCAGCCTGTGACAAGAACACCTCCTCCAGAGCCCCATTCCTCCCTGCTTCAGCAGAGGACACAGCTGGTGGGACTGTTTTCTGGTAAGGCAGGAGCTCAGCATGTCCTTGCTGACAGAGGGTGATCTCCAGGCTGCTAAGTGCAGACCTCTGCAGCCTCGGGCAGAGAGCAGGAGGGGGCTAATGGGGTTTCTGTTCTTGCCTCCTTTGTTTCCTTTCTATTTGCTCTACTAAAAGAGCCTCCCAGTGATTGCTCTTTTACTAAAGTTTATGACCTCCAAGTTGGGGACCTCACTTAGCACAAGAGCTTACTATTTTGGGATGTGCATCTGTGCTTGTGCACAGGCAATTGCTGGAAAATTTAAGCACATCCAGAATATACACTACATCACAAGAGTGGACGTTTACTGATGCACCTTGGCTGACTTCAATCCAGAAATCCCAGCCTCCAGGTGAGACTGGCCTCCTGAAAAACTGCCCCACTGGAGCCTTCCCCCCCACCTCCTAAGCAAGCCCAGACCAGCAGATATTTTCACCTTTTGCACATCACATAAAGCCTAAAAATTCACACAGTGTTGTATCTGAAGTCAGACCCCAAAGTCAAAAGGTCTTCACGTCAGCCTTATGGTTTCTGCCCAACCCAGGAGTCTGCAGACCTGACTACCTTTGCTGTCACAGGTCCAGTAAATCCCCTTCTCCAGGGAGGGCTGGTAGATCCAGGCCCATTCTCTCTTCTCAGTTCCAGAAACGAGACTGCTAAATCTTGCTCCAGAATATAGAAAACTATTTTGCTCCTTACCATTCATTGCTTCTAGGACTGTCTCCTACCTGTCCTCACTTCAGAATTTCTCTGACACCTTCCAGGGCAGGCTACAGCCTCTCCATCTGCAGCCCCTTGTCTGTCTGGGCTGCAGACGGAGAGCAGATGGTTCTAACTGGCTGCATGGTTACAGATAAGGAAGAATTAGGCCTTTCTTCAGAGCCTCTTTCCTGGCAGTTACTCCATGAAACACACAGATTCCATCTCCCTATTTGTTTATTTGGATGTACAGACACCAAAGAACACTTCATCTGAAAATGGGATTGTTATACCTCCTCCAGCTCTCCCTGGAATAACTCACACACCAGCAGCTGTGAACATCCACTGGCAAAGGCTGGCAACCCAAGTATGTAACTTAGGCTCTGCAAAAGATTTTGGGAGTCCAAAATAAAAACCTGATTTTTTTTCCATCACTATTCAGCCCAAGCTAGTTATGCAATCGTACCTCTGCTTGCAGCAGATCCGGCAGGAACTCTTAATCACTTGGAACACTCCCTCCTGAAAAGCCATTTTTCTTCTGTCACCAAGGCACAGCTGCAATCTCCAAAGACATTCAAGGTACACACTGCTCAGTTTTTAAGTAAAGCTGGGCGTAATGTGGGTGCACAGCCCGCAGCTCTGGAATGAGACTGTTCTTACCCCTAAAATGCCACAGCAAGAGACTTCTGCACAATGGACTCCGCGTTGTCTGTTTGATCAGGAAATAATGATCAGCCCTGGAGCAGCCTGGCACAAGCTCACATCCCACAGCCATCCGCTGGCTGGAGCTATCACTGCCTGTTTGCTCAGCCCAGCTCAAACTCAGCCTCAATCCTCTGAATTTACACAGCTCTGAGATCTCAGAAAGCATGCTGGGGAAGGCTGTGGTTGTAAATACCTTTCATACACAGGGAACGCTTAAAGAACCTGAAGAAAACGTCCAAAGCCCACACAGCTAGATGAAAACCCTCGAGTATGCTGCTGGGATGCAGAAGGTAAAAATAATACCTACCCATAATAAAATAACTATCCTTAGCCCTCAAGCATCAGCTCGAAATGCAGCCCCGGTGCGAAATCAAGTCCATTACAATCCCCTGTCCCCAGGGCCCATCGGACACTTCGAGGCTCAGCCAAGGACTGGTTACACTCCATTCCTGCCAGACTGCCTCTGCCGACTTCAGAAGATTATATGGGCTGATTTCCCAGAAGGGAAACAGCCTCCAGCTTCTCTCTTCACAGCTCTTCACTGCACCACTTATTCCTTAAGTTGGGCAATGTGAAATATCCTACCGAACATCAAATAGGAGAAGGATCCACAAAGGAAATAAAAACCACTGCTGCCTCTGAAACTGACCCTGCTTGTCCCTGCCTCCAGCTTCTCTCAAAAAATTGCAATGGAAAAGCCCCTGAGGATCTGAGCACCATCTATCTTTATATCAACTTTATCATGCAATTAGCAGTAGGGTTGTCAAATGTGTTTGTTTAATAGTTTAGGGAGAGATCCTGGCTCAGAAAGGACATGAAACAGACCTGGTTTTAACTAGGTTAATTTTTAAATATTCCTTTTGACCTGATACTCAGTTTATAGAACAGCACCACAGAAACAATTGCTGACAATATTCTCGTGCTTTCTGAGTAGACAAAATACACTACAAATACAGACAGGACCCCTACTAATGCAAACCCTACTGTCCATTTATTTGCATAAAGGGGACACAGAAGACAGTCATTCAAATGGAAAGATAATATTGGAGATATACATGAGAAATGTACATCAGAGACTAACTTTAAAGCATGGATTTGAAGAGGGAGAGAACCATTGCAAGAACAGGAGCCAGCACAAGAAGAGATGAATAGCCAACAGGCAAATGAAATTAGGTGAATAATAAGGAAAGAAAAAAGGGATAAAAAAGGAGCACTGAAGGGTATGAGGTAGGACCACACCAAGGTGACTGAATTTGAACTCAGCATGGTGAAGAGGCAGCAAACACAACCAGAGATCTCGAAAATGAGTAGAAGCACATTAAGCACTGGGAGAAGTTTGAGCTCTGCTCTGCAGAGCCGTGGGGCAGAGTTTGCTGGCAGTGAGGGCAGCCAGGGGTAGGGGCTGTGGAAGGAGAGCTCAGCACTGCAGCTCCTTGCTGGAAGCTCCCTGATGGCTGGAGGCCAGGCTGGATTCACTCTCCCAGAGCCCAGGGCACTTTGGGAAGCAGTCTGTTGGCATGTCCGGCCAGACAGCTCAATTTCCACCGATGGGGAAGTTCTCACTTCTCTTGTAATATAACACACACGCTTGTTTGTTTTACTTTCCAGCCCTCTCTTCTCCCCCACTGCGAACTTCACTGCAAACATAACTCAAGTCCCCCCAGCCTCTCAGCCAAAGACACTAAAGCTGTTTTAAAAGACAGAAACGAGAGTCTAGATTTGAAGTGACTTTCTTGCTTTGACCCTACATTCAAGCAACGCAATCAATATCAATTAAAATGATTGCAAATGAAATCCTTGCTTGTTTAACCTTGGACGGCAATTCTCCTTTCACAGCTGACATATTCCAGATGAGTTCGGGTCCTGCTTTTTAAAATGCATCACATTTGCTCTGACCCTGTCACATGTTCGGTTCAAGAATAAGATAACTTTTTGACAAGACAGATTTGGAAATGTTAAGACATTTGAAGCTGACACTGATTTGCAGGTTTATGATACATGATTTAACTTAAAAATACTAGTTTTTGGATGAACCAAGTAACTTACTGTAATTGAAACACTCAAATTTATTACCAGAGGCTACATTCCTGTCACCTATGAATAGCTGAAGAGCAAGCTGCCATACTCTGCTGAATGCCCACTTGTTATGTCTCCCAAGAATTAAGACCTTTGCTTTTTGGACCTCAAAAACACAGTACCAAGTAGAGAAAGCTAGGACAAATGTTACTTCTATGCAACATAGTCAAAAATTACCAAAAGAAAGGTCAGTTTGCTCTTCTTTTAAATGCATTTCAATCCACGTTGAATTTACAAGGCTTTGATTGCTCTTTTTGCTTGCACAAGACTTGAATAAATAATGACATAGTGCTGAGAAATAATTGTTTTTAAAAACTGTGGAGAAAGGAGGTGATACCATTCCCTTCCTCTTCAATTACTCAAGGAAAAATCCAATCCTCTCCCTCCACAGCAGTAGGAGTGCCTGGAAACAGAGTGTTTAACAGCCACTTAGGGGACAATAAAAGTAAGAATGCACACAGCAAACACCTTCACTTTAGTAAGGGGTCAAGGAAATCTGCACGAATGTGAGCATATGGTCGTCCATGTTTTTGGTATAAGCCCTTCTCCACCATCACCCATCGGGGAGGTGGATACACAGAGTCTCCTGTTTGAAGCTGCACTCCACCAGCTCCACAGGCAGCCAGCCGTGACTTTCTCCCTCTCCTCCAATTTCCTCCTCAGAGCCTGCGGGTGCCTCACTGCAGAGAACTGCACCCATCTTCCTCGCTGCCTACTTACAGACACCGCACAGCTATTAGAACTCCCACAGGTGCTTGCTGTCCATCAGAAAGGAAATGATCCCATTTTAAGCCATCAGTATTTCCTCTAGTGATGGCAGTAAATGCCCGACGAGTGCTCACAGAATTACTGTCAGCGGAAAGTGTGTCAGAGAGCAAGGGAGCTTAAATGATTGAAGGGAAGCTGGGGCACCATTTTCAGGTAGATGAAATGAGGCATATTGCAAGTGTTCAGGAGTGCTGAAAGGTGCTGCTGCCCATGCACCACCAGGCCACCCTGCCCAGCGTTCACTGCAGATAAAAAGCGCATTTTGGCTGAAGCTGCTTTCAGCCAAGATCAGGAGCTCAGCTGCCTGGTTTATGTCGAGTACAAAGGAGCTTGTGCCTGTCAGACAGCACCTACTCCAGCTGATGTGATCGCTGCACTGCCGGGTGCGAATGCTGAGCACAGAGCACGTCCTTCCTGCAAACTCCCATCCTCCCGGGAGCTCCTTCCCAAGGGACCCAGCAGGAATGGCAGCAGCACCACACACTGTCCAGCATCCCACCAGCGACAAACTATGCAAAAACACCCTCGGCTTGAAGAATGTGACCTGGGGCCATCAATCTCAACTAACTTCCAGAGGTATCCAGCAAGTAAGTAAGTGACACAGTCAAGCACTCACTCCAGGGACAGTGTTTTGGGAAGACATTCCTCAAGTGTGCCAATATCCAAGGACACTGCTAAGCCCACGCTGATGATAGCCAGCAACCACGTGCTTCTTGATAGAGAAGCCTTCAAACATTTAATCTGAACTAATTTTCCTCTTCCAAGATTATTCAAACAGGCACTCATTGAATTAAAACAGCTCCCACTGAGTGGCAGAATTAGGACCTGAAGAAGCACCTCCTTCCCTGAAGCCAGGTGTGGCCATTTCATCACTCATTTCCAATCTTGCTAGGAAGGTAACACAACCCCCAGTCCCCAACTGGCCCAAGGCTGCCAAATGAAAAGGCATGAGGATCCTACCAGCACAAACTGGTGTGGCATCTGGATGCATTCATCATTACCAATTTTCAGCTAAACTAGTCAGATAAAACCAGAAACACAATGTTGAGTAAAAATGCCTCCAGCCTGTTTATTATTATAAGCAGGAATGCTTAGAAATACTACATCTGTCTTTAAAATTAGGAACAAAAGGAGAAGACACAACTGTTTCTACCTCTGTTGGGGAGGGGAATGTCATGCTTCCATGAGCTGGACTCTGGAAACGGAATTGAGCCAAGCTGAGGCTGGGCAGATGGACTGGACACATGGCTCATTTACCCAAGGCAGGGCCCTAAATTGCTCTCCTCCATCTATACTTCTGCACTTAAAGTTTTCATCTTCACAGTGTGAAATGCACAACCACAGTATGACTGTACTGACTATCATGTGAGCAGCTTCATACCGAGACTGAAGAGCTACAGCTATAACCTTAGGTAGCTTGGTCATGACTTCAAGAACCTCAGCCTGATTTCTTAAGTAATTCAAAGCTTCCACCTGCTAAATATCAAGGTTTTCTCTATTTTTTAGGATTCCACCATGCATTCACTTCATGGTACATACTTTTAAAACACACCATGAGGTATGTACTGCTCTTAAGGCAGTAGCACCTACAGTATGAAAGCTCCAGACGAATCTCCCACACGGTGACAGCCTCGAACACATTCACTCTACCAGTAACTGCAGACGTTTTGAGACTCTGCTTGCAGCCTACACTCTTTATTCCCAGCTTCCAGGAAGGGTGCTGTTCCCAGCGCTGCTGCAGAGCAGAGGGGTGAGCGTTGCCCGGCCCCAGCTCCACCTCAGCCGCGGTTTGACACAGCCTGCACAGAGCCGCGAACGCCGCGCCAAGAGAGACGAGCGCTCGCAGCTCGCTCCTGCCAACTCTGCTCTAGGGGTGAGAGTCTCCAGAAATAAAAACAGCCATATCCCGATCCCTGGTGCTGCGTTAGAAATTAATTTATGTTTAAACACCATGACACTAGAGGCGTTTTTTTACCAACGCTGCAGTTGCCCTCAGTGGTAGGCAACAATTTTCAGTTCAGCTGTCATGAGCTCTAGAATGTGTATTCAATAATTAGTCCTCTGGTAGTTTCTTCTGGCTGCGAAACAAACGACAAGAAATATAAATGGTTCGACAAGAAGAAATATGTAGAAGCCAGCCTTCTCCAGAAACAGCTGCCCAAAGCACGTTAGTGCAACCTGAGGGGAAAGGTCTGAGCAGAATGACTTCCAGCAGGAGAGAGATGCCTTTCTAACTACCTAAATGTCACATGTGCTGATGAACAGCCCAGGACGGTACATCTGTGCCACCTTTGCTCCTCCTCATGTGCTGCTGGAGAGATGCACTGCACAGTGCAGGCCTGCAGCTGTCAGTCTGGCCTGCAGAGATGGGGCTGAGCACACCACTTGCTCCTGAGCAGCTCTTCTATAACTGGTTTGCTTGAACAAACAACAAGCAGGCAAATGTTTCAATATATCCTTAGGGCTTCCTAGAATAGTTTCAAATATCCTGGTATCTGTGGCAGAGGTAAAACATTCATTTATATCCTTGGCAATTGCTGAGAAATGGGAAATATACACTATAGTAGCAGGCAATTTTAATGTATTCTATGTTATAAAACATTTTCAGTCAGAGAGCTCAAAGGTCATTAATAGATTTTCATATGTTTACAGACAGCAGCAATTTCAGGCTCTGTAATTTTGAAACTGCACGTCAGTCTCTCAACTTCCAGCTGTTATTTTAACATTAGATAATGAACACAATGCAAAGGTTACACAATCACTTGAACCAGCTTAGGCAGTAGATCCAGTCACACAAATAATTATTAAATCCTAATTACACATATATTATCACTCTTATTAGAACAGCAGGGCAAATCCTCTTTTATAGAGAGATCAACAGTTTAGAAATAGAGGCCAGAAAGGTTATTTTAATGTTACAGAGCTGCTCTTCTCTCTCCCCCCATCACGTAAAGCACTGCTGATTTTTGAGTCTCAGAAACAGCACCTTGTTAACACCTCACCAGTCAGAGCACATCCAGCCACCAGCTCCTGTTTTGCTTAAGTCCTTTATAGATCCCTAACGCAGACATTGATGCCTACTTAAAATACTCATCCTTGATCAGAGGGACAAAAAAGCATTTAGTGGTTACCCAGTATCCTGCTGTTTTTTCTTTACACAACTACTTTGAAATGGAGAAGACACCCTCCAAAATTTAGAGATTTCACCTAAGGAGAGTGCTGTTATCTAAGCCAAAACTTTGCAAGACATCAGGCTTCCATACCATAGATTTTTTTTTTTTTTATTTTGAAGAAGAATAAATAATTGTAATCATCTGATCTGACTGTTTTATCATGCAGCAAAATGAGTAAAGTCACCCAAAAAAGACCACCCTGTCGTCTCAGGGAAATTTTGGATGTGCACTAGCAAACTATCCTTTTACCACATAAGAAAACCAGCAGATTATGTTTTTCTCATCTCCCTGGTTTTTTTCCCCTCTCTATTCCCAGGCAGTGCAAAGTGTTACTCGCTCTGGTTTATTCTGCCCCAATCCAGCTGTCAGTCACACAGCATGTAACCTCAATGGGAATTGAGGAATCTCATCCCCAAGATTTAGCTTTGAAGCAGGACAGACCAGCAATGTCCCTTTGTGAGACTGAGGTCTCCTGCAGTGACAGCAACGCTACCCTGGCAAAGTGATGTCTCTCTAATCCCCAGTGCATCCTTAGCCAGCCATGAATTTCACACTGGGAAATTCCAGGCTTTGACATTAAATAATTCCAGCTGGGATTTTCAAAGGATAAGAGATAGGAGTCCAATCCCATCACATTCCCATAGGAAGCCCTTAAGGTTTGGTTTATTTTCTTTTTAAGAAGGAAACCCATATTTCGTTCTCATTTCCAGCCCAGTTTCCTCTGGGATGTGAAATTGAAAGCAAGGAACGGAGGGCAAGTGCAGCGCTAATGGGAAGAGAGACTTCCGAGAGACTGACAAACGACACCACCAGCTCCTGGGTACACCAGCTTCCAACAGGCCATACACGAAGGAACAGATACATCAGCACATCCATTACTGCTCCTGAGGAAAAGGAGTACTTTACCTGGTTAGTCTCACTTGCCACAAAGGAAGAAGTAACCACACAAACCATCAGGACAGCAGACAATTAAAGCATAAAAGCGAACAAACGCAGCAAGCTGTAGAGAGCTTGTGCAGAATGGGAATGATGTGATCCACTCATCCAAGCATGTCAAATACGGCCCGGGGCAGGCAGAGCTGCCAGGACAACGACCCACTGCAGAGACAGAGCTCGGCAGAGCAGGTGCTGTCACTCACTCCACGCTCTCTCACCAAATACAGACACAGTGCTCCAAGTTTTCATCGGCTTTGACACTCTCTTTCCATTATGTTTAAAGGACCTCTTCTCCCAACCAAGAGGTGCTAAGCTAGGTCTCTTTGCAACCATTTCCTCAATTCCCATGCTAAATTATGAGTTTCTCTTAATGCTTAGCTTTCAGGAGTAGAAACTTTCAGATATAAAAAGCTTCCAGATATGGAAACAGATATCTGCACTTCCCAGACCTGAAACTGAAAGCTGGCTGGCTTGTAGGACATTTTTCTTCCTTACTGGAACAAGACTTTGCCAGTCAGAGACTAAAGAAAGGGGCACCCATGCAAAGTTTTCCATTTGCTGGTAACCCTCAGCTTTGAAACACAATAGGGAATTAAAACATGACACAGAGCAGCAACTCTCATCCCTACTGACCCACTCAAATTAGTTAAGAGCGCTTGAACATCTGATTCTTGTACATCTCAGAGTTCAACTTTGCCTCTCATTTTCTGTTCACAGCACCTTGTCGACAGTAAACATCACAGAAGAGATATACAGATGCAGCACACAGCATTTATTTGTTCAAACAGGCAGAACCCTTTGGCAAGAACCAAAAAACCCAGTCAATGTGAGAAGGGCTAAGACAGAACAGATGCAACCAGAGACTCTGGGGAACAGCCTGTGTGGAAGCAGGGTTTCTTGTGATTACTTCTGTCTTGTAGTTCTTAATAACCCACATCACAGCTGACATCTCCACCAGCTCTCTGCTTCGTTATGTAGATAACCAGAAACAGAAAAGCTGACATGGCAATTATACTGTACACATACACACACACTGCCTAACAACTCTACAACAGCACAAGCAACGGAGAACAAGTACATATCACATGTAAGATACCTGGTCTAAAAGTTGTTTTTAAAAAAATCAGGTACGAGTTGCAGCACAGCTCAAATGCGCAACAACAGAACTTTCAAGATGAGAAAGATCTATAAAAGCATTTTGCAACTCCTGTTTGCTAACAAAGCTCTAATCTCCATCCAGGGGACTCTTGGTGCCCACCTATTCCCACAGCACATCAGGCCCGAGCAGCAGCACTCCAGGCACGAGCGAGGGGACGTGGCCAGCAGAGCAGAGAGATGCTGGGGTGCAGCAGGCCAGCGTCCCCTCTGCCACCTCCATCTCAGGAGGCTGTTGCTAAGAGACAAAGTGCCACGGATGTCTGCAAAACCCTCCAGCTCTGTCCCCCAGGGCCTCAGCCCCATTCCCAAACGCGGCACCCAACGGGTCACAGCGTCTCTCCTGGAGCCTTTGATAATCTCGCTTTTGTGTGCAAAGCAGCTCTTGTCAAGGAATTCAGGGAGCCCTATGATAGTAAAAACTGCTGATAAATAGATAATATCCAGAGTACTCCATTTCAAAAAGCTGATAGAAGGGCACAAGGGGAGATTTCACACATCAGAACAGAAGTGCCTACTAAAGCAGGAAGGGGTTTAAAAACACAGGGGTTTTGAGGTATTTGTTTCCAGTGAAGGATCTGGATTTCGCAAGTTCCCCACTGTGACCAAGCAAAATTGCAAGCACTGGTTCTCAGGTTTCAGCAGAATCTGTAAAAGCAGGTGACTGAGACACTAGCACTCTTTTCCCAAAGGTATCAGAGCCAAGTGTATTCTTAAACCTTACAGATCCGGGCTGACACTATAATGGCCTTAAAAACCAGAAAAACCAGCTTCAATGTGCACCCATCCCACAGAAGGCAGCAACCCGGGGAGTGCAGGGCCATGTTAATTAACACGTGCTTAATGGCACTTAATTCCCCATCTCGCTCCACACCACATCTCCCTCTCTCTCCACACGACTCTCTTATTGATACAGATGGGGGTTTGTGGCTTTCACATCCCATTAGCAAAAGTCTGCCTCTAGGAAGGAAAAAAAAACATGCCGAGAAGGTGAGGGAAAATTCTTTCATAATTTATAAATAACATCACCATTTGGCTTTTATCAAGCTTTTCTCATTAGCAATTCTTAAGGCACAACACAAAGGGAATCAGCATTTTGACCTCTATTTTTACAGAATGAGAAATTAACAAATGCAAAGCAGCTCACCCCAAATCAAACATCAGTTCTCTGGCAAATCTACATCTCTCAGCTCCTAATCATACTGTGCTACAGGAGAACCAACAGTCAAACACTGTCAAAATCTCCTTCTGGCACTGGGAAGGGTTTTGTGGTGCTGTGGTGGTGAAGAGCAGATTTTTCTAGGACACACAGTATGTGCAAATGCAGATATTAGCTACAGAGTGGGCAACAGGTGGTATCTGTACAGCTTCAACCTTATATCCCTTTGAGTGTCTTACATGAAATCAGCTTGAGAATAGCAAGGACAACATGATCAATATATTAAGTCAAGCTGTTTGTTACCAGAAGAGCAGAACTGGCAGCACTTCTTGGCTTTTGAAATATGACACATAACCTGGCCTTTCTAATGCGCTGCTTTGGATGGCACCCAAATCCAGCACCATCTGGCCAGCATGGGCATGTGTACACAAAGAGGACAGAAGAGACTCCTGGCTGTCAGATAAAGTGACATATCAGGGCAGCAACATGGACTCCAAATCTCTTCAGCCTTTGCAAAGCCAGCTCAGCACGCTGCAAACACGGGGCCAGTTAAATGACTTCAGGGCAACGGCAAAGCTGAGAATTTCTCATGCACATAAGATCCAGGTAAGCATTTGTTTTGTTTGTAGAAAACGCTGACAACAGCAAAAAACAAAAAACCCTCAAAAATAAACAAGAAACTCACAAATAAACAAAACTCACAAACAAACAACCCCCAAACAAAAATGTTTTTCCTGGGGTAGATTTGAAGCAGAGGGTATCAAATTCCTTCTCCTGCCCCAAAACTAAGTTTAAAAGCCTGACTTTTCCACCTCTGTTTTTACATTCACTCTTGCACGACAGTCTCCTGGCACCACACAGCAGACAAAACCAACATGTTATTCCATGGCTTAGAACTTCTTAAAGCTTGGCCTCCCAGCCATGGCACAGGCCACTCCTTCCTTCTCTCCTGCTACCAGGATACAATGCACTAGATTCTTCTAGTTTCAGTTTCTAGTGTTTCAGGGATGATTTGGCAGTAAGGAAGTGAGAATACTTAGGTAACAGCACGAATTGCAATCTGTTCAAGAGAACAAGTGGGATATCTCATATTGCATCTACCATCCAATTCTGCATTCACCTCCATGGTTTTATGCAGCTGTGAACTCCACTGAGACAAGGAAAGTCACAGTGGTGGAGAAGAGAGAACAATCATGATCTCAGTTTATGCCAACTCAAAAAACCCCCAGGAATCACTGAGTAATCGGACCAAATGCCTATTACAGTTTAAGAAAATACAGACAACCTATCCACCTTCTAAAACCCCAGTATTTCACACAGAGTAGTCAAACCTTGTTCTGAGCCTGACCTGTTTTTCATTCATTCCCAGAGATCAGCTGGCTTTACAAGAACAAGCCAATTATCCCTTCCTCAATTTTGCAGTGATTACACTGCCAGCGCAGTGCCTTCTCCCAGCTCCAGCCCTTAATGCCCAGCCTCTGGTTTCAGGATCCAGCACTTGCCTCAAGCCTGAAACGTGAGGAGAGCCAAGGAACATGGGGACAAGGGCATGGAACACCAGCCCCCTGCTCCCACACAGACCCAGTCTGCACCCACCACTGTCCCCATGCTAAGGCTTCATTCAGGTGATTTCCACCAGCTCTCAGCACGCACTTGCTGCTTCCCCTTATCTAATCTTACTTTCTGGTACTTGGCAGTATCGAAGGTCTGGCATTTAAAGCATCTGGAAGAAAAACAGCCTGCAGAAGCAGCCGGAGAGATTAGAATGAAGGCACTAATTGTCTCTGCTGGCCACTGAGGAGGTGCTGGTGCAAGGGCCAGCGCTCTGCAGCCACGGCAGGCTCCCATCCCTGCTGCCCATCCCAGCTGTGCCCCCACCTGCTGAGAACGACCTTGGGAAGGCCCTTTTCCTTCATCGGGGGTGATGGAGGCACCCGTGGGACATCTCAGAATTCCTTTATCAGTGCCTGCCACTGCACCAGCACCAACACCCAGGCAGCAGCACAGTGAACTGGGCCAGATTGCTGCCCCAGCTCCCCAGGCAGCCCCAGGGGCAGTGGCACTGACACCACGCACAGAGAGCTGAGCTTGGGAAGCAGAGCACGAGGTGTCTGTGACTGCCCCAGCCACCAAAGTCACCAACAAGTTTTGAAACTAATGATATCCTCAGCTTCAGTTGAAACATACTGCATGATGAAGGAATGAAGAGACAGGAGACACAAAGAGGAACTGGAAAAGAAAGAGTAAGTCCCTTGTTCCCCATGAACACCAAAGTAAAAGTAATATGAAAAAAAAAGGCATTTTAAGAGGATGCATGGGATGCACAAGAAAAAAAGATCCCCAAACAAAACAACAACAAAAACAATCCACAAAACAGACCACTAAATTCCATTACAGTTTTACACTTCTAAAACTTGGCATGTCAGGCTACTGATTCAAAAATGCATGTAGAAAAGTCCTGATGCATTAAAATCAGACATCAGTCACAAAGCCCCTTACTTGCATGAAACCAACCTATTGCCTTCTGTACTTTTACACATCTAAACCAAAGCACTTTGGTAATCAAGGATTTTAAACCCCACCACTATCAATGAAATACTAATTCCCAGGACCCACTTTCACTTTCTGTCTCTGTAGAACCACGAATTCTTTAGGGCTCTCCCGTTCCTTGCCACATCTTCCTCAGCTGGTTTCCCTGTCCTTTGCTATTTACTGCATTACAAACAGTTTGGAGGATTGGAAAGCACAGTATTTAACATTTTATAGAAACATCTGCCAACGGAGCTGCTAAACACTCTTGTAAGAGAGACAGAGATGTTTATTTAGACATGCTGCTGACGTTTCCTGTTGCATTTTGATCCTGAGGCATATGTAGTCCTTCCAAACAATTTAGCATGTACTGTGGAAAGCACAGCTCTCAGAGAAGTGCAGCTGAAAGTAATTGAGATTGAAATTTCAGGACCATCGCAGGAAAACCATTACCAAGGCTCCTCCCAAGGCTCCAGGCAGAACAAGCACCTGGCAGAAAAGCAGGCAGGAGGCATTTGGAAGCACAAAGTTTGGGGCTGGGGCAGGACAATGTAATGGCTGGCTCAAGTGATGCTGGTTGCGCTGGCCGGCACCACAGGGCAGTGAGCTCCTTTCACAGCCCAGGACACTGCCTGTGCAACAACAGCTGCAACACACACACACAACACCGACACATCTGTGCCACCGCGGCTACCCTGACCAGGTGCCACGGCCACCGGCAAGCCACTGGTCACCACACTGAGCCAGCTGGGTGCTCCCTGCAGCCACCCCCCGGCACTGATGGCTCCAAAGGTGTGTCCTTAATGCACCTGGCTCTGTGACCTCGGCTAGATTTAATTACAGTGGCTGGGAGAGCTCTGACCTGACTCCTCCCTGCCCTTCTGCTGGAATTTACCACCCTGCAAGTACAGCTGACAGCACAGGGCTTATCCAGCCCACAGCCCCTGTGGTTCATAACCTGATGGATTACTGTAAACTATAAACTGATCACAGTTAAATCACCTTCAGCTGCTGCAGCAGAAACCCACAGGGACAATGAATCTGCATCCCTCATCTCTCTGCCCCTGCTTCTTATGGATTAAAAGAAGAGTAACCCCTCATTACGAAGTTAAAACCATTATGTTGGGCTACAGTTTTCAGACAGGCTGTGTAAGTACTTAAGGAAGAGAGTGGTTTATTCTACATCCAGTGAAGAAAGAACCCCACAGTTGCAGCAATCTGAAGAAAAAGAGAGAATCCCAAACACTCTGCTTTTGACATCTGATCCCTAGAAGCAAAGGATAATACTTTCAACAACAGATTATGAATCTGTGTATACAGAAAGGATTAATGCAGCCTGTTGGTTACAGAAATGAAGGAAACTTAAAAAAAAATAGAAAAGGAGAACTGTAAGTTCAAGCTAACCACACAAAAATTAAGGGTTTATTATGGGTTACAGACTTAAACAAGCAAGCAAAATACTGTTGTGCACCAAAGGAAGAGGAAATAATCTACTCCAGCTGAACTTACTCACTGAGAATTATGGATTCCATTCTCCCCCCAAAGAACACTTCTGCAGAAGTAGCTGATTTTACCTTGTGTTTGGGCCTACAAAACAGTGAGGAAACAGCATTTTATTGTTTTAAGACCCTCATAATTTCTTCATGGGGGAAAGTGAATCTTTGCCTGCAAAGATTGATCCAGCAAAGTAATGGATGTCCCATTCGCTATCTTTTCTTCTGGTGCAAGTTTTAAGTTATTTATGTAAATAACCATGCTGGTTGCCCCCATCTGGCTTCCATAGTGAAGCATTTTAACTGGGAAGAAAATAAAAACCAAAAATTGAAAAACTGTAAAAACTTGCATTTTCTGCAACCACTTTCAACAAGAACCAGCCCAGGAATTTTCTTTCACTTGAAAAAGCCTCCTTTAATAGTGCTCAGATTCCGCATGTATTTGCGTAGAGCACATTACTCCAATTAAAAAAGAAATGGCACTGCTAGATCTATCTATATATTTATAATTACTCAGAAAGAAGTAGCTCTTTTAGATTCTTCTTCTGGGTCCAGAGGTTTTAAATTCTTGATAAAGGTCAAATCATCTTATTCAGAAGTGATGGTGAAGCTCCGCCAGTGTTTGACTGAAAAAAATGTCACCAAATCCAAATGCTCTCAATATTCTTTAAATAAATTCATAGGCCTTTGCTCAAGTGTTAAGGATATTTAAGGACACTGCTGTAAAAATGTATATACTTTATTTCCAGTCACTCTTATCAGCCAGAGGTTGAATTAAGTGGCCAGAAATCTGAATAAGAAACTCCTATCACTGCACCTTTTCCTAAGTTCCTTGTACCACAAGGAACCAAAGAAATCCTGATGCTCTGAATATGCCATGGTGACTGAGGATTTTAGTGAATGGAAAGATGTTAAGGGGGAGTGAAAGAACAATAAACAGAACTCCATGTCTGAATCTCTTTATAACATTAAAAGGATTAGCTAATAGCACCAACTCAGAGATTCATAGCAATAACTAAAGAGCAAACCCTGTTTTAGAAGCAGCACATGCACTCACTTCCCACCACCTGATTCACTTGCCTTACACTAATTAGTTCACACGTACCACTACATTTTCCTTTTTCTGATCAGAGACACCAGCCCAACAGAAAGACCCAGAGTATAAATGATCTGTTAAATAAATGAACCAGTATATATCCAAGCTCAAGAAACACAGGACTGAAATTTCTTCTGTCCAACAAGGAAAAACCTGGGTAGGTCAGTTCCTAAAGATCTCCAACACACATCTGCAGTGAACCTTTGAGCCTCCAAGATTTGCCAAGACTAAAGGTATCAGGCACAAGTGATGAGGGCACAAACTAGGGATATTTACAGGTTACAAATTAAACATGACTGAACTTCTAATCGGCTTCAGGCCACTCTGACCCCCGTGCAGAGAACAAGTGAACCAGACACAAAATTGCAACTTGAAATTGCCAACAAGCAACTTCCAAAATCTGCTTTTCTTCTTCACTGCCCAGCACCACTCATCTGGATTCATACCACAGGTTGATTTACAAAGTGACAGCAGTTCGGGAGTCTTGAAAACAGCTCAGTGTTCACCTCCCTGCAGCAGGGGTGGCTGTATTGCAGAATTTTTAACAAGTTGCTCAGACAGTCAGTGCAACACTATCTTCCCTCACTGCCTTCACTTCCCTTGTTGCTTGATCCCCAGAGTATTTCATTCTGGACCTTTCCATAATATTGAAATATATAATTTGAAGCTGCATGTACAGTCACACACACAGAGTTAATCCCAGCCTTTAGCTAAGGTAAAAATAGGTAAGTCAGAGAAGGGAATTACTGAAGAAGAGAATGTAGATATGAATCTACAGGAAGAGAATGTAGAAGGGAATAGTAAAAGAAATAAAGTGCATTTTTCAAACAGCTGGGCTAAGCATGTCATTCTTTTGAGGGTAGTGAGGGAGTTTGATGCACACATGCCCTCCAGTCTTCATGCACTCTAAGGAAAAGAGAGATGGGCTCAAACAAGTTTGCCCACACAGAAATCAGGAGCTGAGCAGCCAGAAACACAGACCCCTGTGCAGGAACTGGGGCTGAGCACCCATCACATCACCTTTCCAATGGGAGCCATCAGTGCCCCCCCAGCTTAAACTTTCCTTATCCCAAAAGCTCTTCCTGGTATGAATTATTTTAGGCACAATTCAAATACCTTCCTCTGAAATCACTTCCAAGGACTCAGAAGCAGAAAGCCCCAAGCAGGCTCTCAGGTAAGGCACTCATTTCAAAGAGCAGGCAGAAGCACAAGGTACCTGCCAGCTGAATTATTTAGGAGCCATGTGCATGGGATTTTCAACCATTGCTTATTGCTGCTGGTGCAGTCCCTTCACCTTCAGGACCAATAACTCAGTGCTGGGCTCAGGCTGACAAAGAAAGAGAAAGATGCCTTTGTAGTAGAACAGAGTCTCTCTCACGTGGCAAAACTCAGGAGCTGAAGGACAGAAATACAATACTGTATATATCAAACATGAGGGCACAAACAGCACTGCAGGCTCGTAACGAGAGACTGATTTCTTCCACAGCAGATTATAAATATACCACTGCTAACAGTTTGTGTTCCCCCCTTTTTTATAGTATTTTCTGCCAAAGTTACTGCTTATAAAAACAAGTGATGCAAAATTGTTCAGAGCTTCATCCAGACACATTTCCCCATTAAGCCTTATTAAAACACATTCTCTAATTCAGCCTTTACTCAGGGAAGCTTTCTGACTGCCAGATGAGCCACACGTCGTTTGTAACGTGGACAAAAATCCACTAAGAATTAACGTAAAACCAAAGTCATTTCCTCTACAGGCTTGGGCCAAGATTTGCATCGAAGTCTCTGGAGGCAAAAATCCTACAGCATTATAAAGCATCACAGGCTGCCTGTTTGCCTTCCTAGCACAGTTTTACATTTACTTGAAATCCGTACCTGTGCAGCATTAAAAAATTAGTGGAATATTTCAGATTCAAGAGACAAGAGCAAAGGGTTGCTTTGAAGGGTGTGTGAATTCAAAGTTTAGTACTGTTTGCATTCATCAGTGGATTTGTTATAAAACAAAGTCCTGAAATGATTTCATAGTCATTTAATCTCAGCAGCTTTGATTCACCTCTCAGTCACAAAACTTAAAGGTATGTCAAGATTCTGTATTTCCAGGACTTACAACACATAGAAATCCCTGGATAAGAGTTAACACCCTTTTATTTCACGAACTGAACCAGTAATTTCACTAAGAAAATAGTCACAGGTGCAGTTTCACATCTCTATTTATTGTGTTTACAGGAGCAAGGGCATCTGCCAATATTAGCAAGTCTTTTTAATTTTATGTTATATTGAAGGTTAAAAGCTACTCTGGATATACATAAGGTAATAAATTTTAATAATTTAATCACTTAATTTATAAACCTCATGTCTTTCCTCTACCCTGTAACTTCTGATGGGAGAACTGAATCATGCACAGTCAGATACACATTAAATCAGCAGACAAGTCAAACCCAGAATCACAGTTTGTAGAGATCCCACATCGAGTCTTGCTCCTTGGGGCATTCTCTCTCTGAAAATTTGCCTTACATTTTATCTATCTTAATATCTTAGGAGAGAAGGCCACCCCCAGCAACAAAGCTCAGCAGCAGAGGAACCCACTTAAAATCAGGAAGATGTTTAAAGTACTGCTGAGCAGATCCAAGGAAAGGCCTCAGCTGTGGAGCAGACAGCTCGCAGGGAGGATGGCAGCAGCAAGGTGGGCTGCACGAGACGGGGTGGCAAAGGAAAAATCAAACACCACGAAGGCCAAAGTCGTCCCTGCGATCTCAGCGTTTCCCAAGCTGTCAGTAATGAGGCTGCTGCTGTCACTTCCCCCTCCTTCACTCACTCCCTGCCATCAGACACTGATAGCACGCCTGTCACAGCCATCGCCGAGCGGGAGGCAGAGATGACAAATCACAGGGAATACGTGTCAACACAATCAACTGGCCTGAAGACAGACAGCTGGTGCGCAAATTCCACCACAGACAGTATCGCTTGTGAAATCATTCCAAGGCATTTTTAGCAAGCGCAAGCTCTCAACAACAGCCCTGGCTGCTAAAAATAGCCTGCTGAAGACTTGCTCCAGCATTAATAACAGTGCTGGCTAAATTTGAGTCATGACCCACTTGGTGACATATAAGCAAAACAAGCCCAAACCTTATAAAGAACTAAGAGATTAGAGTGCTTAGAGCCCCAGCAATTTTAATGCACCTATATGACAATGTTTTCTCGACATCATCAATGTCAGTTGTCAATATATGCCCCCAAAATCCTGGATCGGGAGAGAGGCAAGCAGGATCCTCTAGAGCGAGGTCTAAAGCAAAAATTCAGATAACTCTTCAGCACAAACATCAGTGTAGCTCAATGGAAACCCTCCTCACTGCAAACAGAAGGGATCAATGCATCAAAGGTGCCAGGTGTCCCCACCTCTCCCATTTCAAAAGTTCCAACTGAGCATTCATCAGTTTACAAAATATAACTACAATATCATGGATAAACCAGCAAATACTGCTTCCCCAATGGTTTTGAATCTTGAGAAGCAGCAGCATGACAGGGGAAGAGATCCACTTTTCTCACCTCAAAAATGCAGTTTTCCTATCAAGAGCTGTAGCAGCATCTGCAAATTGGAACTGTTCAAGATCTTTGAGAGCAACATAAAAAAATGGCAAGTGCACAGAGAACTCTTAAAGCTCACATACCTGGGCAGCAGCTTTGTCTCTTCAGGTGTAAATTTATTCCCACTGTTTTAAGAGAAAAATCTACTGCCTCAAAATTGCAGGTACACTGCTGCAACATATGCCAGCAGACTGGTCTGAATTAATCCCAGACTCAAACACAGCCTCTTGTTTAGAAAGGTTCAGTTTAGAGATATGCAGAGATGGAGTCATCACAACCCTTGGTAAACTGCTACAGTCATTAATTATTCACCCCAGTAAAATTTTGCAGCTTATCTCTTGTCTAAAAGTATCAGTGTTAGAGCCTTCCAGCCACCAGATCGCCTTACAGTTTTGACTGCCAGACAGAAGAGCTCTCTATTATCAAATTTCTCTCCCCTGCACAGGCTGTTATAAATTGTAGTCATGTCACCCCTCGCACTCCTACAATAAAACAGACAGAGCTCCTGGAGTCCTTCCCCACCAGACAGACTTTCTGAATCTTTAATAGTCCTCACAACACTTTTCTTGAAGTTTCTCCAATTTTAACCAATGTTCTTGAACTGCAAGCATCAGGATGGAATACAGAATTCAGGTTACACTTGTGTCAATGCCAAATACAGGGCTATAACCACCCTGGACCTACTCAGCTCAGTACTTCCCTGTCTACACATTCAGTCTTGGGCACAAGTTAGGCTATGAAAACTCCAGTTCAGATGGTTATCTACCTTGACACGCCAGCCTCTTTCAGGCTAGCCATTTCCCAGGAGACAGCTATCCCTCCTCCATCTCATTATACCAGAAGGGCCCTCATTTTGTCCCTAGAGTATGGCATTTTATTGCATCAGAACACACTGTTCACAGAGCGATCCCAGTCACTCAGGCCCTGCCTTATCTTGCACTCCACCTAATCTGCATGTTATCTGAGAGCTTTATGAGTAATGGTTTTATTTTTTCTCCTCCAGGTCACTGATTAAAAGAAGTTAAATAGTGCTATGCTAAGAACCTAGTACAAACATACCTTCTGGAAACTGCTTTCGTCTGCCCAATTTTAAGATCTTCCAGTTAAGACAGTTTGGAATCCAGCTCTCATGCTGCTTCTGTTCAATACCTGCATTAACAAATAATAAAGCTGGGACAAAGCCCCTCAACTTCAAAATATATTGAACCAGATATCTGGGGCTTTCACAGCTGATTGCAGCAGCTCTCAGAGAAAACCAGAGCTACCACCTACCATGTGGATGTTAAACGCCCAAGGATCCACATCCATCCCTCTGCCTATGCTGCCACTGTCCCTCTGGAGAGCAGAGCTGCACATTTGGGAGTGCCACAAACCTTCGACCTTCACAGGCCTGGGAGGAGCACTGGCAGCACAGCCAGCCGAGAAAGGGAAAGCTCTGACTCCCAGAGGGAACTCTTCAGGGTTATTATGTAGGGTGGCCACCTGAGATTAGAGAAATCAGGGTTGTGCCTTTGAAGCTGGTTCCCTTAGCTCTGCTCACTGGGGTCCCCTAATCCCACCGTGATAGAATTAGATTACCTGTAATGGGAGGAGATTTAAGTGCAGCAAGAACAAGGCTCTCCAGAGGAGTTGGAGGCTGTGCAAGATGTGCCCCATTCCTTGCACAGTGCGAGCAGCCCCAGCCAGAGCTCGGCCAACTCCACCATGAGCTCCCAGCTGCACCCATCCATGGCAGCTGCACAGGACAACCACACTCAGCAGCTCCTCTTCAATGAAAGGGGATATTTTGAGAGTGAGCTTGCTGATCCATAACATTACAAGTTATTTTATGGAGTTATTGCATAGTTTCTTCTAAATCCTAGAGAACTGGAACAGGAGGTCATCCAGACTAGATGGTAAGTGATGAAATGCACTCCTCTCCTTCCTCATCTCCACAAAATGATGTACCAGGAAACCAGCCAGGACCTCAACTTGCCACCAGACTTCACACTCCCCATTTTGTGCTTAAAATGGATTTCTTTGTATCAAAATATCACAATTGCAAACTCCAGCTGCTGCTCTGCAGTCTCTTCGAAAAGCCACAACCACAGCCAATATCATGTTTCTACAAGTCCTGTTGGAGATAAGTCCCTGATAGACAAGCAAGCACAAGAAAAGGGATGCAAGGAATGCATCTAAATAATTTGTAAACATACATAGCTGAATCCTCCGGGTCTAAATCTTGGAATTCATCCTCATGACAGCAGTGCCTGCCACTGCTGTCGTCCCAGCAGCACCACCATGCTTGCACAGTGCAGAAGTCAATGCAAAGTTCTACCATTTGTTCTTGCAAAAAGTAAAGTTCTTACACTGCTGCTTGTTCTCAATCAAAGCCAATTCTATTCTTTAAGAAGTGTGCCTGATGGCATAAAATCACATGTACCTTAATCTCTCAAATAACTCTGACCTTGAGCCACTCCAACTCTAAGATCTGGAAACCACATACTTTAAATGCTGCTAAAAAGCCAGTGCAAGGAAAAAAGTGAAACATATTTTTGCTGCCTCTGTGTGCCACAAAGAAAGATGCCTGCTTTCCACACTAGTGACACATTTTTAAAAGGATTTCAGGTCCGCTGTGAAGTCTCACCTGCACACAAAGACAGGGACACCTCAGGAGTGAGGAACATCCGTCATCTTAGTGGGGTTTGTCCTTTAATGAATCAGTAACACCAATGAAAACAAAAGCAATTTCACCTGCTTAATAGTGAGGTTATGGCTTTCTGGTTCTTGTCAGTGCTGAGATTCTGGACTAAGGATGAAAATAAAAGGCAAAGAATTAAATTTAAGTGCAAGGAAAACCTAAGATTAGCTGCAGAACAGGTGTCTCTAAATCCCCACATCTAAAGACATTAAATCCATGCTTAGATTCCTCTTCCCACTTTTCACAAAGAGCTATAAAGATAGCCCTGGATAAACTTCCCAGGGGCGACAATCCGGAATTTCTCATAAGAACAGCATGATAAAGCTGTTAATGATAAATTCATGCAGAGGTGTAGGAAATCAATGTAAAATGGCAGTTTCATGGGCAACACTGCATATATTACACAGCAGCGAGATCCTGAATAGCACCTTATCCCCAGCACTGAGCACATCCTGAGGTTGAAGGAAGGTGTTGCTTTTCCTTGTACTTGGCAGGAATAGCCTGGAGTAAGGCAGGGAGCCTGGGCAGGCAGGGACTGGGAGCTTTCCTGAAACATCCAGCCCGGGAGAAGCTGACAGCTCTCTCCTGTCAGCTCTGCAAGCAGCTTGCGTCCTCACCGGGGATTTGTCCTCCTTACATTCTGCCCACCAAGGAAAGTACTTGGCAAATTTGGTTGTGTCATTTTTCAGTGGCTTTCATATCACTAGAACTGACAGGCCTCTTATCCTGCCTGGCAGGAGCAACCACAGCACCTCTTGAAGAGAGTCTGCAATATAGACCAGGCAAAGCTCTTTGTTTTCCTTTTAGCTGCACTAACAGCTCTGGAAGTGCCACAACTCCATGTCTTCTCCCTGCAACTTTTTTGTTTAAACACTCCTGCAATTATGATTTGACTCATCTCTGCAAATGAGGTTCTGAATATATTCATAAGAATTATCACAAAAATTATATAAATGAACTTTCTTCATGCTTGCCAATGTTTTTAGCCAAGTCAGTATAAAGCCTTTATCTGTCTAGCAAAAGTTGGCAGGTTAAACCCAACCTAGACCCTTGAGACTGCACAAATGACTGCTGCCAGTCAAGTAGCCAAAGCATCAAATCATTAAGGGCAAGCATTCTCTCTCTTAATCATTTAATACTTAAAGGCAAACAATTAACAAGCCTCATTTCCCTACAAGTGTCTCCCTGAAACTTTGCTGGAATTTGGCCTACTGTCATAATTTCATTTTCAAAGAATCCTCCTTTCATCTCCATCACCAACAGACTTCCCACTCCCTTCAATGTCTTTTTATTGTTCATTTGTTTCAAAACAAGAAAAAAAACCCACAAAAAAAACAGGTCAAAGAGTCCCTCTCACCTCACACTACTGTGCAGATCCACAATAAATTGAAATCTGCACAATAAATTGAAAATTACACTGTATGGTGAGAGTAGTGTATTATCTACATAGCACAGGGAAAATTCATGAATAGAAATCTTACTCTGAAGAGAAGCAAGTGAAAAGAGTACCAACAGCAGATCAAGTACAGCTCAACCAAGAAATACAATGTTTTCCAACTTTTGAAGAGAATTGGCCTGGCCATAAATATCTAGCTAATGAAGGCTTTTAACAGGATCTGTGCTCCTAACTCCTTCTAACTGCTAGGAAAAAAAAATCTCTGAATGTCAATAGTGCCAAAATCTTCAAGAATTTTATATTCGCCCTGCTTATACAAACGCCAGAAATTCTTACAACCATCCATTCCCTTTGCTCATAAATATTTATCTAGTTGGAGCCAAGTGCATAAATGAACCTTCTATCCTGCTTATGGCTGTTCTCCCTTTAATCCTTAATCCCTTTGCACTATCTTTCTTGTCTCTAACCTGCAGAGGACTCTGACTGTTTGCATTTAATTCTTCTTATACATGCCCTGGAGCACAAATGGCTTGTCAGGTTAAAGATAAAGCAAACATGTACTGCCACCAGTAGAGTAACCAGCCCTTTTGATATCAGAACACCTGCAGCCAAGGCAGGCAGGGGAACAGAAGAATGAATAAATAAGTGATTTGGCTGAGATCTCCCCACTCTGCAAATACAGACTTTTCTAGGACAAACCTCTTGTCCACTACTCACACTCAGTAATTCTGAAGTTGGTGCCCTTCCTCATTTTAATCTAATGCAGCAACATCAGGGATGGCACAGGCAGAGATAAGCCTCACAGATTATGTCTAAATTGCATCTCTAACGACTGTGCAAACAGCTTTCAGTACCATAAGGCCCCAAATCTATAAGAGGTCAGCAATGAGAGGCTTGAAGCCATCAAGAGATGAGAAGGACCTGGACGGTGTGTCATCAGCACAGGCAGAAAGGTCAGGGCACAAGGAGCACTTGGAAGAAACATTAGTATTTAGTCTTGGAGAGGGTCAATGGAACAAAAATACAAGGGTTTGTCAGAGTGACGAGCTTTGGTTCCTGAACAAGTCCTTTCCATTTTCCTACTGATCTACATTTCCTACCACACAGCCTTTCAACTTTTTGGAAGCTATGCTTAAATTAGTCCTCAATTTTAAACCAAAGGCACAAATGAAACTGCAACAGTTTTCCTCAGTAACAACAAGTCTCATTAGTGCTGAGAGCTTGAAAGCTGCTCACCTTCTTCCATTCCTGCAAAGCCTTCCCTGCACTGTGAGCAATGGCCCAGAGCTGCTGCTGCCGCTGGAACCCTGACAGGCCACTGCTCCAGGACACTTGTGGGAAGCTGCTGCCAAAGAAAAAGTTGCCAAGGCCCTGCCCACACTCACTCCTGGGACTGAGAGACCATGGAAATTTTTAATGGGTGTTTCTTTATGTTGTTCTTTCCAATCAATTTGTTACTGCTTTTCCTTCAAAACAGGAAAATTTATGGTTTTGGAAAATTTATCTAAGCATGAAAGTGCATCATCTGGCACATGAGGCATTTCAGGGCAAGGGTAACATTACATAGATCACTGTGATGATCCTGTTGAAGCACAATGTTTCCATCCTGTTTCTATCCTGAAATGTCAGACTGACGAAAAATGTATCAGATTTTGACACAATTTGGAAAATACTTATCATTATTTCTTTCAAAAATTCTCCTTTAAATCAAAGCACACACCCACCCCTGCAGCCACAGAGAATAATAGCCAAAACAAGATAAAAAGGAGGGAAAGTGATGGTCAAGAGAGTAAGTGAAACCCATTTATCTTCAGGGGCCCCTGGACAGCAGGGCTGTATTTCCAAGTAACACCTCCAGCCACAGTCTGAGAGCTCTCAAACAGAGATTTGCAGTAAAAATGCACCCTTGATTCTTTGATATAATTAACATTATTTGTCTCAGCACCCATAAATCAGGCTTTTTCCTGTTAGCAAGATTTTTGGCTATGCCCACTATTGTTTACTTGAATGGAAGGCTAAAGGGCTAACTGCAGCTCTTCTCCCTCTGTTGTGAGAATTTCAAATACTGTGGAAAAAGAATCCCTTTATGAACAAACCTTGCGAATCCACAAATACAAACCATACCCCTTGAAAAAAAAAAAACCAACCCCCCAGAAAACCAAACCGGATCTAAACGTTTATCTTCCAACATTTCTCAAAAAACTTCCAAACAAAGCAAACAGCTGTCACTCAGCATCTACTTACAAAAGTCTTTCTGAAGCCTTTATGAAAATGCATCCATGTGCCTACATCCAATTACTGTATGTTTACATGCCTTCTTGGAAACCTTAACCTTGAATAAATAAATATGTGAAAATGTCTCCTTTTGGCAGAAATGCTCCCTGCTGTTTGAGCTCTAACAGGAAGGTTAAGCTGTGATGCACCTGCTAGCAGCGTGCAGGTAGGAACAGAGAGGTGATGCCCAGAACAGGTAAGGCAGAGGCTCCAGGGAGCTCTGCAGACTGGCAAATATGTGCTAGAGCAGAAGGGGGTATGTTCTTCTGATTGCTGCAGCAAATGCACTAAAAGCTGCCAGAGGTGACCCAACACCTCTCTGCAGTCCCCAAACTTGGCAGAGTACCTAGATATAAAACTGCTGAGTTTTAACTCACTCTTTCTTGAATTTCTGCTTTTGTTTGTTTGACTGCTGCTTCCTCCTTCAAGGCGCAGATCCAGGACTAGAGAAATTAGGGTGAGAAATGTCTCAGTGAAGTCACCATGAGCTCAGTGAATCAAGTCCTCTGCAATTACTGTGGCGTTTATCACCACTAGGGAACAAGAGCATCAAACCCTCCATGCAGTGGCCCTGAGGGCCAGGTTTGCAGGGCTGGCAGAGAAGTGCCCACTTGGCAAAGCCCTGCCTCATATGAGACTGATGGGCAGCACTGGAACCCCAGCAGCACCCACCAGAGTGCAGGAACTGATTAGTAGGCAGAAGCAGCAGGTTTATTTACCTGCATGGAGAGAGCTTCTAAAAGTTGGTAATTTGCAAAAGAAAAACACCCACAGAGAATTGGGACTTTGCAGAGGCCTTTTTTCTTCTTTAATGCAGTATTTGAAGTTACCTGTAACAAACTCAAAATAAAGGACTGCCCAAACCTTATAATAAACCCTGACTTCACACAATTAAGCAGCTGCTAAGTCCTCTAGCATTTCCTAACTGGGTAAATACAATGCACTAACTACTCTTTCCTTTATGCCTCAGACAGCTGGCTCAGGAGTTCCCAGAGTTTAAGCATCCTCTTACATAGCCATGCCCCAAATTTGAGAGTTTTCTTTACATTTTTTTCCTCCATATCGAAGTACCTTTTAAAAGCACACATCCAGTAACCCCACTGAGCATCCTTTCACTGACACTTCATTACAGGCTGAAACAATCTGAGGATGGCCTGGTTACAAACTCAGAGGACAAAGCATCTGCTGCTTTAGCTACTCCCCCAGACTGGTTATTAAACCTTCCAAAGAAGGCAAAGGTCCCAGGACACTGCCTGCCCACGGGAGCAGCCAGCCTTTATGTGTTTAAACACCATGCTTTGCACTTCATGCCTCCACCAGCTGCTTTCATTTAGATGCAGGTCACATTCACACAGACTAGAAAGCACCACAGACCCGAACAAATTGCTAACATGGGAATTCAGGTCCTTGAAACTCCTGCACTGGAGCCAATGAACAGTCTATAATTTCTCCATTAAATATTTAAACAAAACTAACAATACTGCTATTAATAAATAGAGTACCTTTCTTTTTTAGTACAGGTTCCTGATGTCTGGGATAACTTGGCTATAGATTTTTTTAATACTTGTTTTAAACAGACTGAAAAATCTATAAAGTGGCCACAGAATAATAAAGTTCAGTCTTCTGAGGAGACATGAATTTTCTTGTCAATCCACCAGTCGAAGTTCGTACATGATTACAACATTTCAGGAGTGGGGGAAGGAAATTTGGGGAAGAGCATGAGTTGAAACTGTTTTCCAATGGCAGATCAGAGAGCACACAAGGCAGCAGCAGAGAAACATATGTTTGAACCCAAGCCAAAAATCTGGCTTCCTTAAGAAGTGTAGGATGACAAGCCTCTTGTAGCAGTAATAGTAGGCTGAAAAGTGGGGGTGGAAAAATTCCCTCTCTTCATGCAGAAGGCAAATTCTGCAACATCTACCTAACAGTTCTTAATTTAGAACAGCTGAGGTTTGGAGAAAGCCCTCAAAATGACCCATTAAAGACAGTCAAAAGCTTCACACTTTATGCTTCGATATTGCAGACTCTTCACTCACCACTGCTTTATGAGATATTTGGGGAAATGGTAAATAAAACATCGGTATCAAAAACCTAAAGCACTTGGCAGAACAGACACCCCTACATTACTTGGTTGAGAGCTGATAAATGTCTGTGCCTTTGCTATCCTATATTAACATTTCCATGGAATTAGGCACATGAAAATTGATGGTGATCAAAAGTTAATTACAGTGTTTATGTCAAAACTCAAAAGAGCAGAACGGTGACTTTTAGTTTGGGTGCTCCCTTCACAAAGCTCAGCTACTTCCAGCAAAGGAGACTCCCAGAGAATGGCATTTGCTCTTACCAGCAGGATTGATGGTGTGGCCTGTTCTATCCATGGTTCACAGGAAACTAATGGTACCAGCCTAAAGCTGAAAAATATTTTTATGATAGCAGTCCTTCTGCTGTCACCAACAGAAACTCTGCAGGCACCCGATTACCAGAAAACTGCATAGTCAGGAAGTTAATAAAAATAATATTCCAGGGAAAAAAAGGAGGGGGGGAAAGAAGGAAAAAGAAAAGACACAGACCCAAGCTCCAATGTTTCAGATGGCACCAACTGCAACTCCCCAGAGGGCCAACACAAACTTTGGCTGAGGTCATGTCAAACATCTGTATACTTAGTAAAAGCTACTGCTTTGCTCTTTTTCCTGCTGCATGCCCTCTTCCACCTTGAAATAGACTGTGCTGATTATCAGTTTTGTGCCATTTGATGAAAAGATACTCCAGCAACTGGCTTGCATAGCTGCTCATAGAGCAGCACATACCATATTTGTGGAGTACAAGGGAGCAGAAAGACATCTGCTTGCTTGACTCCAGTAGGTACAAGTGGCTCATTCTTCGGGACACGCTTGTGCTTTCTCTGCCCGAGTGTTCACTGCCTGAGCTGCCTTGTCTCGGATGGCTGAATCCAATCCCTTTCCTTTTTGCATATCAAAGAGTTGATTTTAGCAGGATTGCAGGCAATGCTCAGAGGCTGCTGTCCAAGGCTTGTGAGATGCTCCTTTGCACCTGCACGCAGCTTACAAACTGTTTGCTACTGCAACTCAGCAGAGGGAGTTTTCTATATTCCACTTCCTTTAGCTGCTTACCAGCTTCTGTACATCCACACAATTTTTGAAGGGACTTCAGAGCATAAATATTCACAGTTCTTTTAAAAAAAAAATAGTGGATTACAGCCACCTCTCCAGTCCTGAATCCAGTTGCATCTGTCATGATTTTTCATGGATTAACATCCTTAAAAAAAAAACCCCAACAAACCTCTGAAAGCCTAGAGCGAGCAGCTCCTCAGGTGGGAGGCAGTGTCCCGAGGACACACTGCTCCTCTGTGCCAAGGGAAGGAGCCTCACAAGCTGCTGGAGTCTGCTTCCCTGCCTGTACACTCCTGTTACATCGACCTGACCCACCCCAAATCCGGAGATTTGCTTTTTAAAAGATGTGAACAAGCTCTCAGCTCGCTGTTACCTGGAAGCTGCTGCTTTGTGCTCCTTGAAGAACAAGCAGCACTGATCGCTATCTACACTTCAAGACTGCACCAAAACCAGACAAATTCTCCGTAGAGAAAGATTCTGTTTTCAGGTTAGCACTCATGGAAATAAACAAGCAAATGGAGAGAAAATCAGAATTTTTATTTTTTCTAGACAGCAAAGCTTTCCACAAAGTGTCAGCAGTTCTGGGTTTGCAGGCTTTTGGAAAAAAAAAAAAAAAAAGGGAAAAAAAAGGCAAGCCAGCCTTAACCTGTTTCTTCATGGCCTCAGTGAAAACACATGTGCAAAATGAGACCAGAACTAAGCTTGTCAGTGGTATTTCTCCATCCAAGAGATGACCAGGTTGAAGCCTGACAATTACATCTTCATAAAGGAGAGCCTTCCAAAACTATCAATCCCCACTACTTCAAACGACATCAGCGTTGACAAGAAAACACTACTCTGCTTCGGGAGGCAGAGCTACTGCCAAAAATTAAGAGCAATCTTTTTTCTTAAATTAAAACTGTTTCTGTTCCTCACTGTTTGTCTGGAAGTTGAAGAGAACGCAAATACAAGACAGGAGAGGAATAAAAGCACTACTTTTTACTGGGAGGGTTTCTTCTCTATTTTTTTTTCCCTGACATAAAAGCAATACCTTTTGGTACAAAATATACATGGACTGATTCTTAGAGGGTTCTCCTCCCCAAGAGCAGTGCAACGAAAGCTAATTTACTCATCATTTTTGGGTGTGTTTTTCTTTTTAAACACAGTAACATTTCATCTGAATTTCAGCTTGCAAAGCTTAAGTGCATGCTCAACTGCTGAATAATCCATGGATTTAAGTGTCCCTAAATACAGAGTGAAAAGATGGATTACCCATTAGGATAAAATAATATACACAAGCCTCTAAATACACATGTACACTGTAATACCCATTTTAAATAGTCTCTGTGTGTGAATTTAAATGATAATATGCATGCTAAAAAGTTTCAAAAGACATCTTTACAAAGAAGCCATTACCACTGTGTAAATAATACATCATTTAAAATAAATTTGCTGTACTCCCACGAAAGATTCTTTTTTGGTCAACGTAAAAAGAAGAAATGAACACATATATAAAATACAAATAGCACTGTGGGATCAGCTTCAATCTGTAGCAGAGTACACATGAGAGGGCAGGGGGTTATTCAGTTCCTAACTCAGCATATTTCACATTCCTTCACTTTTGCTTAGAAATCTTGAAAAAAAAATGAAAATAAAAATATGGCCTTATCAATTAATAAAGTAATGATTTACAGCGTTTGCCAAGTGTGGCCTCTTGCCAGCGGACATCTAAAGAATTTCCACATGCATCCACTGCTCTACAGCACACATACACTTGGGTGTTTCAGTTGGCTCTCATGGACCCCTGATGAATATCCAGACTCTAGACCAAAAAGGCTAAAAAAAGTTCCTTCCAGACACACATGGCAGAAACACCATCCCCACTGCTGCCTCGAAGGAACAAAACCCAGCGCTTTGGAGGAGGGAAGCTCTGATCTGGAAGGCTTGGGAAGGTGTGATGCTTGAGAGACCAGTTTTAGGAGGATAAAAGAGCTATGCAAAACAGGAAAGCCTTAAACACAAATGATCAGGTTTTACAACTTTTTAAATTCCAATTTTCAATCAAGTCTGTTTGGCATACACAGTTTTGGCAAGTCTAAGTCTGGTATAATACACTGGAATTTGCTACTAGAATTTACATTGCTGAGCACTGAGTGAGCAGAAAGGTCCTCGATAGTGACACTGCCAGGTACACACCAAACACACATGGATCCCACACAGTCTGCACCACTCAATGCACCAATATACTTATGTAACAAACCCACAGGAAAGGCCCAAAGGAATCAGGCACCTTATTTCCCTCTCAGGAATATTTATAGGCCTCACCTGTAGATACTGCTCTGAAAGTGCCAGATCTAAACTATTTCCTATCACAAGTCATTGCTGAACAGCAAACACACTGTCAGCTATCCCAAGGACGTTTGGGGTTGAAGGCAAACCTTCACGTGCTGATTCCTACACACATATGGAGCACAATGATATGCCACCGAACACAGTATGATAAAATCATAGCTCAGCATTAAAAACATGAAGGAAAGGGGAAATCCAATCTCTTTCACTCTGCAATAAGTGGCTGAAATAATTTCAGTCACAAGGGGTAACAGACGTAGGAGCACAGTGACAGGTAAGAAGCTCTGCTGCCACTGAAATGGGATCATGGTGCCTTCTATTGTTCTGTACCAAGCCCTTTTCTCCTCACCTGGCCATCTCCTACACAGCCCACATTCCCTCTTCTTCCAAACAGGCAGGGAAACAAATCAGGTTTCTCCTTTTCAGGGATAGGAGAGAGATGAAAACAGTGCCCTGGGGGAAAGAAGTAGCTGTTCCAACATGATCCTGCCCAGCTCAGCACTGGCATCAGAGGAACTTCTGCAGGGTTCAAAATTTCAGGATTCGTCCTAGGATCCTGACACAACCTCAACCAGAAGTGGCATGTGCTTTTCCAAGTCAAGATGTCACTTGCCAGGAGACATGCCTGTGCCAGCTATTGCTGCTGAAAGCTTAAACCTGCAACTGTTTTGCTTCATTTTCCTGACTGCTCTTAAGTTAGTTTTTATTCTGACTTTCCAAAAGTGGTTTAAAGGAGAATAAAACCAATAAAAGCACATAAGAGCTGCTATATCTTCTTCCAAGGGAAGCTAAAGAGTGAGAAACCCTTTGTTCTAAGCACTCTCTATCACAATCTGCACTCTAAATTCTCTAGGATACCTGCCAAGTCTCGCCTATGGCTGTGCCCTGCACTCTCCACTTGCTGTCAGCACCCACATGTCCCACTCCCTCTGTTACTCTACCAGATATTAATCACACCTCCCATCAGCTAAGGGTGGAATCAGAGGAATCCCACTCCATCCAGGATCAGCATTATTTGCCCAATGTTTCCCAAAGGGCTGCAGCACCTGAGTTTGGTGGGGAAACAGCAGGAAAGGCCCTATTTCCATTGGCAACCAAGGACACCTTCCCTGTGGGACAGGTGAGACAGATTCATCTAAACACATCTTCATATCATTTGGCCTAAGAGTTAGCCATTGATTTTCTTTTTAGCTGACCTAGCCTGAGTGCTCAGCCAGAGGAAGCCCTGTGCTCTCAAAAGGCAATGTTAAAAAGCAAAAACAAACCACCCAACATAAAACACACCCAAAGACCCAGAAAATCTGGAGCTCAGCAATGGGAAAAACTGACACACAGTGTCTGCTCTGCAAATTATTTTCCACTTGACATTTCCCCCTGCCCCTCCCTGAAGACTCCCATCCAGTCTGTGCTGTTTGGGTTACTGGGGAAGCCAGGAGCCCTGCTCAGGGACCCGCTCCTCGCCGTGCTCTCTGCCACAGGGCCGGGATGACGCAGCTGTCTGGGCTTCTGCAACCAGCCCGACACGGGACAGAGCCACGCAGCTCAGAAAAGCACTTTATTCATAAAAAGCACGCACTGACATCCCTGAGCAAACTCTCTGAAAGAATGTATTTGCCCACGCAGCGCTGCTGAGAGGCACGAAAGAAAGCGATTTTAAGAGCTCTTTAAACTGGAATGTAGACGTACCAAAGGTGAGCTCAGGCTTTAGATTCAATAAGCTACTGCTCCACTCTTCCCTCTTGACAGTTTGGCCTGAAACAATCCCAGGCAATTCCTCTAAGCCGAGCACAATTACTTTATGACATCTTGCTTCGAACTGATTAAGGCTGAGGAAACTCAGAGCTTCGGGCTCCTTCCAGAGAGGAACAAGTCAGCTTTCCAAGCTCTTTATTGGCACAGGTTTGGGGTGGTGGTGGGGAGCATCCTCACCACCTCTGGGGTTTTTGCAGGTGAGCTGGGAACAAACTGCTTTCCCAGCCTCGGCAGAAAGGCTCAGACTGCCAAATGCAGACAGCACAAACCCTCGGCCACACACAAGGCAAACTCTGCAGCTTCTACTGCTACTGGCAGGGGAAAAGTGAAACCTCTCTTAGGAGTGAAAGGGCAAATGCAGAACAAGCAATTACAAGCAAGATTAGAAAGCAAAAGCTGAAACAGATGCCTTAAACCTTCACCTACATTAGGTCATGAGCATCAGCAATATTTTTTCCCACTTAAAACAAACCTAACTTTGTTTGTAAACAAAGTTCTAATATACATAATTCATAAACCATGTGATTCTAATACTGTGACACCTCAAAACCAAATTTTGATTTTTTTCATAAAGCAACATTGCATTAAAATTCACATTTTAATCAGGTTCTACTTTCTTTCTTTTGCTATTATTCAAGTGTAACAACAAACTTTTTAACTTTAAAAAATCAATAACAGCCAAAAAAAACCCTACAACAAAAATTTGGTAAATTAAATGAATTAAATTATTGAGGGATTTTTTTAAATCCCTGTTTAATGAAGCATAATAGATTGGGCTGTTTCTGTTCTTGTTTTTTTTTTTTTGTAAAATAAGAGTGAATTTTGTTGTTTACAGTTTTGCTATTGTTTCTGTAATTTTTAATGCTTCAAAGCTTTGCACAGAAAATTCAGACTCCTAAAGCATTCACATTGCTGCTTAACTGGATAAAAACCTGAAGTGCATGGTTTTTATCAATTCCTCCCACTGAGCACTGCCAGGACCAGCCTGAGGCCTGCAGCCTCCTCATAGGTGGGTGAGGATGGGGATAACCTGCTTGAGCCTTCTCTTGGTGGACAGCTGCTGTTTCTTCTTAGGAAGAAGCTCTGAAAAATCTCTATTTCCTCCTTCTACTTTAGTATGTTCAGGTCTTTGCAGGGAGAAGAATAGAGTTATCTCAGTGTCATCTTAGAGATGCCATATGGCCACTCCTGAATTAACTTTGGTCACCAGTTTGCATTAAGAGATGACACCAACCTGGAGCATTTCAGCTAAAACATGATTCCTGCTGCAACTCTAGAAGCCCACATTGCAATTCTGAAATTCCTAATAACATGAATATGGGGGAACTGCCCAATGTCACATCTTTCTGCAAGCAGTATTATTTTTAAAATAATTTTTTTAAAATCATACTCTTAATAATTATGTACTTCTGTTATGGAACACTCAAACAGTTTCTGCAGCCAGAACTGGTGAGTTGATAAAAGTAATAAATCATAAGCAGGATGAAACTCTAGCCTACAAGACAAAAATTATTCCCATTTTCCATGAGGACAGGAACTTGCCATCTTTCCAACAATTTCGACTTTTGTTCAGCACTGAAAGAAAATCTCACTCCATATTCTACTGTTGGTCTTAGGCACCAAAAACTAATTTCTGGGTTTGCTTTCTTATAGCATCCATTTGTATGGATGCTTGCCTCAATTTTGAGATGGAAAGCACATAAGGAACTCACTTGATTCAGAGCTTGTCGTGTGCTGCTTTCCTTTATCCCTGGAGTAATGTATTGTTTTTTTAAGCAAAGCAAACAGAGAGGATTTAGTAGAATACAATTTCTTTTGTTTTATTGCTCCATTAATTTTATTTATGTTCAAATATGCTGCTTTTATCAATTTGGTATGAGGGAGAGAGATGCATCAGGAGGAAGGAACATGACTGTACTTCAGAATGAGGCATCGGGCAGCACAGGAGCAGGAGATGCCTGAACCACCTCGGATGATCAGTCATATTAATGCAGCACAGCTTTGATAGGTAGCAATTACAGGGTAATAGATAGCCCAAGCATTATTCAGAAATCTACTGCAACCATATGTTTAAACCCCTGCCTTTACATCCCTTCCTGCAGATATACAGGCAAGCTGTCATTATTTAGGAAGAAAAAAACCCAAATGACCCAAACCTCCCTTAGCAGCACATTTTAGATTTCCTAATCTGTGTCTCTTGAAAGGCTGGCACTGCAGAAAGTCACCTGCTTCCCACAGTTATTTCTTTATACTGGTAATTTTTGATCACTCAACTGTGCCTCAGTCAGCAAAGCAATAAATACTCTTAAGAAACTGTAACAATAACACCTTGATAAAACCTAATTGAAGACTAAAAAAATTCCAGAATGAAACAGATATTCTTGCTAACTGAGCCCACTACACAGAACACTTCTGGGTCAACATCCTGCCACGGAGTTTTTTCTTAGGTAATACAAAGGACGAGCTTCTTTTTTACAGCAGCATCCTTTAGAGAGTGAAATGGATAGAAAAGAAAGGCAAAGCACTTGGCCACAAGAAATGAATGATGATGGAGACCCTGCAAAAGGCCTTTCCTAATGACAAGATATTACTCCACAGGTTAATGAAAACCAAATACCAATTTAACATGCTAACCTTTGAGCAAATTGAGTTCAACTAATCAAGAGCCCTCCAAAAGGGTATTTTGAGCTAAGAGAAGAGACTGGAAAAATCATTTACATAAGATGGCTGGTAATGGTGCATTTAATGGCATTGGTGATGGGGAATTATACTAAGGAAATGAACACATCATGTACGACCTATTCCCTAAAGCATTTAATAGGACATCTCCAAAGAGGCAAATTCTGCCCACTGGTAGTGAAGCACAATTCCTGTTAACAAAAACTCTTCCTTAGGACACCCCCATCTCAGAATTTTAGACAGAAATAATACCTACCATCAAACCCAGACTGGATAAAGGGCTCTCTACATCGATTTTGGTAACTAAAGGACAGTCCACCTCTGAACTGGAACTGCTCCAGCAGAGAAGGATATTTATTACCCATGATCTCCTACTTCTTTATGGACCTTTTATGTAAGGAGTATGTGACACCAATCTCTGAGTGCCTCTGGCTGAAGACTACTGGATAAATAAATCCTCCCACCATTCTTTTTAAAAGATTACCCTGACAAATGTACTTGGGAAATATCCTGAGTTTGTGCAGGCACACACACAAGACTGTACATACCTGCCTTCACCTTGTCCTACGCACCTTCTGAAGCTATTTCTGATGCCCATTCAGCATGACTCAAGTACAAGAAAACAAACATCCCTGATTCCTCTCTAAGGCTGAAGGCAATGCAATTCTTAGGCTCAAGCACAAGAAAACAAACGTCCTGCATCCCTCTTTAAAATTAAAGGCAGCGCACTTACTAGAAATTTATATAAACAGCTAAACAAAAAGTGATAATTATATCTTTTGTAACAAAGAAGTAACTCCCACAAAGGTGAAAAGATGTAGTTGATTTTCCAGCTTCTATGCACACATACAGGAATGGCAACAAGGGTTTTCCCCTGCTCTTTCACTCCTGCCTCCAACCAAGTCCCATAACCTCAAAAACCAGATTTGAAAGTCTGCTTTGCACCACCACCTCCACATACTCTGAAAATTATTGGAAACAATCCAGCAGTCCCCAGCTAAGCACCACACCTGTGATTTATCACTTACCACTCACACCGTGGCAACTGCAAGCTACACATTCTTGTTTGTCAAACAAAACAGCATCAAATTACATGGTTGGGAACGTGTCTAGCATCTCATAACAATTCCAGGTCTTGATAGATCCAAGATGTTACATTGCAATAGAATCGGGACATATCTTTAGGAAATATACTTTAGAAGAGTAGTAAGCTCTGCAATATATTATTTTTTATAATATTGGATAATGCAGCCCTTTTTGAGGAGGGCAGAGGAACAGGCATTTCTTCCCTCAAGATTTCTAATACAGCAGGGAATAGCTGGCAACTAACAAATGCTTGCTTTGGCAAAGCACATAACGCTGCCGGTTTGTACATTTGCTAATATTTTTAAACTCCTTAGAAATGACCTAACCCAGCAGGCACCTCTGGCCCTAGTGCTGCTGTCTTCAACCTCTCTCAGTCTGGCCAGACAACTGCCCAGGGGAAGGACAAAGAGACTGTCACCTAGATGAACATTAAATCAACAGATCACAGGAAATAATCTGTACAAATATAAGGGAAGCGGCTCTAATTGAGCACATTTAGTAAGACAATGTGAGGTCTTTACCCAGGAAAGCATCGGTGAACAATGGGCTCTAAAGCTACAACAAAAGCACTGCAGATACTCCACCCAGCAGGAATGGTGACCAGGCGTCAGGGACACTCCCGACTCACAACATTTTCAGCCTTTAATAAATCGGGGTTTTTTTTAATTTAAAAAATGTCATTTGCTGACTTTCGCTTTGGAGAAGTCCCGAACTGTTGTAACAGCCACCTAATGGATGCACTTTAGTGCTTTCTTGAATTAAAGGTACCCAGAGAAGTCATCAAAAAAGACACTATTCACAGGTCCATTAAACTACTTAAATCATCTACTTACATTTCAATGTATCATGCTGTAAATTCATGAGTCACACACCCTCCTCCCTTTCAGTTCAGCTAAAGTTTAAGTACTGTGATTCTTGCTGGCTGCACTGAAGGACTAACCTAAGACATTTGGCTAACTGCTGCCCTTCAATCTTTTAATTCTTCCCTTCCTTACTCACTCCTGTCACTCTGTCTGAATAATAAGAATCACAGTATGAATCTAAAGTTTTCCGGTATTGGGAACCCTTACATTCCTTTGAAAAAAGATCCCATGGAAATGTGCCTACAGTTAAAAAAAGACCCAAACCTTCTGCAGAACTATACCTTGCAGCTAAGGGATTCCATAATTAGAACATAATTGCTGAGCCATATAATGTGTCAAATTATGGAGAATGACTATTTGTAAAGCTACAGATAAAGAGAGGAATGAATAAATCTGGAGTCACAGATAAAACCAATTAAACTGAAGTCCTTCCCTTCAGCATTCCTCTAACACTTCAGAGACCATCTCTGTACCCAGTACTAGTTTACATGCACAACTGCTGTGATAAAACTTTTACACTATATACACAGCATAAATCCCAGTAGTAAATAATTCAGTACAAGAAACGGCTGCAAAGAGGGACAGCTGGTGCTGACAACACTATCAGCATCTTTGCTACTACATGACACACAGTCAGTTATGAGTGGAGTAAGATTATGAAGAAGACAACACAAATTTCAGGTTAAGATTAGAGTTGTTAAAGCATTTCACTTGTTAGTTGAATAAGAGCCAGCATCCTTTAAAGCACTGTTCAAAATGAACCTACCTGCCTTCAAAATACTCTGGGAAGGTCTTTGCATAGAAATTCAAAGCACTCAAACAGCACATGCAGAGAAAAACAACACTCATTTTTGTACGGTGTAAATCCTAAAGCTTAGTTATTGCAGAAAATAAAATTTCACCTAGGAATTCAGTCAAACCTACCCTATAATATATGGAAGGGTCCAAGAGAGGGTAAGAACCCACAAAGGCAGGTGGGTGTCCTAGTGCCCTGCAGAGTGGGCAGCAATGTGGGGTCAGCATCACAGATGCTTCCTACACTAGCTCAACAGCAGCTTCTCCTAAAAGCAGCTGCCTGTCCAGAAGGTCAGGTCCAACAGGGCTCAGCAGAGTGAGGACATCCAGGGAAGCTTAGCAGAAACAATAAGGTATGATAAGAACAGAAGATTTAGAAACAGACCCAGAAGAAGCACTTATTGCAGATTAAAAGCCACACACTCTCTGCACATGGCTTAAATCATCACCCGTTAGTTATTCTGATTTCTAATTCCATCCCAAAAGAGAGCCTTCCCTCCTGTACTTGTAGAATCAGAATTTTTTTATTGGATTTCTATGCAAGTGCACCTCTGTTTTTTGCTACTCCCCCAAAGCTCGTTCAGTCACAAAAAGAAAATGTCACTTTTGCTACTTGATCATGCATAGGGCAATGCTTTTCCTCACCCAGTAGAACAGAGTCACCAAGAGTTGCTACTACAAACAAAATCAGACCTCAGGCACCTGCTTTCCTCTGCCCCTTCAATACAACAGTACCATTTCTCGCCCCAACACAACTTCAGCAAGGCACAATCCTTCCAGAAACTGAAGGGGGATGACCTGAAAGAACAGCATTATAATTCTGTAAGGCATAGATAAAAATCAAGAAAGGAACTAGGTAAAGTACACTGAGAACAGAATAAGTGATAAATTAGGGATCCACCATCTAAATTAGTACCAATAATTACATTCTCTTTCAAAGAAGCTGAGGTGTAAGAGACACTAATGTCATTTTTCCCTGTACAATAATATAATATTGACTTTTTTTAACCAAAAGAATGCAAACTGTCTGACCAAGTCAGAAGATGAATTATGGCCACTTTAGAGGACCTGAATGTAACACCAGGCCACACTGCTCACATTGTGGCATATTTAAATAAAGATAAATCCAGTCTATGTAATCTTTTAACAGAGCTGTGGGATTGGAATCGATGGAAAAGACTCCTAATCTCAGCACCTGACCCAGAGGCCTAACAGCAATATTTATCTAGCTTAAAGGAGAACCAAACAAAACAGAAATATTGTGTAAAGTATATACATGCAAAATAAAAAGTTTTATTAATACTGCTGCTTTGAAAAATAGTGATTCATCAGTATTTACTACTTAGAGATTATACTGACATTTCAATTTGACAAAACCTAAAGCAAACTCCCCCAAAATCCAATTCTGTATTATCAAAATGTTGACTTAACAGCAACACAAAGTTTCAAAGGCCTATTCAAAGTGACTAAATAAAAACTCACTTGTGCAATAAATGTCCCAACCAGCCAGAAGAAAACAAAAACAAAAGGAAACCACTGAAAGCAAAGAGCTCCACCCTTAAATCACTATCACAGGAATGAAAATCTCCCGGTGCAGTATCCATTAGTCACAGCACCACTGTGGGCTGACTCACAGCCCCTCCTCGGAGGCAGCAGCTGTAGGGCAAGTCCCTGTGGAAGGGGCTCTGGGGCCAGGAGCACTTCTGGGCTTCCTTACAGACCCTCCACACCACTGGGGTCACTGCCAGAGCCCCACAGCTGCACAAGGGGCATTAAACCTTCGCTGCTATGGAAAACTAAAAGCCATTTATAGAAACGTTGAATTTAAAAGCATCTTTTTTAATTGCCTGCTGAACAGGTATTTCAGTGCTTGCTCTTCTGACCACTGCCATCTTCCCACACCTGAAACCAGCAGCACTAGTTCTTGTTTTCAGAGAAGAATTGCTTCTCCAATACCTACAAACAGCATGGGACGTTAGAAAATGCTGAACAGTTCCCAGTTACTTCTAAAGGATCTTAGAAAACTCATGTATCCAGGGCCATAAAAATGCACTTCTCATCATTCTGGTTAGAATATCATCAAAATACCATTTGCCTTTTTACAAGTCCAATTATCCCCCAGATCCCTCTCATGTCTCTAGCTTTTTCTGGTTGCTATCAGAAATCATTATATTTAAACCTGACACAGTTCAGAAGGAAACCAGAATGGCTGAATCTTTATTAATATTGAATAAAGACATTCAATACCTCAGCAACACATAGTTATTTAAGATTACCTGTTATCCTTATGCAGAAAGCAAGTCTGCACTATACCAGAAGTGTACATACCACCACATGGCTGCTGAAATTCACATGACATTTAGATATTTTACTTAATGTGAGAAAAGCAGTGTTACAAGCTAAAACAGTTAATTGTCTATTACACAACTTGTGCCATAATACAGTATCAAATTCAACAGCACTGAGCACAACCATCCAAGCTTGATTTATTGCAGCTAATTGCTAATTAGGGTTATTTTTGAAGCACTGCTGTTTGCATTGCACCAGATTTGCACTTGGGGAGGAAACAGGATTTACAAGGTCAGAATGAAGTTTAAACATTTGTATACAGACTGCTTCCCTCCCCTCAGTATTGCTGAAAGGTCTCAGCAATCTGAAGACAACAGTATTTACACATGTGATGTTATTAAAACTGGGCACTCCCAACTTCGTGTAACGCAGTTATTAACATGCAAAAATTCAAAGTAGGATTGCAATGGTTGCCCAGACAACTTTCTAATTAAATAATGGCAGTAATATCACTATGCTTCCATGTACTACATTAAAAATTGAACAGTGCTTCACTAATAATGCATTGGCCATTTGCATAATCTAAAGACCCTGGCTGCCAGTATCAGCTATGGACCTTCACACCATTAACCATCAACATGCACATCCCACTCCATGGCCAGCAATTCCAAAGATAAACACAGCATGGAGGCTCCTGCTTCACAGGGGCTCCTTCTTCAAACTCCTGCCTGTTCGGCTCTGTTGCTGGTAGCAGGATGATCCTCAAGATCAAAACTTGTCTGTTTTATAAACCAAACCCCTCTGTAGACTCTCCTATCCCCAATTTGAGCATTAATCTTCTCATTCCCCTAGCAGATTTCTGACTGGTGTTTTAGGCACCACAGGAGCATGTCTGCAACCAAAATGCCCTCACAGTAACTGCAGCCCAAGCGCTGAGCCTGCTGTGCTGGATGGATTCCCCAGGGCTCCTGCAATGTCTCTGCCAATACCCAGCACAGCCACATTCATCTGTACTGCAGGTGAGCTGTGCTGGGGCACAGAGTGAAGTGAAGAAGACTAATCCACCTTTCAAAACTCAACTACAGCTGTCAGTAACTATAAAAGTAGACTGGCAGAGTGCTACAAAATTTAATCCCTTGAAAAACAGAGCTTCAGTTTGGTGAGACTGGATACAGGACACCAACATGCAAGCTGTACAGAATTAACTGACTATAGAAAGTATGCAGGCTGAGTGACCTCTAATCAGGAAAACATGACGTGCCGAGACTTACCAAAGGTTCCTCTTAAATTATTACCTCAGTTCAGATTTATTTTTATGATTTGCTATAACTCTTTCCAAATCTTCTCTAATCATTAGCTGTATCAGCAGTATGAGAGCCCTATGAAAAATAGCTCACTGTTATTTTTGGTTTCAAGAGACCAATTGCATTTCCAAATATACTGCTAGCACAATCCAGCCAGGCTGTGGTTTCATAAATCCAGAGAGTTTTCCTGGCATATTATCCTAGAGCCAAAGACAGCTAGTAGAAAACCCCAGGGGAATGGGGATTCACAGCTTTGACTTCATGAACTGTAGCACAGGGTTACCATTAAATGTTAAAAGAAGAAACAAAAACATGGTTCTTGCTATGCCTGCCCAAGGAGATGGTTTGGAGAATGTGTTTTCAGGAGGAATTAATGACTTGAGTCTGTCCCATGTCCCTGGAAATGCATTCAAATTTTGGCAGCATGCAGGAGGCTGAATGAAGGAGCTCCCAAAGTGCTATGGAGACAGGATAAGGACACTTTTTCAGCCCCAAAGCATGTACATAAACTACAGCATCAGATCTTCCCTTAGTGTGGGTACATTGTTCCCAATAGTGTCTTAATGGAAAATATACTTGCATCAGTAGACAGCTGCTTACAGACCAGCTGTTCCTTCCTGTCCTCCACTCTGTTTTTAAAGGAAAGCCGAACTCCTCCTTCCTATCGTCCCCTGCCAGACTTCTGCAGGCACAAAGGAACTGCAGCACACGGCAAGGGTCAGACCTCTTCAGCACCAGCAGACAGGAAGAGGGTGGATGCCACAGGAGTTGGTGTCTTCCTCTGCATTACACCACACACCATAGACATACATTGCTTCTTTGAAAAATCCTTTTCAGCCAACAGACACTCTCAGAACTCTGCAATATAGCAAAATTGGCTTCCACACTCTTCACAAGATATTTCGCACCAGTTACTTCAGCTATTTCCAATGTTGATCAGGATCTCAAGGCACAGAGATCCCCACGGAACTCTGCAACAGGCCAAGCCCCACACTTGGTTTCCACCATAACCATGATGCCCTGAGAGAGCCTTGGACACACTGTGGTCATTGGGAGCCCAATCCTCTCCCTGAAAGGCAGACCATGGTTTCAGTCCACTCAGCATGGAGAAGACTGACTCAGTGAATTACCCCAGGGACTTAAAAGGAGCTGGGATGGGTAGAGAAATCTATCGTAAGAAAAAGGTATTCTCTCAACTCAAGGAAAAAAATCCAGCCTTGTTTGGAACTTTGAAGGTCTTAAAACTCATTCACTTCTGCTTACTCCACTTTGCTGCACAAGTTCATACAGCATCCAGCAGCATGGACCTTGTTTAAATCTTGCGGGCTTTGCTACAACATAAATGTTCAGACTCAGAGCAATTACTTCTGACTGCACTAATGAGACAAGCATGCTGTTTCTGTACTATATATATACATTATACACAAATTTCATTTAACAACTATCTTGGCTGTGATGTAAACCCATCCCTACTTAATTTATGTTTGCAAACATTTGGACTGAAAATTAAAATTAATAGAAAGCTAAAATAAATAAAGGAGCTCCTGCTGCTCTGCCTGAATGTTCAAGAAAGCAAAGTGCAGAAACACTTCCCCCAAGCAGAGAGTTTGCAGATTCCTGATTACTGAACAGCCCTGTCAGACACCACTGACTGACTTGGTGTGGGGGGTGACAGAAGGGGTTCACAGAATAGAGGAATTTTCTCTTTTCATCGGGCAGCCGTCCCCTCTCCGTACAGAGTGGGGACTAATGCACGTAAATCCCTGGTTCATCAAGAAGTGAATAGACCTTTTGTCACAGTCTATTACAGTTATAAAGATTCTGGCCACGCTTCTCTTACCACCACCATCCCCTCCACCAAAATGAAAGGTAGAGCTTAAAAACACAGAGACAGATCAGGATTCAAAACACGGCAGAACAGCCCGGCTGTACCAAGAAGAAGAGAAAAAGCCTGCCAGCCCCTCTTTCAGGGCCTTACGACACCACTTTTGAGAAGTTTTGCTCAGGCAGCTGACATCCAGTTTTCGTCTTCTACTGCAGATGTGCGGCTTTCCTGCACAATAGGCGCCTGCAGCCCTGGCGCTCTTCCAGGTCCCACTGTGTGACAGTAACAAAAGGCGAAGCTGGAAGCCCTCAGCTACAGCACAGCTCTAAATGATTTACTGACCACGACGCCCAGACCTTGGCAGCAGCTGCTGCTTTAAAGGGACGTTACCCAAGGAGTCAGTAAACCACAGAGGCAGGCGGTTTTTGACACTAGATTTGAAAAGTTCTGTTCAAAACTGAAACGGTCCTGCCACGTTTCTTAAAAAATCCAAGGCAAAGAGCAGGGAGATGGGAGAGGACAGGCAGGGATTGTCATTGGAAGTTGTTCATGCAATACCACAAAGGCTAAAGACCATTCCTCATAGTATCCTCCATTTAAGGACTTCAAGGCACTCTGCAATCATTAGTGATAGCAACCTTCTATCTTCCAAGGCCACGTATTATTTTTCTTTTGAGTTAGAAAAATGGATCTGTGAGATTAAACCAGCCACTAGTGCCCAGGACAACTTACACCCAGGATGACCCTACATGGACACCTTCTCCCCTAAGAGTGTAGAAAATTACCTCTTTGCATTCAACATCACATTAGGAATTTCCATTTTCTTTGGTCCACATTTGTACACCACTACGATGCCACAGAAGGGCTTTTGCAGAGAATCTTCCACTGAATGCAATCTCTAGCTTGTGAAGGGAAGATGAGCAATAGCATGCTCAGCACTGGACATCAGTGCATCCCAGACCTCAACACATACTGCTCTTGCAGAACCACATTGTCAGTCCCCTGCAGAACCCCACAGCAGTTTTTGAGTGCCTATTCCAGAAGGATATGGGCTAGAAGAGCTGGGTTGGTTTTTTACAGGGTACAAGAGCCAAGCAAATCCACAAATCCCTTCAAGCCCTGTTAAGATATTTCACTTCCTCTCCAAGCTGAGGAATAGCTGAGCTTTTGCTACAAAACTCACATGTATCAGAGGATTAATGACAGTGTCAGTGCAAGCTTCCATAAACAGCCCATGAACACAAGGAGTGCTGTGCTCAGCGTTCAAGTCCTTCTGCCCATCACTTCTTTTCTACCTTCTGATAACATACAGGGTTGAGGCACTGACACAAAGTGGGTCCTTGTTTAGTTCTGCAGACATGTCCTGCCACCTTCTTTCTCCAAGCCCTCCCTGCAGCCCCTCCTGGGCACAGTCATGATGAAGGGCTGCAGCTCTGAACCTCTCCTGGTGGAGCTCCAAAAGCAGATGACATCAGCTTATTCCCAGGGCTCAGCACTCCTGCTTTGAACCACCACAGTCTGTACTGTGAGTACAGCCTATGGCAAGCCTGCAGGGCAATGGAGGGCAAATGACTGACCAAAAAAGCACAAAGGGCCTGCTGGCAAAAGGGGATCACTAGCCAGCTCCACTAACAGTGCACTAAAGTCCTGTCAATAACTTAGTCCAAGAAATAAACAAGAAAATACAAGTTTTAAAAAAATTATATATGAACAGTAGCTTCTGTGCAGCAAATACTCAAAATAATTTCTGTCAACAGAGCACTAATTAAGATAGATAAACACTCCTTTCACTAATCTTCCTCCTCCCTCCAAAGCAATTTAGTTGCCCACAGGGAAAAAACATACAAGAACAGACTGATAAAAGAGACAAATCAAGAAGGTGCACACAGTTCTATACACCAGAAGCAAGTAACAGCTCTGCTAGAGCTCTGCTGGAAGGGGAAAAGGTACAATTTTATATTTCTTTGTGGAGTCTGAAAGTAATTTTAAAAGGCCCTTTTAAAGCCATCCTTCACCACCTGCAGTCAAGTGGTCATTAAAAAAGACACACTGTAATCAAAGCACCCACTAACTGCTGAGAAACACTATTAATCCACCAAGCAGCACTTCTCCATCCATTCCCTCCACAGCCATTCCGAGCGAATAAAACAAAGCTCCACTCACTCGTGTGGAGTCTGTGCTCCTGTGAGAGCAGAGATGGTGGGAGGGAAGTGAAGACGTTACTGTGCAAACCCACAAACAACGGCAGATTGCACCGGGGCCCAGCACAGCTCCTGTGGTTACACCTCTGGCCAGCTGCCTCATCCCAGATTTTGGGTTGCCGTGACAGCAATGCATGAACAGAGTTTGGTTCTGCATCTGAGCTCTGGCACTTTTCAGTCCACAATATTAAAGTGGTGTGTGTTTGTCAATGACTTCAACGTGCAGGGAAGAGAAATCAGCAGGAGCTGTTACATGTTCTGTTGGGCCTTTTCTGCTCAGAAGGGTGGGAGGGAGGGAGAAAATGCCTTTGCAAAGCATATGGTTTGAGCGAGAAGGGGCAGTAAGTGCTCTGCTCTCCCTGCACACTGCTACACACCAGAAGACATCAGTGAGAGGCGGGCAGCACAGTAGCAAATCTGGTACCAGGAAATGTTGCACAATATCAAACACATAGAACAAAAGAATGATTTCCTGCTCCCCCGATGGAATATAGCCTATATAGCCTTATACTGTGCTCTAAAACATGACAGCTGTGTGTTCAACCCAGACAACATAACTTGGTAGGATTAGAGATATTTTTTCCACCTCACTGTAACAAAGGTCAGATAAATGGGAGCAGCAAGACCAGGAGCACCAAGCTGGGAATCAAGAATCAATGCATTTTCCAGGCTCCTGTTCGTCAGACACACCAGGAATGTAAGCAGCTAAGGGCTGGAATGGGAGAAAGGGGAGAGAAAGGAGAGGGATTCACAACAGTTGTTAAACAGTAATTTATCTTTTAACAGTTGGGCTGCTGGCTGACCAGTTAAGGAGGTTCTCCGCTAAGCTTAGAGGGGGAATAGGAACAGTGCAAGAAATCAAGAGCAGGGAAAAAAACAGACAACCTAGATGAGGAGCTACAATTCTATCTTGCTAAAGAAAATATTTTTTCTGGCACACAGGTGCCTGTGACTTCAGGTCTGGGTGAGGGTCCAGCCTGAAGCTCTTAAGTGGCAATGTTTTCAACAAACAGTGCTAACAGTAAAAGTTGCTCCCTGCAACACATGGACCAGATCTCCCAGTTGTTCGAAAGGGCTGGGGCTGTGGGAGGAAAACACGGCTGACTATTCTGACACTGCCTGCCTGCTGCCAGCCCCCACTGCTCTTTGAAGGGCAGTGAGGAACAGCAGAGCCATCACTGGTATTTCTGCACAACGTGGGGCAAGAGACAGGTTTATCCAGGGTAATTTCACAGCATTCTCTTGCTCCATTTCCTGGTTGTTTTCCAGGTCCACTTTGTTATGCTGTAAAAGCATTACATGCCTGTGATCATGGTGACAAGACATACCATGACGGCAGTGCAGCTAAAGGCAGCAGGCTCTGCAAAAACAAGCAGACAGGTCTGCCTTGTTCTCAGCAGTCAGCTCCCAGTCCACACTACCAAGAGACAAAATGGGTTTCCAGGGATGGGGTGCCAGGTATCTCATGCCTTGCTAGTGACTCAGTTATCTGGTAGGAGAAAAATCACTGTCTGCTTTGCACCACATTTACCCTTGTTTTGCAAATGCAAAACTGGTTCTGAGCCCCTTCATGTTTACATAGAGAAAGATAGAAAAGGTTTATTTTAAGAGACTTTGAGCTCTTTCAGTAGAAGGACCATGACTGTTCCTGGTCCACAGTATTATGAAACTCTCAGATTTCCAGCATTTGCTAGGTTCCCAGCCTGACTGCAACAGCTTAAACCCAGCCTGGAACACATGCAGAGACTCTCAACTCACCACCCACTCCCGGAGCTGAAAGGAGTGAGGACTCCAAAAGGTTGAACTGTAACAGGCAAATGTATTTTTAACAAATTCTGTTTCTATAAATATTACAAAGCTTTCTGCTCTTCAGAGGCTGCTCTGCTCCCAGTGCTGCTGACATTACGGTGACATTTAGGAGGCCTTCACATTGCCTTACTGCCTTTCGTATGCTGGTTTTGTTCGAGGGATCAGAGAGACATATGAAGACACAAGGGCTGCTTATTCAAACCCTGCTCACTCGCTGACCTGCTGCTCAGGAGCACAAAGGGGCTCTCCATGTCAAGTGTGCTGCCTGCCGCCGTCTCCACCGCTCTGGAATGCATATAAATGCAAAGGACACTAACCCCGAGGTGCCACCAACAAGGCACAGGGGTGAAAAGATGGGGAATTCATTTTGGAAGCCGCATTAGTGCTTCACATAGTCCCAGCTGGTACTGTACCCTATCCACGCAACATCATGACTCTCCTTCATTTACTAATTCCTGCATTTGCTCTCTCCTCTCCTTTATTTTCAAAGCTGTTTTCTCTGCATTCTCTGTCCTCCCCCTCCATTTCTTCACTTTCTTGCGCTCTCTGGAGACTGCTGCCAGCACAGCATGAATGGCACCGAGCTGGCACGCGCCCCAGATGCTGACATCACCTCCTCTCCTGCCTCAGCCTCCAGATCCCGCACCTCAACCACTGAGCATCCAACGCCCTGACTGCTGTCTCTCGCCAGCTGCCAGCCTCAGATGTAGCTCTTCTGGGATTAAAAACCAGGGTGGGTACACAGAAAGAGGCAACATATACAAATATATATACACACACATGTTTATGTAAGAAGAGGGGTCTTCCCGAACCAAATTGTGACAGTAACTTTTGGGTTAGGATCCTTTAGACACCATTTTGCAGACACTCCAGCCCAAAAAACACCCCACCCATAAGGTAGGAAATGACTCCTACATACCTGAACAGGTTTGCACATCAGCACATTTGTTAAAAAAATGCTGCAACTGTTAAAAGCCAGCTAATAAAAGAAATAGGCAAATAAATAAATAACAGAAACTCTGTTAGTTATCTCCAGAATTCAGCTGTTCAGTCTCATTCGGGGTGAGCTGCCACAGGAATATCCAGTAACACTTTCAATTAAATTTAAGACTACATGTTCTGTACATCACAGAAAATCTAGTATCATGCACACACTGTACTGTTACCTTCTGGTTATTCTGAACAGAAATTACAGGGTGATACTTAGGGTGAAGAATCCATGTTCTCACTTAAGCAGGTGCTTAATTTCAGGGATGAAGAAAGCCCTTAAACAAACACAACAGATCCAGGACCCACTGTACAGTGTGTTCCTTGGACTTTGTTTTATTTTACATAAGTATCTAATTTTTTTCTTAATAGGAAACTTCAACAGACTTTCTTTTCTTATTAGAGGGCACGAAAACCTCGACCATGGTGGTGTTGCAGCTCTAGAATTCCATTCTAATGGAATTCTCCCATTGCAGACAACAAAAAAATTACACATCTCACTTCAATTTGCACCAGCAGAAATGATTTAAAGAAATGTTGGAACACTTAACAAGATGTTTTTGGCCTCCTATGACATTTAACATAGGTATTGTCATGCTAAGAGGATTGTGATTCACAAAAACTGCCTGCTTGAATAGGATCATTCCACAAAAATTTCCGTCTACCTTAGAAAATTGCCCATTGCGTTTTGCAATTCAAACCCTAAGCACAACTATAGTTATTTAACCTTTCATCAAAAACTGTGAATATCTGATAATAATAAGTACAATCTATAAAGGCTTCAAGTCAACACTTTTTATAAGCAGATTTGTAAAGTAATAAATTTTCCATGACTTAACGATCAGCTTCGCCTATGAAAGCCAATGTTGTAATTCCCAATTGATTGTAGATGTTAATCTCGCAAGACTCTTGTTCTTATGCGGTGATTTATTAGCTGAATTAATGACAGATTGCACTGTTTAAAACAAGCTGCTGTTTTACACAATAACCCAGGAAGCTCCATCCAACTGAGTCACCACAAGGATGGGAGGAGGGTGGTGTGCAAGGTGAAACTGCTCACCATACCTGAGCCAATTTGTCTGATTGCCTTTGAAATGCAGCACTAATTGTTTAACAATTAACCCTACGACTGAACACCAGGAAAGCTGAATGGCAGCAGCTATTCAGGCTCTCTGCAGTTTGGGATTCTCACCCAGTCTCTGCAATTCATTTACATTGAGGCATTTTGCTTTCTCATGGAAAACAAGAGAAGATTCCCCCAACCCCCCTGCCACACAGTCCTTTGGGTTTGAAGACACTGGAAAAGAAAAATCCCTGTGTTTCCTGTATATATGTATGTGACCAGAAGAGGAAAACTACAGAATAAGGACAGAAGTGAATCCTCAGGCCTTATCTCACTGCTACCACAAAGCATGTGACATTATGTGCAATAAAAGTTAGACCCTTCTCTGCAGATTATTCATTCTCTACCTCTTCAACAACAATTCTGGTGTATAGAGAATGTGCCACAAACATGCTGGAAACAGTGCACTCAAATGGAGAGCTAGCACTGGAGTGGAAACAATGACAGCTCCTCGGATAGTCTGAGTCTGCAGGTTTCACCAATTGTGATGCTGTCACAAACTCAGACCTTCTCCTGTCAACTTTGCCATTGAGACCCAACACAAGAGATGAGAGCAGGAGCTATGAATTAGGGGGGAATGTAATATAAGGACCAAACCCTATTATCTCGGGAAAAGTACTCAGAGCAATTTAATTCTGCTGCAGGAGCCCCATGTTCTGCAGTAAATAGCTTCCCCCTTCATTTGCTTGTTACAAGCTCGCCTCTGAAGGGATCCCTGTGTTTTGCAATGAATTTGAACTTGCTTCTGTGCTTTTTTGCAAGTGTTGCAGTGACGGGAGGCACTTCCTGAGCCGTGGAGTGCCAAGTGTTGCCAATTCCCATGGAGCCATCGCTTGCAGCTCCAGTGCCTTGCTCGCTCTTCCCCGCGCCTCCCTGCCTGGCGAGAGCGGCAGCATATGCTGCTCTGTGCTGCGGCTTCGGAGGTGAGCGGGGAGTTAAAAATAAATAAGGAAAACCAAATAAAGGAAACAAAAGGATGGAGCCTTGCATGGTAGCTTTTGAATAGGTGCAAGTCCCAGGCAGTCACCTCAGAAGAGCCACCCCGAATCTCTGGGACTGCTGCTGTTATCGGTTTTCCAAAACTGGCCCCAGCCATCTGCTGGTGGTCAAGCTCCATGATGTGGCAATCAATTACAGCTGTTATCTTGTCCTAGCTTTGACAGATGTTCCTCTCTTTCATTGTACAGTAATTACTAGTGAGCTGCCAGCAGGCTTCACACTTTAATTGTGGTGCTAATTTGAGACAAAGAGAGGAAAAAATAGGGAGAGACAGACAGGGAAAGGCAAAAGCTAAGACAGCTGTGGAAATTGAAGCACCCATGCATTAAACATTTCTTTACAAACAAGAGGTGAAGGCAACCAGCTACCCCAATAAGACTTTAAAGGGCATCACAGGCACCGTCCAACCACACCATGGCCTGCAGTCCTTCTTCCTTTCACAGGGGGAAAGAGGGACACGTCCCTTTCCTTGCCAAACAGGCTATGCTAAAAATACCTGCCATCCTTCTGGCAGCGCATGGCTTCACACTGCCACGCAGCATGGTGCCAACCACCTCACAGGAGTGAAAACTGGATGGAGAAAGATGCAGGGTGGAGTTTTAATTTGGGAAGGGGATGTGTCTGTTAAACCTTCTTGGAGAACAACAAATCTACTTAAATTACAACACAAATGAACTCCTACTGCAAAACACAAGCAAAAGCACTCCTTCGCCTTGCTAGAGAGCGAGAGTCACAGAGCACCTGCTCTGCAATCTGGCGCTCATGGAGAGCCTTTGGAGATGGGCGGGAGAGAGCAAGAGCTGATGAGACCAGGAGCCAGCAAGGTAGGAAACCTGGCGACTCATTTCTTATGTAACCCAGGGCTCTAGAGAGTCTTCAGAAAAGGGACACGATAAGGTTTATCATTTTCTTCTTGGCTGGTTTAGATGCAGCGTTTCAGTACTATTTCTACAACCATATTTTGTCTTAGTTTCTGTACACTCCCTAATGATGCACACTCCATACCCCTATGAAAGGACTCTATAATGATCATAGCCACATGCAAAGCCCCACAGTAAAACCCTCAACAGCAGCTTTTTAATGACAATAGTTTAAGAAGTGCTTATTTCCTCTGTATAGACTGAAATACAGACTTATTTTAAGGTGTTAAATAGTCAAAAGACTCTCTTCAAACAGGTTCCAGAAACCAAATATCAAACTTCCACTGGAATTCTGCACGATAAACAGAAAAATATTCTATTTCAGTTTTGCAGCAATCTACAGACACCCTCCTACCAAACGTCCAAGTCTGAATTAACTACTTTCTTTACAATTTGATTCACAAGGGACCTATTTCTGCTGCTGAATATTGAGTGAATCTTTCAGTACCACATGGGCTGTGGTTCTGAGATGTGTTAGGCAGTAACAGTGGCTTACAACAGTTCCTGTCATGCTCTCTTCTCCCTTTCCTCTGCTGCCCACCCCATGCCCAGCCTCATGCCACTGGGTGCTCCCTGCTGCAAGTTATGGCAGCACAGCTATTTCAACATTCATTCAGACCAGGAAATGGAGAATGGCAGAAGGAATTGACACCCTCATTTAACATTTTAAAAAAAAGTGGGGGGAAAATGGGGGGAGGAGACTATCTCGTGCTGGCACAACTGACACTCGGGTTTTGCAAAACAGCTCACTGCCACCCAAGGATCAGCCAATTCCCTGAGGTGGTGAAGGGAAGTGGAACCAAAGAGCTTCCACCAGTGTGGAAGAGCTCAGCCATCTTAGAAACCTTCAGCTGGCACAGCACATCACGTGTGTAGGAATGAGAAACACAAAACCGCTCGGACCGGTATGACTGAGAACTCCTTCCCAAGGAGACGTGCCCCCGGTTTAATTGGACACCATCAACTGCAGGCATCTGCACTGGAGCTCAGATTTCTGTGAGCTCAGGCCCACTGATGTGTTCTGTCCAGAAACTTGTTTGTTTTTATGTAGTCTCAGATTTTACATTTTAATGCCGCTTACTGACCTTTTCATTATTTCATTTTTCTGTACTGGTCTCAAGGAGTGTTTGTTGATTTCATATTTTATTATTACCTTGTTGTTGGGAGAACTTCTAAAATCAAATGGTTGGAAAAAGGTGTGAGGTTTCAGTGGCTGCTGAACACAACCAGCCTGCTCCTGCCAAAAATGGCAGCCTAAGTTAACTGCCTGGGATCACCAGACAGCAGCTGTCAAGGGAAGAGAGGGGAAGGGACAAAACTGTATATTTTTAACATGTTTCTAACACTGTAAATAGCAGAAGTAGTGGTTTTACAGCAGCAGAACTATGTGGTTCAGTGACCAGTGATTTGAAATGGCTTCTCTGCAGGAACTGCCATTTATCTGGATTGCTGCTTTTTGAAAAGTGACTTTGGGACGGTGCTGTAAACATCTGCCAGGCAGCGATGTTCTGCAGATGGACAAGAAAAGTAGGTTGACCAAAACCCACCAGGGTCTTGCTACCTGATAAAGTCAAGTCAATGACTTGGAAAATAGTATCACAGGAAGCATAACTACCTGAAATAAGCTTCATAGTCTGCTTACCAACTCATCTTACTCCTCGACTTCTATATGCCCTACAGGCAAAATATCCTTCACTTTGTTTCAACGCACTGGTCCTCCTCTTAAGAGACTACTTGGGGGGAAGCTTACACAACACGTTCCCTATCAATTGAAATTTTAGATCACATCCCCCATGCTACCTTTCCAAATATGAGCAAATACCACCTTTAAATCTCCAAGTAACCCAAGACATCAGTTGACCGTGATTCTACGATGATTTCTCCTGGATATGTGTCCCGTGGTAATGTTCTAGCCAAGCAGACAGTTAGGAACTCACAGAATCCCACTGCTGCTATTCTTGTCTAAGACACCACACCAGTATAAGCACTACAAGTTCAACTGCACTGCTCTTCCCCAAAAGAGAGCCACATATTCCCCAGGGAGCACATCCCTGGAGTCACAGGGTGCTGACCTCTGAGCTCTGTCTCCACCAGAGAGGCACTTGTTAAATGCAAGGCAATCTCTCAACTGTCCTCAATGCTAAATAGGCAATTACTATGCTGATTGATTGATTATAGTTCCCTGTCCAAATTATATCAGGAGAGAAGGCAAATCACTCAGAGAACTAGAAAAATCACAGCCTAACTTCAGGCAAGTGCAGAGAAGGGTTTTTAGCAGTCTGAGTAACAGGAGGGGGACTGGAGTCAAATCATTGCCCTGAGCAAACAGTGCTGAACGCCGAAGGAACCCTGAGCACTGAAAGGCTGGGCCGGGATTGCAAATCAGCCATGAGCATGTCAGGCCATGACCTTTTGTGGGAAATTAACTGGAAGGAAAAAAAAGAAAGAAAAAAGGTCTCCTGAGCCTGATGGTCCCCAAGTACCACAGATGTGCACTCATTCCCCATACTTACTGCTGTGGAAGCAGCCTCACTCCAACTTGAATTAGATCCCCTCCTTCTCTTAGCTGCATTTCTTTTCTCTCTTCAGTTTTTTCCACATTGTACCAGTGGCTCAAGTATCTCTGTGGTTTCCTTCCATCAACCATGTCCAGCAGCTGGCAGGCAGCTGTGACAGGTATGGCAGAGATGGTTCAAAACCTGCTCCCTTTTCAGGAGGCAGCAGAGCCCCCCATGTCCAGATGAGACCCCGCCAATTCCCAGACAAACAGCCCTGCTGTGTCCCTGCCAGGACACCGAAGGCCCCTGGTTCAGTGTCCTCAGCAGCACTTGCCAGGGTTTCACCTCACGGCCCCCACCTCCACCTGTGCCCACCACTTCTTTAGGCCTTCATTTCTCAGCACTGCTCCCCCTCCTTCCCTCCTGCTGGCACACCTGTGCTCCAGGTGTCATGCCCAAATATAACCCTGGCAGTTTTTCCTCACGAGCTCCTTATTCCATGTCCTTGCCCCACCTCACATCTCGCCCCTTGCTGCCCGCTGCTCCCCCCAGCCCTGGGCCGCAGAGCCGGGCACCGCCATGACACCGGCTGGCCTCAGCCCGGTCAGCGGGGTCAGGACCTGGGGCACTGCTGCTGATGGGGAGAGATGGGTCAGGCTGAGCCCTCGGCCTCTTCCTCAGCCTGAACATGATACAGAGCAGTGCAGACCCCGTCCAGGAGAGGTTTCCTCCGGCTGAGGGGACGCTGGCCCTCAGCCCCTCGCTGGCTGGGCTCAGCCCAGGCCTTCCTGCCACCTTAAACATGCCAGTGACACTGGGTATCCAGCCAGGCTAACCAGACCAGCACAGCCCTCCACCCACCAGACACAAATGTTGAAGAACACTGCCTGTAAGAGCCAACCTTTGGTGCCTTTCCACTAATCCTTTCTCATTCAAACACTGGCTCAAGGAGCAATGACTCCCCTTCCCCAGCGCCCGCCACGGCATCCCCCACACAGGACCCCACAACAACCCGTGCCAGCTTTTGAACTGCATCCACAGCAAGAATGAGCTTTCAATCCTTATTAAGGGTTGAAAATCCACGCAGTGGGGAAGCCTGTTACAGCTGCCTCACCACAGGGCACTGCCATTGCCACTCACCCCAGCGCCATTCAGCTGCAGCCACCCCACACCCACCCAGTGCTGGGGACACCGAAGACACTGATTATGGCCACAGCTCCCTAAGTAGTGTTTTTGGGGGGAGGGAAGGCAGCAGTGGATGAAGTCCAGCTGCCAAAACTTTTAATTCCTTCTCACAGGATCAAGGCTGAAATGTTTGAAACAGTTTCTTAACAAAAACAAAAGAGGCTGTTGAAAAGAATAACATTATGACAGCTGCTGGGAAAGTCACCAGTGGGTGAACACCAATCACCTGTGATCCCATCCCTGCGCCACTGCTTACAGGAAGGAAGGGATTTTTATATCCTGAGCTGCAGTCTGCAATTTTTATTTACTTTCCCCTTTCTCCCAAAGCCACCCTGGCTCGAGCTCACTGCTGTCTTGTTTCCAGCCTTCAGGATGGCTTTCACAAGATCGAAAGGAGGTAGATTTGCCAGACAACGTGCTACGTTTGTACTTCAGCACTGACCATCCGGTGGCCACAGGAGACAGGCACAGAGAGGCTGACCTGCAGCCCTTGCCTTGCACAGGCTCTGGCAGCAAACACAAGACAGATGATCTATGTAATTTCCTTTTAAATATTGCTACATCGATGGGAAGTTTGGTTGGATCAGAAAAACTTTGTGACATGAAGAAATCTCTCCTGCCAAAACCATGTTATCAAATGGAAGGTGTTTTCTTCAGAAATCTTCACCCTCTTTTCAAGGCCAAAAGCTTTGCTGCTCTTAAATTTTAGGACAAACTTGCTTGCTGTAAGTATACTCCCAAACAAAGTTTCCTCACAGAAGAGAAAACCAGCCAAAACAAAAAATCAAACAGTTTCAAATGAAATTAAGTTAATTATGTACACCTAATGACAGGTACGTGCTTTTAAAACAACAGATGTTGCACAGATGTGGTTCAAGGTAAAGATGACAACAAAAGCTCTCTCGGTGCTTTAGAGAATGTTTCCACAGAGCACCCTGCACTGCACCACCTGTGCCTTTAACCAGCTGTCAGGGCTTGTTTCTTACCCAGGTATAGCAAAACCTCCCTTGCCCACTCCATACACACCACCTTGTTTATGTCTGTTTACCTGGGGGGTGGGAGTTGTTTGCTTTTAAAGAGGCAGCACTGACAGATTTCCAAAAGATAATTTCCTGATCATACCCACTGCATCCAAGGTTATTCTAAAACCTTCTCCTGCCTCATCACCATCTAGCTTGTGCACAGAAAGCAGAACACGTCAGAAATCTCTGTCCTGTCTTGCATTTCCCCTTGGTCAAATATTTTTCAGGAAGTAGTTGATCTGGCCTGCAGGATATGAAAACCAAGGTCAACCACATCACTAGATGGCTGGTAAGAAAAGAAAATAATAGCACGTCTGAAAGGGGGCCAAGAGAATTAATTTGAAGGAGAAGTTATTTAGGATGAAGCTTTACAAAACGGGAAAAACAGGGCTATTATGTTTCACAAGGCCATTGTCACAATGAAAGACACTGTGGCACTAAGATACATGCTAACAAGGGACATACACATTCCTAATAAACACATTTACATACTGTTGCATGTGGTAATTGCTTTTATTCTACAGTCACTGGCTACATTTCCAGATCCTTTGATTTCTGTCCAACACAAAAACCTAGCCTGCCCTTGCTCATGAATTTTGGAAGCCAGGATGAAAATATTCCAATATGCAGAATGGAATCTTGTACAAATGTGCCAGCAAAACGTAGGTCTGTGTGATCTGACGCATTACAAACACAATGCCTGCTTTTTCTTATGCACAGGAGCACACGGTCACTTCATGAATCATAGGAGAAGAAAGACTAAAGAGGAGAAAATACTGGGGGAGAGTGCCTTAGAAGTATGTAGTTTTAAAAAAGGATTTGAGGAACATTGTGACATTTTAACTTGCACTTGGCAAGATCAAGTTTGATTGCAGTTTATAGCGGCTCTCAGCAGTGCACTGGGAAAAACAGAGCCAACTGCTAGCAGGTGAAGAGGAGCAAAAGAAGAACATATCAGGGCTGTAACTCTGCTCACTCTATCACAACTCTTCTCGGCCCCCTCACTGAGTTCCCTGCTCTGCCTGACTCGATAAATTAACCAAGGGACCCCAAGGGACCCAAGGCTCTGAGGCTGCGGCAGCTCTGGGCTCCACACACCATCTTCACCCCACATCACCTGGACGCCCAAGAAGAGCAGGCAGCACCACGTTTGGCAAGAGCATGCTGGAATGTGTGCAGGGAGGAGCTCCTTCTCTGCTCAGTCTCCCACCCCAAAGAGAGCGAGTCTCTCGCCAGACCCTGGCTGGAATTTGGCGCCTGTGCCTCTTTGCACGCAGTACAGATGGCAGGATAGACGCGCCTGCTGGTGCAGGAAAGCTGTGCCAGTTCTCAGGAGGTGGCAGGGAGGGAAGGCATTAGCAGTGAAGGGTCACCAAGATCAGTGCTGCTTCCCTGATCTCTGCCTCCTTCCAGGAAAGACTTGGGAGGAAGGGGGGTCTCCACTTCTGGATGCCATATCTGAGTATTTAAAAGATCTCCCCACAAATCATGTGTCCTGCTTGATGAATGATTTTTTATCTCATCTCTGAACAGCTATCTATTAATTACTCCTTTCCCTGTCCATTCATGTTGATTTAATTAATGCTCCTCTCAACGTTCTCCAAGGAAACTAATGGCTTTAGTGGTGACTGAAAGGTGCTGAGTAATTTGCAGGACAATTTCCAGTTCAGATTCTTTGGAACGGTGCTATCAGTCAGCCCTGTTTTACAACAAATTAGCAAAGCACATGAAAATGTTCAGCTACTCAGATGCACAGTCCAAATGTGCAATCAGAAAGAGATGATACCCTTCCTCCAGCACCACTTGTACTGCACTTCCTGCAGTCCTACACCACGCTCCCGTTCCACCAGAACACAAATTAGACTGCAGTACAAATAAACAGAAAAGCTCCACAGATTTTTCTTTGTTTATCCTCTACAACATCTGCCAGAGCCAAACGGGAAGATCAGGCTTTGGTTTCAACTGAGATACTAGAAGCCCTCCAGAGCCTGAAAATCACACAAGGGAAAATCAGATTTTAAGGCACAATAAACATGTCTTCATGAGATATTAAAAACCTTAGCAAAATAAAAATAAATGTTAATGTAAACCAAACACCAGACATCATGTATTTCATCAGCTGTAGGCCCGCATGCCCAGGAGAAAAAACATATGCAATCCTATGGGGTACCAGACTGGGTGTTCAGGCAAGGCAGTTGCTATTTGTGTCTCCATTCCCCAGCCTTTTTGGAAATGAAAATTTTCCCTTCTTTCTCTCTCTCCCCACTCCTACTCCTAAACAACTATTTCCTAGCTCCCAGTCTCCCCCTCCACCATTTGTAAAATAAGGAAAATTAAACCAAATCCTTTAAAATCCTCAACACCCAGAGACATAACACAGTGGTAAGACCCCCCAGGTATTATCATACAAAGTAAGCTTGTTTAGGTGCTCAAGGATTTCTTTTTTATTTTATGCAGATATAGTCAGATATGAAAAGAGAGAGCCTTACACACTGCATACATGTTGTGAAACCATAAACTTTTTGTAGCCATTTGCACATAAAAAAAAGCATGTTTTAAAAGTCCTTGAAGATCACAGCACATCAGAACAGAGTTTTAGATAAAAGGAAAGATAACATGGCATAGAGATCCCTAGAGTCAACCCAGCGGCTTTCATTACATTTTAGTCACATCTTTATTCCTTTCTACCTCAAAAATCCCAAAGGTCAATTTATTTAAATTGGTCAGAGATAAGCTGGAAAGTTAGAAAGACCAGAGGTAAGCAGGGATTGACACATGGTGCACCTAAAAGATACTTTTCAGAGAAAATAGTTTTTCCTATATTTGTCAAACAGATGGTACACTTGTGGCTTAAATACCATTTCAAATAATTGTGGGTTTGTAGAAGTCAGCTCAGGTGCATCACTGACCAAGTGCTGCTTCCTAGCTCTATGATAGTATGTAAAACTGCTCACAGGAACCAGAACTCTCAACCTTTCCCGAGATAACAATCTTCTAGACTGCTGGTGGAACAGAGCCTGAACTGGCTATGCCAAGGGGCAGTGGTGGTGGATCAGCCCCAGGCTGGAGCATGATGTGCCATCTCTAAACCAGGCAAAGCAGGTTCCCTTGCTGAAAAACACTCACAGGAACAGGGTGTTCTCTCCCTCACAAAGTACATCCAAATCAAATCATTTGCCTTTAATTCTTTCCAAAAATCTTGCTCTGGACCACATCAGGAGTGAAAAATGCTCCCAACTCATGAATTTACAACCCCGCATATAAATTCAAAATTTTAGGGACAGCAACAAACAATCAGTCAAATGACATTACTTTGCATTAATCAAACCACTGTTGACACTTGACAGCAGTGAACACATGATTTGTCTAATCTGTTTTAATAAGAACACTGTCAATTTACCAAAATTAGTTTATTGAGCTCTATAGAAAAGTATGACACTCCTTAGAAACCTTCTGGATCCCTTACAATTAATTTTGCTGCATTGTGAGCAATTCTTACCTTAGTCCAGTAAAATAGAGAGACTTGCCCTGATTTCAAACATATTTTGCTGAGATGCAACAGATACAACAGTTAAGTTCAGACATAGAAACTGAAAGCCAGACACTCAATGGACCCATCAGCAAAGGATGCAGTGTTTAAGAAAGCTATTTTAATACCTGATAGCTATTTCCACCAGTTTTAAAACTTCTCTTTGGCCGTTTTTACAACCTGGGACCCAATTATCTGAAACTTCCTCCCATGTAGATCAGCTTCCTAAAATGCACCACGATTTGACCACCTAAACGAAATGCATGTGTTTATGAACCATCTGTCACAGTCACAGGTCACTTCACAGTACTGGTTAGGACTTCAGAAAGCAGATGCCTGATGGCCTGGAGAAGAGCTGTTTAAATGGGGCTGGGGAGAGCCCAAGACAGGGCAGTAGGCACTATCTGTGCTCTCTTTAGGATTGTAAGGCTTGAGGTACATGCAGCAGGAGAGACCTCTGTGCAGTTTGCAGAATGCAACCCACTGTATCATCAGCCATCTCCTGGCTGTTAGCCACCTTGCATTTTGTTAGGTTTTTTTTTTTATTATTAAAGTAAGTAATACTTAATTTTTACCAGATGTTCATTCATCAATATCCCCAGACACTGCTTCAAACACATTCACTTCTCCCTTAGCCTTTTCAAACCAATCAAGTCTGTCAGCAACCCTTTGATTCCTCTCAGCCTTGTCATAAATCTGAAGTTGGAATGGATGAAAAGATGGTGGGGGCAAACCTATCCCTTCCTGAGGGTACCAAAGCCATGTCACTGCAGCAATCATCTGAGCCTCCCACTGCATTCATTTCCAGTGTGCAGTATTTTGATTACTTCTAGAAGAGTCTGTAAAAGGTAACTATGAACAGCACAAGCCAATCACCAAGTAAGGTTCAGTTCCCTCCACTGGGACCAGCACCTCAGTGATTTCTTTTTACTATATTTTTTTAAGGGAACTCAAGAAGAAAAATATTGTAAGCTACTATTTCTTTTGTAAAAGAAATGTCAGGAGGGCAGTTAAGCAGTCCCATGGGAGAGACAACAAAACACAGGCCATACAAACCCTTTTCCTCTCTCTGTCTTTAAAGGTAAAGTGGGTGAACACACAGTGTTTCTCTTGGAAGTAATACCAGTTGGCTCAGACTCTCCAAACACAAAATTACTGAGCTTGCTTGGGAAATGTATGTAAGTTGTACTATTACTTCAAATGCTTACAAGATGGCTGGGGTGCTGCTAGCCAAGTGTGTGGGTCATGTGGTGCTTTTATTTGCTAATGAACACTGAGGGTGGGTTGGCCCTGGGAACAAAAATCTGAGAAGAATCATAACTTGGCTCAGGGCACGCTCTGATAAATGCCGGGAATATGTATTTTAAAAGTCTGCTTGGAATAAAGCTCCCTCTCATACTAGCAATTCAGGCAGAGTTTTTCCCCCACTTACCACCAGTATGAAGCTAGGGTGCAGTTTCTGCCTGCAAGCTGATTTAAGAAATCACCTCTCCCCAGCACACATGGGAGAAGGGATCTTTGCAGTCCTCAGGAGGCAGGGAATGCATGAGAACAAACAGGCTTTCTCTCAGGCAGGCATTAGGGATTGCCACAGCAGCTGAACAGCTCTGGGTAAGTCTGAAACCCCCACTCTGCTGCCCAGACTGTACACACAGCAATTTCACCCCACCCTGGACTGTCAGATCTGCATGTCTGTGCTGCTGAATTCACATTCTCACCCTCCACATCCCTTTACTGTACCCTCCCCTCTTTCAACCTATTTTTCTTTTTAACTACAAAAGTTTGTTTAAACAAAGAGACACTCTTGGCCTCAAACATATTTTATGGTTTTTTCCCACTCCCTTCTCTTGCCCTTTTCCCAGCAGAAATCACCCTCACATGCAGTCTTTGCTCCATGTGAAGAACTTCTCTCTGTCCCAGCTCATCCAGGGCTTCAAATCACGGGTTTTATGCTGCCCCTTGCACTGCAGCCAAGACTGAAGAGAGGAGGATCAAAGCAGCTGGGAATAAATAACGCAAATAGTAATGGTGGTGCTATGAACATTCATTATTAATACATTTGATTTCTAAACCTCCATGACAGTCTAGACCACCCTGCAAAAGATGAAGTACATCTGTTACACACTCTCTTCCCTGAAAGCAGCATTAGAGGAGGTCGTGGATTTGAGAGATTTGGATGGTGTCAGCAGGCAGAAAATACCCCACACTTTAGATAAACTCAGATTAACCAGCCAGCCACTGGTTCAGCAGGTAGCACAGCAAGGAGGTCCAGGAAACAAAAAAGCTTCCTCCAAAGCATGGGGGTTATAAGCGCTCTCTGAACTGAGGAATACAGTGTTTAACAACAAAAATTTAGGCTGGAGATGCCACTAGCCTAGTTTTGCTTAACTATTGTACACAAATACATGATTCTGCTGTTGTGTTTTCAAGAGATTCTTAAGCTGTAAGCATTAACATTTCAAAGCTTTAAAACACTTCTGTAGGCAGAATGGGCATAAAAGGCAACGACAAGCAGGAAAGCACTGTGGTGACAAGATAGATGATTTTAAGGTCCCACTTCTCTTTCAGCAAGCTGTTAACCACAATCACATCTCAGCACCGTGGTGCACCCCGAGTCAGGTTTCTGCTCTCATGGCTGTACCTCACAGCAGTGACCAGCTTTGTGGCTAAACAGCAAAACCCAGAGCGCCTGAGGACATGCTCAGGGAGTAACACAAGCCTGGGTCGAAGAAGAAAAGAAAATGGATTCAAAACCAACCAGGTGGCTTCCTGCTGCCTTACTGGGCTCAGGGCATGCCCACCGCTGGCTGCAGAGCCCCAGGCAGGATCTGCATGCCAGAGGTTCAGCTTCCACTGCTGACTTTCAACACTTCTGTCTCTCCCATGACTAATCACCATGTGTGTGCAACTGCAGACCCAAGGAGAAGGGCTATTTTGCATTTTCCTCCTCAGTGCCAGAAACTGCCTCCTCTGTTAGGGACTCCAGAACCAGAACATAATGGCCCTGGGTTGTTCACATTTTATATTTACTCTAGAAGGAAGGAAGGGACTCCATTCTTGCCTTTAGAGCCCAGGCAGATCTGGGCTTCCAAGACTCTTTCAGACACTCCTAAGAAACACAAAACCCAAACAAAAGCAAGAAACTCACACAGATTTGACAGGGAAAATTACAATTTAGAAGACAATACATTTGCTGGTACTTTCACTTAAACATTTCCTCAAATAATTTCTTCCTACCTAGTCTGTATTTTTTATGCTTGAATGAAGGCCTTAGGAATATGCAAATTTGTAAACTGTTGGGAAAAGCTGTGATGTTAGTCATCACCTTACACTTAATTTTATCGAAAGGCAAACTGACATTTAAAAATTAAATACATACAGGCAGAATAAATTAGATAGAAAATATCATAAACACTATTTAGACCAAACACTAATGGAAATGTTTTTCAACACAATTTTAAAAATACCTCTACTGTTATAGAAAAGCAATTAAGTTGTATCCTCCTTCTCTACAATACAAAGTTAAAGACTGCTAAATTGATTTTTTCCTTAATGTTCTTGATCCGTGACTCGCCAGCCAGTTATCAACGGGGATGCTGAAAGCACTTCACATGTCTGTATGACAAGAAGCCTTTTCTCAAGTACCAGAGACAAAAATAAGGCCCAAACAGCTCCAGTCTACAGAGCTTCAGGCTGTAACTTCCTTTGGACACAGACGTTCTTGGCAGGTGGAGGACAATTAGAAGGCTTGACCCAGCCATGAGGTTCCGCCTACTCAAACAAGGTGGAGTTTTTCAGTGGCACAGGAACTACGTGCAGTCTCCTGTGGACGAGCTCTGAAAACACTTCAAATGGTTTGAACTTAAGTGACCTCGTATGTAGGAACTGAGCTGGTTTAGAATGCCACCCAGAAAAAGGATTTTTGTGTGTTTCTCAAACACCTGCGCACATGCAACTTGGAAATCGAAGAAGAATCATTTATCTCTAAACAGCTATCAGCTTCCAATTAAGGAAAACAAGGTGGGGACAGTAGGGAAAACCAACATTAGATTTCCATAATTTGGTATAACAGTTGATTCCAGTGACATCATTTTCTGTCCCCTTTTGAGCAACACACTGACACCAGAAGGAAAATGAAAAATCTCTGTAAGAACAACTTTGGAAACACCAATATGGCTTTTTTTTATATTGTGAACTGTGTTCACTGAAGTCTTCCCTAAACTCACAAAGCTCATGCTAAGAGACAGAAAGTCCTGTACTCTGTGAAATATCACTGTTGTGTCAGTGGATGTTTGAAAATAATGTTACCTGAACTAAATTTTACATCACTCAATATTAAAGACAGTGAAGATTAAATCTGTTTGTTCAGCATACACATGCTTCTGACTGTGCAAAAATATTTCCTTGTCCTTTCAGAGCATCCCATGGCCTATTATATGGGCAGTTCAGTAGCTGCTTTTAATCACCTTTACCATTCTAACCAGTCCTTGCACTAATGCAAAGCACAGCATCTTTTTCACTTTTTAAAGGGCAGCTAAAGGGATCCAGACAAGAATAGCTGAAATATAAAACAGATGCTTTAATGTTAGCGATCTTTAATGTTTTTGAATTTTCACTACCATGTAATTTTAAGGGCTAATTATGAAATTACTGTCTGTGCTCAAAAGAATTTTCCTCCAAACCAACATGCAAGTTTCTTTACCAACATCCAAGTCACCCACAGAGATATTTTAGCAGGGGTAACAGCCCCACGTTGAGTAGGCTTCTTGGCTAACCATCACCCCTGCATTATCCGAATCCCAAAAGCACTATGGTTTTGGGTAATTTTCAATCACTAAAGCTGAGACAAAACAGATGCCAGCCTGTGTCAGTATTACAGTAAGCATTATAACCCTAAAGACAACATAGCAATAATGTGGTAGATGACATTGGCTTGTCTTCCCGATGCTTGCATTTGAAGAAACCAGACTAAATAAAAATCCTCTTTCTTTAAATTGAACTTGACAGTGTTAGTTTCCGGCCTGGTCTGATCTTGCACTTTGTGGAAACGCAGTCGGTGGGTTCACGCCAAGGGAGCCAGTGGTCTAACTGACAGGCAGGAGGAGCACAGGGAAACAAACTCAGTTTTATTTTCAAGAAAGCTGGAATATAAAAAGGCTTAGAGTGTGGTGGAGGGGACAAAAAACTTGGCTTAAACCGTCACTTTGGACTAAAAGATGCTTCATTAGACCTGTAGGCTCTCTTTGTCTGCTCTCAAACTCTCTCTGCCCCTCAGTTGTGATTCACTGAAGGCTTTAGACCAAAATTTCTCAGCCTTCAGCTGCAGATGAATGATCCCTGTGAGAAATGCTCAAAATCAAACTTAAATTATTAGGGACTTTTTATTTTAGTCAACTTTTAGAACCAGTTTGTGACCTGTAATCATAGTCTCAGCTGTAAGTTCTCACTGAAAACATTTTTAACACCTCTGTTTTATCAGTACAACTATACCTAGTCAGCCAGGCACTTGCTACCACAATCTTCACACTTCTAGCACTGAAACCCAGAGCCCCTTAATGTAGGTATAGCCCAAAGATAAGAATCTGAAAGTGCACAAACAAGGATTCTGTAGGGGTGCATCAGCAGCCTGCTGCTTGCATTCAGCTTCTTGACTATTGTGCTCCTTGGAGCCAATACACACTTGCCAATCCCACTAACCACATTCCATAAACCAATTGTTAGTAACAGAAATCATAAGCTGCATGCACAAAGGACTCCACAACTTTCACACACAAAAAAGAAACTCCAGCTTCTCTTATGCCGTGTGAACTTCATTAAACATTTCTACTGTACTTGGAGTTTGCAAGGAAGGAGTAGGAAAGCACAGAGCTGTGCTCAGCTCCATCTCCAATGACCCTGAGTCAAGGCTCCTGGGCATCTATGACAGTGATCATTTAGATTAGAAACAGAATTGGCTTCTTCCCTATGAGCAGGGTGAGATCCTGGCACAGGGTGCCCAGAGGAGCTGTGGCTGCCCGACCCCTGGAAGTGTTCAAGGCCAGGTTGGACAGGGTAGAGCAACCTGGTCTAGTGGAAGGTGTCCCTTGTGGCAGGGGGGAAGAGAACAAGATGATATGTAAGGTCCCTACCAACCCAAACCACTCTATGATGCTAGAAATGAAACAAAGCCAACCATTCTGAACTTTACTGTAAGTAAAATAAAGTTTGGGGTTGTCACAAGCACACTTACAAAGCAGAGTTCTGCAAAAATAAGGATTCATTGGTCAACCTCACTATTACATCTTCTTTTGGGATCTGTGGCTGCTCTGTAGTTACACTCCACCAGACCAGCGTACAGTCACTGTCACACTCACACTGTGAGCCAGCTAATTGTGTCAACAAAGTTAAAGCTCACTTTCAGCCCTGGAGAGTTCTCACAAAGACAGACTGATACAAGGGGGTGAGGGGAGGAAAGCTTTGAAAGCCCAAAAAGTAACTGAATTTAGAAAACATACACTTTCCAGTCTCAGGATGTATGGCAACCCAGAAAAACATGTTTAGAAATTCAACCAAACATACAGAGGGGAGCAAAATTCACCCAGGTAGAGCAACATGTCATAAAATGACTAATGGCACCACTAAGACTCAGCTGACAGGAAGACAACAACAAAAAATATATTACTTCATTTTATCTTTCTCTCACGCTCCCTCAATAAATCCAAGGCAGGGAAAGCAAGCTTTGAAAGTATGGAATGGTAACAGAGAACAATGAAAAAAAACAGCAAAATCAGAGGAAAACACACAACTAAGCAATGGAAATAAATTTCACTTTTATCTCTGCAAAGCCATGATGGTGTGCACACTCTGCTCGCCCAGGGAAAACACCACCAGTGTATTATTCATCATCACACTGCTGTAGATATCCTCCCTGAACCTGGACTGACCCATCTCTGCCTGGGGAAGATGGACAGGCTTCCCCATGGTCACTGCACACAGCTAGTTATGGGATCAGGTTGGAAAAGACCTTTAAGATATCACAGGTATTTTCTGAGTTCATGCCCTAACTTGTTCCACGTTGATTTACTCACACTCCTGTGTCTCAGGTTTCTTCTTGCCCATTTCCCTGACAGGATTTTTACAATTATTTGTCAGCTTTTGCTCCATTAGAGCCCAATATTATTTACCTTTTAAACAGGTCACAGAGCATCCCTTTCCCACCACATCCAGAGATGAGGCTGTCCAAGGGAGGTATCAATGTGCTGTTCTATTATAATTCTATTATAACTTTAGGGAACAGACAGCTGAGCTGGGAACATGCTCATCTGTCATTAGTCACGTAACAGTATCAAACTTCTCTTTGCCCCTCCTGTTACTTTAACACATTAAAAATGCTGCTCCTGCACATTCTGCAGTATAGAATAGGAAGGAAAAAAACCACATTGAGCTTTCAATAGAAATTGTTTCAGTGGATTTGGCATGCAATGTTTTTGAAAGGATCGCAAAACAAAGCTAATCCATTGATTTCAACTTCAGTCTAAATGTCTCTGCAATAAACAAGTGGTGGTTGCAGCTCACCATGAATTCAAAAGTTAGGTCCAACAGAAAGGGACTTGAGTGTCATTTACTTCCAGGCCATCCCAAGGGATGTACATTCTCAACTGCTTTGGAAAGAAGCAAAAATACCAAGTATGTTTTCTAGGAATGGTTAACTGAAAAGGTTTGTGTTTCTCAGTTTTCTTTCAAACTCTAGCAGCAAAGGGGAAGAAATCCAACCTTTTACCCACTCATCAATTTAATAAAATGTCAAAAACACACAGGATCACTTGAGCATGTGGATTTGACTCCATTATTATGCCATATAATTTCAACAGCCTGTGGTTTTATTGTCCACAAAAAGCAATAACTTACTGAAGCGAAAACAACAGCGGTATTGCATTTGTGGTACAACACCCTCACAACCTTAAAGCTAAAACTTGTTTGTATTTCCTCATGTGCAAAAGTCATCAAGGCTTTTTGGGACAATTTATTTTTGTTTTAAAAAGTGAACAGGTGACGATACAGGTTTATATTTAATTAAATAAAAACGAAAAGTCATCATACACATTACAGGAGTTGCTTTATCTCAAGTGACTCAGCTGTGACCTGTCAGAGGCCAGCCAGCACCGATACTGCTGCATCAAAACCAGATTTCATTCCTTACCTTCCCCGTCCCACATATCTCTAATATTTATGGGCAGTCTGGTAATGGAGATTAGGCTGTGACTTATCAGGCTGCAATAAGACACGTTAACATGGAATTATGGTCCTTTAGCATAACCAGTAATGATGTGTAATGTTATTTACCTGAAGAAAGAAACATCACTGTCACAGCTGCAGCTCATTCTACTGAGTGTAATTTAGTTCAATCATTTATAAATGCCTGCCTTGCTTATACTTTCCATTTTAATTTCCTTGTACTCCTTTCGTACTCCTTGTACTAAATCTCACCATATTTAGAAAGACAGTTTGGATGTCCTACATAATAACCGATGAAGGTAACAAAAAGAAAAGCCTGACACGCTCCTATTTTGCCACAGTGAGCTCCATTAACCAGTCATGTCAAGAGAAGACTCACACTGCAAACAGAGCCCACACCTGAGGCACAGCCGGACTCACGCCCGCTCGGCAATGTTTGCAGAACAGATGGAGACACAACGTGTGTAAATAGCTCTGAGGTCACACTTCAGGTCCCCAACATTTTTTTTTCCCCTCTCTTCCCCTTCCTCAATGCAGCGAAATGATGTAGTGAAACCTGCACGATATGCTGCAGCAGTAGTACACACTGCCATGCACCATTTCGGACAAATCCTGGCATTTCTTCAGTCCTTAAGCTAAACCCAAAACCTCGTGTCTTGCTCATAGCTCATAAAAGCAGCTAAACACCACTAAGAGAAAAACCATTGCCAAGCAGATATGAGAGCTGTTGAGTCAGCCTCCCAAGCCCTCCATCCCCCCAGCATCTCTTCCCACTCCTCTGCCATGGGATGCTTTCCCTCAACTGGGCTTGATTTGCAAAACAAGAAAATCGTGGCAAATCACAATGCAACAATTATGCTTCTGGTAAGAATCACAATTTCTCTCCTCCTGTGGATTTTTTTCCTCTCAGGCAACACCAATGCTTTAGAAAATTCTACTTATGCTTACATGGCAAGATTTGGGGGCTGCCCCACAGCACTGCCATAAGGGAGATGTGCAAATCAGGTAAGCGGGCCACAACAAATTTGTAATTACCTGGCATGATTAATACAGCAATTCTACAAACACCTCTAAAGACTCTATTATATTTTGAGGCCCAGCACAACAAGTTTCACAGGAGAAACAGGTGGACAACAAGGAGTTCTTACATTAAAAAAGCACCCTGACAATAAGTAAAAAGTGGTAAAAATTCTAAAAAGAGTCAACTGGATTTTTCTTTAAAGCCTTTAAGTTTTGTGGCCAATTCTGCTTGTGATTAACAAAAAGCAACCCTTCAGAAGCCTGCTCATTCACAAGCCCACTCATTTATTCTCTGTATGCATGATGTGATCTTGGCACATATGTAGACACTTGAAAAGAGATTATATTCATCCGCCAATATAGTTATGACTTTGCTAATATGTCTTTCCAGTCCAGGATATTTTTAAGCAATCTGAAGACTAATGAATCATAGTAAAGAAGAATGTTACTGGGCAGAATACATGAGGCATGAAAAAAGACTACAGACAGCTGAACAATTAATTTTCGATCACAATTAAGTGAGGACACTTTCTGAGAACATTTGCTCAGAGAAGACATCACAGGGACTGTCGTCGCTTTCTGTGACATGAGCAACATCACTCAAACCAGGCAGGTTCACACAAACAGAAAATATCTAGTGAATTTTACAGACTAAGCAAGTTAATCTCGCATATAAAATATGAACGTGTAGAGAAGAAAATCTAATTCTTAAAACTGAATAAATTGCATACCTTAAAGCACAGAATGGATATGTGTCTGAGCCTGAGCTGCTCATCCCATAGGCCTATTCTGCTAAAGCATAATTATCATCATATACCATCATCTCATGGGATTGCCCTGAAATGTTCTCAAAGTGGTTAGTAGAACTCTGGCTGTGCTAAATAATTTTCAATTTGGTGCTACTCTTACTGAGTAACTTATCATCTATTCAGAGAAGGGAAAAGTTAGATGGCTCTATGTGACAATTTCCCATTTTACTTCAATTTAGTAAATATGGGGAGAAAAGAAGGGGGGCATTCAAAAGCCAAGGAATTTTAAAGAAAACAAAAACTGGATTACACCCATGAGATATTTAAAAGACAATACTGGATTTTAAGCTCAGAATTGCAACATTCAAAGAAAAGCAGGGTGGAATAGACTAGGAAAAAAAACAGCTATGAGCCATCAAGTCAGAAGTAGCAAAGAAAGAAAAAGTATGTTGGAGACCTTTTTAATTACAAGTATTAATCCGTATTAATTAGGGAGGTGGGATTTTTTTTCTGGATTTCAACACAGTGTATAAAATACTGTCCAACAAGGTTACTCCTGGTGGGAGAGATGAAGTTTTGCATGCATGTGGTTCCTCTGCTTTTTCAATCCCCTCGTTCTCCCAGGCTGTTAGGGTGTTTTCCATCAGCTGCCCTGGTGAACGCACCTGGTACAACAGGAGGAAAGGGAGATACAAGTGCCTCTGATTACAAGCACATGCAGAAGAAATAAGCTTTACAGAAAGGTACTGTTATAGCTGAAAATAAATTCTTAATAAACAAGAGAGCTGCTAAATCAGGGCGAGAACTCTGCATTACCTAGCAATGCTGCACTCAGGCTTTACAAAACCATGTATGTAAAGGACAAACTCTCTTTAAGGACATCCCCATTGAAATCTTAATTTTACAAAATGGAGGGTAAAGATGCTCCTGAAAGAGAAGAGTAAATGCCCATAGGAGAAGGGGCATTATAGGGTTTTTTTATTATCGTTACTGGAGAGACTTTCAGCTGAGGGATTAATTCATCTGCTTTATGCATTCAATTTATTCACATACACATCATGTTTGTTCATTACACCACTCTTTCAAACCATGCACATACACACAGAACTCATTTGAAGCCTGAAACAACCCACCTCTGAGCAGATGCAAGACTTGTAAAAGATTAATAGGCACAACAAGCAATCTCGGCTGCAGGGGGAAAAATATCCTAGTTAAATATTTCAGCGCGTTCATCAAACATCTGTCCTCTAGGCTGTGCTTGACAGAATGGCAAGGTAGCTTCTCACTGTGCTGGCTGTGTGTGGCGAGGTTTGGTACTGGAGGGGCTGGAGGTGCTGTAGGGGTGGTCTGTGAGAGGCTGCCAGAAGTTTCCCCCGTGTCCAGCGGAGCCAAGGCCAGCTGGCTCCAGGACAGACCCACCACTGGCCAAAGCCGAGCCCATCAGTGACAGCAGGAGTGCCTCTGGGATGAGGGATTTAAGAAGGGGGGGAAAAAAACCTGGGCACGTTTTAAGGTTTGTGTTTATTTCTCACTACCCTACTCTGATTTGATTGGTAATAAATTAAGCTAATTTCCCAAGTCAAGGCTGGTTTGCCTGTGATGGTAACTGGTGAGCGATCTCTCTGTCCTTATCTCGACCCACAAACCTTTTGCTGTACCTCCTCTTCCCTGTCCAGCTGAGGAGGGGAGTGACAGAGCATCTTTGGTGGACACCTGGCATGCAGCCAGGGTCAGCCCACCACACTCACAAAGATTAACAGACATCTGCTCAACTAAAATCAGCTTGTTGGTGGAGTGCCAGCCAAGCGCAGCATCTTGGAGTAACTCAGCATCCTGTAGCGAGCCTGTGAAGACATTCCAGTATTAGCTCCCTTCAAAATGCCTCCCTCAGAAAATAACAGCATGGGTGGGGTTTTATGTTAATACAAAATCAGCTGGCATAATAGATGTACATTACACTGGGAGCCTGCTTCCTGAGGGTGGGAGGCAAAGGGAGGCACTTATCCAGAGCTGCCTCACTTCTTGCTTTAACAGCCATTTGTGAAGGCAGCAAACTGCAAGCAGCAGTAAGTCTCAGTGCCAGACAAACAAAGTTGCTTGGAAATGGCAGGGGCTTGTTTTTACTACCCTCTCTCCCAACTCTAAAACATAGAAAGAAGAGGTGAGTTTTGATACACTTTACACGTACTTCAATAAAAGGGAGATGTGGAAGGACATTGGTACTAGAGGGAGATGCTGCAGGATGTATTTTACTCCTGAAGCAAGTACAAAGAGATCATCACTCAAGCAGTTTACCTCTGCACAAGGTTTTTGGCCACCACTGCCTGCCACTGCAATTCATCCTTCCTCCCTCCTGTGAGGATGTTTGCTCACACCATGCCCATCTGCCCTTAGCACAGCAATGCTCTCAAACATCTCCTATCCCCATCACAGTGGGACTGCTCAGGACTACCCCATGCCCTAAAACTACTGACCAGCTCCTCAGACAGGGTCCCTGGGCAATGCCAACCCCAATGCACATAGGGGGAAGCTGTAGGGCAACCAAGCATTTCTGGGGTATGGCCCACGGTAGCTCCACTCACAACTCAACCTAGAATAAACCAGGAGCAAAATAAATAAAAGTCTAGGAAAAGCTCTGACCTCTTCCACATGAAAAAAAAATTAAGGTAGCACTGTGGAGGTCAAATCACCTGGGGACCTGACAGGCTGCCAGGACATCCTCAAAGGAACCACTGGATTTGGCGTTTCCAACTCACCTCACCTGCCACAGATCACCAGGGAAAGGTTAAATGCTCTGCACTTCCACTCCCAAACCCAGACAAGGACAGCCAGCTGCACTCTCCTCTCCTCCAGCAACAAGTCATTGTCACCCCCCACACAAACCTCTTCAGCTGCCACAACCCCACGCAGAATCACGTCTTCAAAACAACCTTATTTTTCAGTGTTTTAAAAAAAACATGTGTCACAAGCTCAACCGAGATCCCAGGCACCTGCCTGGGAGAAGCAAGGGAGTAAAAAGAGACACAAGGCACACAAGCATGTGAGAGCCATTAGAAATGCCAAGGGGGAGTCTTACAAAGCAGCTTCTGCCACCCAAGAATTGGTCCTACCAGCCAGAGAAATAAAAGGCTGTTAAAACTTGGCAGGACCACTTATCCCTACTCCAGCGTCAAATGACTTCTTGTGGCACCGCGTGACGCTTCCAGCATCTGTCACTCAAAAGCTGTGTTGTGGTACAGCTTTGGAGGAACATTCAAAGCCAAGGATTATCAACACACACCTTCATCACCTGGTGCCTCTTACCAAGCACAGACTGCAGGGATTTCGCTGAAGCTGTGAGCAGCACAGGAGTACAATTACCCTAACAGCAGCTTGCCTCCCAGAAGAATGTACCTGCTTTCCAACAGGCACTAAAAAAAAAAATAAATTTTCAATGAGGCAGCCAATGAACAAGGTGCCTTTTTTCTTAAATGAGAGCAATGAAGTACTTAGAATGTGTAACATTTAATAATATTTAAAATATAGAGGCAATAGCCAGGCTTTAACAGCTCAGAGCTGCCATTAAAATTAAAAGGGCTACCTACTAATTACCTCTGAGAACCAGACCATTGGGTGCCTTGAGGATTTGCACTCCTCTGGTTTAAGAACCCTGGCTTAATCTCTGTTTAGTCTTCCTCACCTTATTTTCAATAAGCATACAACATAATGCTCCTTTTTCACCTTTTCTTAAAAGGTAATGGTGCCAGCCCTCAAACTCAACAGGCATGTCACTGCCAGAGCTCTGCACCTCAAAGGGGCAGACAGGTCCCCTTCTCTGGGTACTTTCAAATGAAGTTTCATACATCACTCCTAGCAATTTCACTGAAAATTTAATTATATCTTTATCCAGTTAAGGTCTGGAGCTTCATCTGCATAGAAGCCATATGTCAAAATACCCCACTGAAAGTTCCCCACAGAAACAGTATGCAAAATGGATTGCTTTCACGTCTGAGTGGCTCTCCTCCTGTTCAGGACAGGGCTATCATGTTTTCCATAACTTGCTCAGTTTATTGTCTGCAGTCAAATAGCACCGCTAGCATTGTTACTGCCAAGTAAACCATGATATTATTATTCTCCTGAGAGTTAATCCACAACCCACTGAAGACAATGGAAAGCAGTCCCTTTGCTTCTACAGGCTGCACATCAGCTCGCTCAGCCACGCTGCTGGTTAAGTACACATTTAAGACATGAAAGCATCACTAACACCAGTCAGAGAGGGCAGACAGACACCCAACCCCAAACACAGCTTTGTGCTGGCTCCCCAGCCCACCCATGGATTTCTGTCAGCCACGAAGATTACGAGATCCCTCGTCTCACAGTGCTCATATTCAAATATTTTCAGCTCTTGCACATCAAGCCAAGCCTCTCAACAAACTGAGGGTTATTTTCCAGGGCCGTCTCCAACCTGGTGCAGCACTATCCAGACCAGAGAGTGAGGATTCTGCACCCTCCTGGGGACCAAATGGCTCGGGTTGCTCCTGGGAGAGCACCACAGGCATCTAGCAGCATCACCAGATTCATTAATTAAAGCCTTCATGGAGAGTCACAGGAAAGCAAAGAGAAAACCTTCCAAGTTTTGTCACTGCTTTTCACTTTTGCCCTGCTAAGAGGCCACACCAGCACGTTTTAAGGGAGTAGGGAATATGCACATTTCCACCCTGAATGCTTTCCTGGCCATGCTGCTCTCTTCAGAGCCACTTGTGTTCTACCAACCATCTTCAAGCAGAGAAACACAAGCTTCCTCCTTCAAATACAAAGACCAGCTGTCCCTCTATCTGAAATATACTTTCTTCTGACTTTTCCTATTATGTAAAAAAGGTGCAAGGAAATATTTGAAAGGCAGCAAATTAAAGACTTATAAAGGGAAAACTTAATCATCCCATGCAAAGCAAAGCCCAGGAGCCTTGATTCATGGCCCGGAAAATTTAGAAAAATTCTTTAAAAGACAGAATATTTATATCAACAAGCGCATTCAGATTTATAGCAGCAGGAAGAAAAGAAGAGGGGAACAGTATGCAGCAATGCTTGGAAGGGATATAAATCTGCCTGCTTCAAGAGCAATTTAAGCTCTGAACTTATATATAAATATAACAGTTGGAAATGTTCTGTGTCAACACAGTTACTCCCTTCCCTCAGTTGGTTTTATTTCTCCTTCAAACACCATGCAGCAGTGCCCTCCTTTCTCCCTGCAGGTCCCTGCAGATGCTCCCACCTGCCCTGGGGATCTGGGGGAGCCCAGCTCCAAAGCCCAGTGCTGGCCCAGGACACCCCAAGCTCAGCCCTGCAGCGGTTTCAAGCTGCGCCTGCCACCAGCACCTCAGCAAACAGCACATAGCTGTTACACAAGGCTGTGTACCTGCAGATGCAACTTTCCAGAAAATTCAGCAGCACTGCAATGAAAGGATCGTTTTCAAAGCTTCAAATCCAGGTGCTTAGAGTTAATTAAGTCCATTATTTGACTTCAAAGGGAAAAAATACATTAAAAAAAATCAAAACGAAAATAATTTTCTTTCCACAGCTAAAGCGCTACAAAATCCATTTTATCTTTACATATCCACATCCTCTTTACAATGCTTTTTGAATGCTGGGCATGAAATCCTATTAATTTATAGGTACTATTAAAGGCATCTGAATTTAATATTCAAATGGCCAAGCCTTTTTTTCCCCCTTTTTGTATCTTAGCAGAAAGCAAAAGCCCCTCTCGTTAAATGTGCCTAGTGAAAAACACAGCTAAGCAAGGCCAGCATCCATCTAGCACTTGCCAGGATGGTTAAACATCTATGACAATGTTCCTTGAACCCTAAAAACTCACATCATCTCTGCCTTAAGCACCTCCTTTCTTGTGCCATGCAGTTGATTATCCTCTGTTCCATGGAAGCCAAGCCACATCCCAGAACCTCCTCCAAGCTCTCTAACCAAGAGGTCCAGGTTTCCACATCACTCTGTGGCTCAGCTGCTCCATACCATGGATCAGCCCTTCCTCCCTCCCAAGAAAAGCTGAATCTCCCCTTCCCAGCTGAGCACCATGACTGAATTCCCCTTGACCCATGGATCCTACATTCCTGTATTATCCAGTGACTGCGCAATTCTTGAGGGAAGATAGGAGAAGGAATCCATAAATCTTCAATTTTTCTCAGAAAATGTAAGAATGCTGCAGGCAAACTTTCCACTGATATTTGAGTTGCTTCATTGAAAGCAACTGTGTGTTTTCCTCAGACAGTTGTTCTACATTGTAAGGTCACTAAAACAACAGTACTCTTGAATTTTAAGATTTGTCCTACCACACATAGCCATTCCCCCTTCTTCTCTCTCCTCAGCACCAACATCCCTTTATCTTACTTGTCTCTCAATAACATGAAAGAAAACAAGGCATAGGAGAAAAAGCACCTACATTGTCCCATCCATGAATCAGCCTGGCAGGATATAATTCTCACAAGGCAAGGAAGGGGGAAAAATTCAGCTGTTGGCAAATTTTCAGCAGCCAATATTCCTTAGAAACATATAGATTTGATTAAAAACGTTTGTTTTCTGTCCAAATCTGGTAGGAGAAAATGAATGGTGCTCTTTGTTAGCCATCAATCTTCCCTATTTGTCCATGTGCCAGATGGCACCGCACTTCATAGGAGGAAGAACAATAAGCAAAGAGTCAGTTGTGCAGTAAGTTTGCTTATAATCATTTAATCTCAAACAAGCAAAAGGAGAATAAGGATGGAAAGATGTAAAGAATAATACTAACTCAGCACTCATTCACTTTATTTCTTTCTTTATAAATAAACCCCCACTCTTGACACTGCTAATTATTGACATCTCTGAAATTTTTATTCCCCCCAATGGATTTTGCATTTTTAAGAGAGTTTCAAATGGAGCGTGACCAACTTGTTATTAAACAGCAAAATGGAAATATTTGTAACCTGCAAGGGCAGCCTGACTCCCTTGGCACTGACAAATGCCCCTTCCCCAGCCCCAAGAGCTTTCTTGCTGCACAACTGAGAGAGCAAGCGGGTGGGAGAGGAGCCGCGAGCAAGGACGGGAGCCAGGAACCCACCCCAGCCCCGCCATTTCCCTTAAAACCAAATCCAATCACAGGTTTGGTTTGTCAAGAGGTCTGTTCAAAACAAACAACCAGCATCTTTCACTTTCTAAGAGAGAACTTAACGTGTAAGTCACCGAGACGCCGAGGAGGAACCCCACGGTGCCATTTCACAGAGTCACACTTCAGAGCAGAGCTGCGCCTCGAGATTTGATACCACTCAACAGCATCTGCTGGTATTGTGCCAATAGCATATGCTGGGAGCAGATATGGATTCCAATGCCAGCAACAATATATATTTTAAACCCAGCTACAGAACAACAGAGCAAGGGGAGCAGCGAGGCCTCTCGAGTGCAAAGCAGAGCCTGCATGAACTCCCACAGCCACACTCAAACCCAAAATTTAGCTGCAGGTCCGTGATTAACGGGGAAGCAGTGCCATGGAACAACTACATCAGATCAGACCCGAGGAGTTCAGAGGGAGTGGAACCTAAAGGGGTCTGCCTGAGCACAGGCTGCAGGAGAGCAGGAAATTCCCTGGCTCTCACCACCAGGATGCACAACTGGCTGCCTCTGCTGTTTATAGAGCCACAGAGCCCCATTCCCATGCTGCAAAATACCCATTTCTAGACCTGCTGCAAAATACCACCGAGGGGATGGTAAAGCCAGTCAGCACACTGAGCTGGGGAACAGCTCAAAGCTCACTGAACCAGCTCTCAAGCGTGCAGAGAAGCATTTTGGTTTTGCTCTTTAGGTACCACAAAGATGACACAAGCTGAACCAGGGGTTCTCATGTCTTTGCAAAGTGTTGGACATACACTCTCTCACTATGAGGATCTCGTTCAGTCATCCATATATTAAAGAAAAAGAAAATTAAAGTAAAATTAAATAAAATAAAGCCTTGAAAATTTTGGCCCTGTCATCCCTGGCAGATGAAATAATCCTAGGGGAAACATTATTGCCTCAGCTCTAACAGATCGGATTTAGACAGCCAGGATTCATTCGTTTGGCTCTGCTGTTGACCTACTGCTTGAGCCTATTCATCTCCCCTCTGTACTTCTGTTTGCTCATCTGCAAAATGAGCAAGATACTAATCTCCTGTTCAAAGCATTTTAAAACTGTGGATGGAATAGCTAAGTGCTGCTGGTGTGAAGAATCACATCACTTGCAACCTTTTTTCCAGCTGTTAAGTAGTTAATTGCTCGATCTGAAGTGATCAGATGGTTTCCTTCTCTAACCAGTCCTTTCTATCAAACTGAGATCTTTTGACATATCGCTGAAAACATCTTGCGGAATTAATGGTCTAATTTCTCTACCAAATGTATTCATTCCTCATCTGACAGTTTGGTGAGGTACAAAGCCAGGCAGGGAAAGAAGCTCGGGAAAAAAAGAAAAACCCCAAACAAACCCACAGAAACCAACTCACCTGGGCACCAAAATGTCAAGAGAAATTACAGCTGCCTAATACATTAAAGATAACAGCAACAGCCCCATGGTTACTGCATTATCCAGCACCAAACAATTTCATGCTCTGCAACTACATCGTGGAAAAAAAAAGTCACAGTGAGCCTTGGCAACATCTTAAGTGGAACAAAGTGAAAACCAGCCTGAGCTTCAACACGGGAGCTGTTCCCGTTCAAAGTAACTTAATCTCCTAATACGGCTGTGTACTTTAAATGCACAGGAGGAAGGAGCTTTGAGGCATTATCTGCTGCAGGCAGAGGATCTGGGGTAAGCAATACTGGCTGTTGCTGCTCAGCTCAGTGCCAAGCACAGGGCCCGGTCAAGGCTGGCAACAGCTGGATAAAGTAAACTATATACTGAGGGTCAGCATTTTGTGCTGTCTTATATAGGCTAAAGTAAATTGTTCTGATTGGTATGGACCCCACATTTTAGGGATGCAAACTTTGACCCAGCTACGAGGCTCGCTGCACAGCCACGGCGAGTAGGTGCACTCAGTAAAAACACAGAGAGACAGCACTGCTGGGTTTAAATGTCTTTTAAATTAAAAAGGCAGAACAGATGCAAGTGTCAGAGGTAGGTTTCTTAGTGTTGCTGAAAACCTTGGAAAGGGAGATTAACCTGTGAAACATCAAAGCTGAGAAGTGTATTTAAGTCCCAATCTCACACACATAATCAACTTCTCTCTAGTCTATTGAGTCTGAAACTGAGCACTGCTCAACACAGATTGTGAGAGAGATTCAGTTTCCCAAGATACCACCTCATTTGCTGTCCTCACACCAACAAAGCAGCAGCATCTCAGGCTTTCACACTAGTTGCTAGCGTTCCCACAAAGGAGAAACTTTTTTTCTTTTTTATACTAATTTCATTTTAATAAGCTCAGTTCCCATTTCAGTTTCTCTGCAAGACACAAAGTTATCACAGGAGGCCTGATAAATTATGCACCTTTAAGGATAAGGTGAACTTTAGACTAAAAAAAAAAAGAAAAAAAAATCTTAAGCCAAGATAAAGCGTTTTGCAGAGCAGAACTGCTGAAGACATTTCATGTTACAGTGGGACCCCTCCCTCCTCCTGGAGCGTGAAAAGGAAAGTATCAAAGAGTGACAAACAGAGAAGAAAGGGAGTGTGCCTATCAGGCTGTCAATCTGCCAATAAATCCCGGCGCTCTGCTAATGCCTTCAGTTCCCCGACAAGTCTCACACTGTTTAAAGACACTGTGATGTGCACTCTGAAGAATTCTAGGAGGTGGAAGCAAAGCCCAAGGCCTTTATGCTTAACTGTTGAGGAAGAAAAGGGAAGAGAAGAAAACCCTCAGCCATGAGGATTTAAGAGACTGCAGTGCTGAAGTGCACCTGCAGCCTCTCCCATTTATCACCTGCCTCTATAATTTATAGATTTGCACTTCATGCTGATTCCCAGCCTGACATGGGAATACCTGTGCATAGCACAGGCCGAAGGAGTCAGAGAATCACACCTGCCTGCCTAATATTCACTAGCTTCTGAAAAAAGACGTAAAAAAAGCGAGCATTGCACCACAAATTAAAAATTCAGGTTTACTTTTTTCTTGAGCAGAACAAAATGCATCAGATCCCAAAACACTGAGCCCTGGGGGTGAAACTCTGCCTCATCCAGCTGACAGAGCTGGAAGCTGGCTTCAAAAGCAGCACAGCTCATCAGAGCAATTTCCACCAAACCCACACCGCAGCATTCCTGCTGTTCATCTTTATCACCACAACCGGCTCACAGTGCCCAGCGGGGTCAAGACCTTGCTGCCTTTTTTTGTTCCATAAGACTTTTCATGCTTCTTCCTAAGACTTAGCAGCCTGCTCCATGGTGAGCCGGGCACCTGGCTCTGCAGGGGTGGATTAATAATCACAATAACATATTTGTAAGGCTGGCTGAATGAACCATGTCTCCCCAAACTCCAGCTCCTTGCATTTTCCATTTTAAATTCCAAAAATATTTCAGTTCAGTCTTCCACAGCATATGTTAAGTACAGCACATGCTATTACTTTTGTTCCTTACCCTTACCTTTTAAGAACCTTCCAAAATATTTCTGATTTTTAATTAACTTTTGGGTTTTAATTGATTTTTAAGTTGTACTTATTTTAGATAGTATTTATTTGATTATTATTTAATTTTAAATTTTATTTGTTTGGGCTTTTTTAAAAATTTCTTTACATTTTTTAAAGCTGGTCATTGACAGCCACCATGTACAACCCAGGCTGTTTAAAACATGGACCATGCTGTGGTTTCTGCCCACTGCAGTCAGCACTGCTGGAATGTTCTCCAAGCACAATCCAAGTTTTCCCATGGAAAGTCTCCAGGGCAAGAAAAGCCAGGCAGAAATCAAACACCATTACAGCTGGACCCTTTGATAGTTGCACGCTGTATCAAAGCCAAAGAACAATTCATTTAAAAATACTCACTATGGGCTATTTTTAAATTAAATTTTAAATTTATAAAGCCACAGTGAGAAATTGAGATTTCTATTTTATGAGGTGTTTTTTAAATCGTGGAAGTTGGGGAGGGGTGGGGAGAAGAAATTTCTCCATTTTGATAAGGATACAATTGCAACTGCCAGCAATGCATTGCATTTGTCTGATGAGTCTCAGAGCAACCCTTAACCACCCTGCCCTTCTTGACATTGATGGATTGTGTAATTCCAGGAAGTAAAATATAATTATGGAGACAGATGAACAGACACCCAAGAAACAGCATTAAAAGGTATTGCATAGGCATAAAAAGCAATATTTCATATATAACATTATTAAAACTAAGGAAATGTTATCTAAGAAAGTGTTATCTGCATAAAGACTCTCTGCCTATTTAAACTCAAAAGGAATAGATGGAATTTTGTTCCATGTATGGTCTACACCAAATTTATTTATACAGTCATTTGAGAGCAGTATTTTAAGATATCTGTATCATTATGCAGACACACTGTATGAACTTCAAAAATATAATACATAGCAAAGCTTTCAGAATTCCTCTCTTCCCCCCTAGCCAACCTCAGAACACCTTCTGCATTACCTCTCCGAATAGGTGATCAGGCTCTGATTTCCATGAGGGCAGATGAAGTCTTGAGAAAGCAGGAAATCCCAGGGGAGTACATCTCAGGCTACAGACACTTCCCAAAGGTAATTCCTGAACTGATTTCTAAGTGATGGCACACATTCTTTGGCAAGGCAGAGCAAAATATTTCCCGCATGCATGAACTGCTGGGAGCCACCACCAGCCTGCTGCTGCTCACTGTGACCTATTCAGTTTGCCAACCTTTCATCCCAGGCTGTGAGCACTTTAAAACAGACAGTATTTGTTGCTCTTTTCCATTCCTTAACACAATAGGACTAATCCTTGTTCAACATTTAAGGGTGCTTCCAACAGGAATAATCTCCTCCTCAAAGCACAGTTGATTTTTACCCTAGCACTGCAGTTGTTCACTGTGAGTAGAAAAAAAAAATTCCATTTTCTTACTAAAGCATTGGTCTATACAGCTGAATTACAAAGTGCATTTTGCTGTCTACATTTTTAATAGCCTTTAATAACTTACAGTGTAGAAGACCACTGAAGAAGGAAAAAAACTTTAAATAAAAAGACCCAAGCAGCAAACCAAGCAACATGCACATTTATCTTACATACACAGCCTCCCCCTTCAAATCGCTTAAGAAAAATGGTTTCTAGACAGATGGTGTTTTCCCTGTCTTGACTCCAGTTCAAACCTCTTTTTTGGAGAGACCAAGTTTTCCACTGAACTGCACATTATACACCAACAAAGAATAAATAGGCTAAATATAGCTTGCAGCCAAATCACTGCAGTCTTGCAACGCAGCATATTCCGGAGTCCTCTGAGGACAGCCAGCATGCTGGCAATGCAGCCTGCACTATGTTTAGGTCCTCCACTTTATAAATCATTACCTCCACATCAGTCAGTGCCATCCCCTGCAGAGCTCTCTTGAAGCACACTGCTCTCAAAAGCAGAAGCACTGGGATATGGAGCCATCCCTCTATAAGCTGCTGCCTCTTTTGTTATGTTCTCCCCATCAGCAGTGACTCAAATCCATTATCCCACCACTGCTCTGCAGTGAGCTGCACAGAGTGGCTGCTAGGGCTCTACACCATCAGGGGATGCCCATCCTCTTTAGAGCACACAGCCCACTGATGGTGTGAAGAGCTGAATCTGGGGGAGGCAGCTGCTGATGATTTCACCTCTCAAAGCACCTGGGAAATGACAGCTGAGGCTGTCAGACACCAAGGATCAGCACTGCCGCTGAGAACTGAAGAGAAATCCCAAAACAACCGCAACGCACACCCAGAAACATCGTCCAGGGGAAACGCTGGAGTGTCCGTGCACTTTTTGTGATGCTCCCCAAGAGGTGAGCATTTCTTTCCTCTCCCCTTAGGAAGCACTGCTGAATTTGTGGTTTTCCAACCTCGGCTGTCTCTTCAGTGTGTGGCAGCTTGTCTAAAGCACAGGTCACATTACACCATGCAAAGCACAGCACTTCTGCTCCACAAACAGCAAACTGTGACATTCAGAGGTTTGGCCCCCTCCTCATCCCTTCAGGACCAAGGGTCGTTGTTGTTTGCTGTTCTTTTTTTTTTTTGTGGGAAGCAGTTTGTTACCTGACGCACTGGGAGCCACCTGACCCCAGGTGAGCTGCTGCCTGTCTACACATTTATTTATTTATATTTTATTTTGGCAGGCGAGCTCCCTATCGTAATGGCAACGCAGGAAACGCTTATTGCTTCACATGTTTACAAACAGCCCCTTCAGATCTCCCTTCCCTCTCTGTCCCCTGAGGTAATATGTATTGTAATAAATTCGTAATTCACATTAGGATGATTTAAACAGCTTTGGAGTGGCATGTTTTAGTGCCTTGATTCAATTGTCTGCCTCTCACACTGACAGCCCCGCTCGCTGCAGCTCCCGGGCGGTGGGAGCTGCTCCCGCCTGCACACGGGGATAAAAACGCAGGCAGAGTCACACCTTCCAAGAGAGCAATCAGCAACAACTTCATGCAAGCCTTCACCAAGGAGATGGGATAAGCACTGCTGTCTCGCCTGAGGCACGTTGGGGCTATAAAGCTTTCTGTTTGGGGCTGCTTTTGGGCAGTGACATCCAGGAGTAGTTTCTCACCACATTTAATGTGAATTCCTACCACCCTGGCAAAAAATCCTAGCAGGTGTATCACCAGCAAGCCTCCTTCAGTCCATACACCATCTTGCAAGATGTTTGTAAAGGAAGGAAGGCTGGGTTGCCACGAGGGAGAAGGAGATAAAACTCTGTCAGAGGGAAATGCCCAGGAGTCCCTCTCTTTGTTTAAGGATCTTGAGCAATGAAAATCCACTGACAAAACACCAGCACTTCTGCTGTTGCCACAACAAAAGGAAATTGTCCTACAATGTGACAGCAAAAGTCGGCTTTTGAATATTGTAACGACTGCCTCGAAAGGTAAACAGCTGCATGTAAGTACATAATGGATCTGGGATAACTGCTTAGCATTTTCACCTTGCACCAACCCCAAACCACTCTTTAAGTACTCACCAGCTGTTAGTCGCTGCCTGCTTTCCCTACAGATGCAAGAATATGCAGATGAACAACAAAAGAATAAAAATCAATGTCACCGCTTCGCTTTGATGTTTTTAAAACTGCAAAACTTAGTACACATCCTTTCTATATTCATGATGCAACTTTTGTAAGCCATGCTGGTGGAAGTATCAAAGCATCAGCAATTACAGGTATGACAAGAAAACCATTATAAAAGGGTCACACTGTGATTAAAGCAAGCATATTTTGCTATTACAATCCGGATGTCTTTTTTTGTTATCTTTACTAGAATGCACCTAATTAAAAACAAACAAAAAAAAGGTTTGTTTTCTTTTTCTAGCACCCAACACAGAAGATGCTGGAAAGATTTCTTCCATATGGCTGGACTAGATGTTGAAAGTCTTTTCCCACCTAAACCACGTTATGATACCTACTTGAGGACACCACATCAACTGTGAGGATCCCTGGTACTTGGGGTTAGAAGTGCTTTTTTTCCTATATCAGCCAAAGTAATCCATTCCACCTTCAAAATCACAGAGGAACACGAGGGACTGTCCCATGCTGAACCCAGCCATGGCTACTGTTTGACTAACAGAGGTTTGTGTGGCAGCTCCTCATCCTGAAGCAGCAGCTTGCCCTGGAATTACCATCCTTGGCTATTCTACCACCTGCACACATTTCAGGGGCCTATTCTTACCTGCATTCACTTGGTTTTTGTCCTAGCTGCCATCTCACAGCCAAGTGGAGATACTGCCTAGTGGTTTTTGCTGTCTTTCCCATATCTCTCCTATCCCAGAGGATTAACCATCTCTGATCAATTATCACCAGTATCTTTTGCTGTCTTTGCCTGTATCATAATTCCTCACTTTGTTTCTGTTTCCAGGCTCTAATCACAGAGTCTGCTTGCTATTATGTTTTACCCTATTTCTGTTACACTTCTGCTCCAGTCCGGATCAAACTAATTTTAAACAGCAATAGCAACAAAATTACTTATTGTACTGCAATCAGCCAACTACACAAAGATAAAACTAATCATTTAATAAGTCATCCTAGGGATTTTTTTTTCATCTGTAGCAAAGGGCAGTAAGACATGAGATCACCAATTAATTGGACTCTAAGACATCTTCATCTTTGCCCCTCTTCTTTCAACCATAGAAGTGATGTTTTCCACTGTCTCACAAATTGCTAAATCCAGCTGTCTTCAGAATAATTTCAATTACAGAATTCCTCTTTTCTCCATTACGACCCTTAGAGAGTTGAAGCACATCATACTTGAAAACACCAAGATGTGACACACTTGGATTCCATTAATGCTGCATAAAATGTGGCCTCGACATTTTTTCTTCCCCCTGGTTCCAGAGTCGAGCCTGGAAAACACAAGAGACTGCCCTGCCAGGGAAGCAAAGCACCTGCAGCAACAATAACTCAGCTCCAGCCCTCATACTCAACATCCCTCCAACCACTGCATGCACCTTACACTTCCTTCAACAAGTGAATATTTAGGAATATACAGAAGCCAGTATTAAGTATCTCAGGCCACAGCACTTTCGAAGCCTCAAAGTCTGGTGAAAACAAACAAAAATAGTCTTTAGAACAGTGACAAGCTTTTCATCCCTGTATCTCAGAAAATGCAAGAGCTTAGACAGGGTAGATACTGTATTTTAGCACAATACTCCAAACCTCACAGCAGGCTGTCAAACCATATCAGTACAGCTCTGTCTTATAACTCATTTGGGATGCACTCCTCAAAAATTCAAACCTCAGAACATATGTGCCCATTGCAATAGGGCATAAAATAAAATTTGAAAAAAAGAAAAATCATCAGAAAAGTCAACAACAGTTTATAAAGAAGGATTATGGATGCAAAGAGATTTGCATCTGATATATAACCAAATCCCAGTGATCTGGATTAAGGCAGGAAAGCCTCCTCTAGATACCCAGAAAGCCAAGGGGGAAAAAAAGAACAATTAAAAATTCTACAGGGGCATAATTTAGCCCCTAATGCAAAGCACGGTCTCATTATTCCAGAATGAAATTCAGTGGACATAATGCTTCCCACAGTTTGAAAAAAGGTGCCTGGAAATGCCAGGAAATGAGAATCAGTTTATGCAAAGAAAATTAAGGAGATTATGTGAGGTTGGAGAAAAAGGATAGGCTGCACAGCCCTTTCTCCTTCCACCTTCTGGCATCTTTCATTCCCAGGAAACCAAGCCACAGCAGTGCCGAGGCTGGGGAAGAAATGGCAATAAATCATTCACACTGGAGCACTTCCCCACAAATTCCAGCTTTACTCAAAAGCTGCATGTTAGCCAATTTCTCCACTAATAATTCAGTTCTGGTCAAAGGCATGAGGTGCCCAGCAGAAGGAGGGCTGGGACCCACAACCCTCCGAGCACTTGGCTGGCAGCAGAGCCCAACCTGAGCTGAGCTCTGCTAAGGAAACATAATGGCACTCACCACCATCAGCTCCCACAGCAAAGGGATGTTTTAATTAACACAGTGTCACGCAATAGAGGAAAAGCATATTTCGACCCGGATTAGCATATGCTTCACTTAACGATAATCGCCGCATTCACAAAGAGCCTGACAGCTAAAGTGTACATGGAGCTGGGTCTAAACACGTTTCTGACACCAGCAAAAAAGGTATGAATTAAGAAAAATATTGTCTCTAGCTGACTGTAGTGACTTTTAAAATCATGTTGCTGTTCCCATATCCTATGGAGAAGAGCTCTCCTATCCAACTCTCATGGTGCAGACCAAGACCAATCCTGACTTCCCTTTAACAAACTGTATATGCTCTGTGACAACTGGGGATTTTTTGTTTCCTAAGCAGAATAAAACTAGTTCCATCTGCACTTTAATGAGGAAAAGACTGCAGAGCTGGTATCCAAGGATGCCAGTGGTGACTTTTTAAAGATACAAAGTCCTTCAAGCTCCTGCAACTTCTCCAGTGCCTGAAGAGGGGTAAGCTGTACAGGGCAGCTGAAGCAAACCTGAGCAGCCTGAGTTCCAAATGCTCCCCTCTTCTTGACATAGCACTCGGTTACCAAACAATTCGTGAGCACACAGTGAACTTACAGAAAGGAAATACACTTATTTTCTGCTTGGCTAAATAGTGAACTAGAGAAGAGTTAGAAGTTATTTGATAATGGCAGAAACCAGTGCAGTTCTTAATCACCAGTGGTAAAAGGTAGCTAAGTAAGCATCTTAAACAAGGAAATTCCCAATTCCTTGCGAAAGACGGGAAAATAAAAAAAAAGAATCAATCACAAGCTGTCGTGCTATCCCATTGTTCAGCACTGTTAGCATTAGGAAACAGTCAGAGGGGATTAAGGCAGCAGAGAACGTGCAGTAGTTCCTGACTGCTAAGCAAATGCAGGCTGCCTGGTAACACATGGCACAGGGCTGTGATTAATCATTACGATGCGACAGAAGGCGAACCACGGTGAGATAATGTCAGGAGCTGAACTGTGCCCTGCCTCTAATGACAAGTTGCTTATCCTACCACACTCCACATTTGTATGACTAAGAAAGCATCCCCAGCTTGCCTCAGTGCCTTCTGACCCATGGCCAAAGCCTGGAGGATGCAGCCAGGGTGAGGGGGCAGGTAAAACACTCAGGGTTCAATCCTTGCAGGTCTAAAAGCATCTTTGATGGGACCTGGTGTGAAGTGTTTCTCCAGGAAACCACTGAAAACCCTTGCCTTTCACCAAAGGAGCTCCTCTTCATTTACAGTAACAATATTTTTCTAGATAGACTACAATCAGTGGCAGCCTGTGGTGAAAGCAAAACTGATATTTTTTACTTCTTTGTATCAAGAAGGAAGCTAAGCCTCAGAACTTCCAGGAACCAACATCCACTTCCACAAAATACCTTGCAAAACAATTTTCCCTGATATCACTGAAACTAAAATTCAAGTGAAAACTGTCAGGTGGTTTGATCTATTCCCAGAATTCGTTTGGGTCTTAAGCACAAGAAAACTCAAAAGCTGTATACCATCAGCAAGGAAAGGAAGGAAAACCTACTGCATCCTTCATTGTGCCCACTGCCATGGGCTATTAGTGCAGTTCTACTTTGCATTAAACAGTATTTCATGGGAATAATTATTTATTAAGGGTATGGACAATAGCATTGATTGTTACAAGTTTGATTGATTAAACAGACAAATTGGCACAGTTTCTCCCTCCCTGCCTGCCATATGTTTCTTCTTAAACATCTGGCAGAGTCTTTGTTTTTCCTTGAGTAACCTAACAGGTGTTGAACCAAATCCTCAATGCTTCAGTTTTCCCATTGGAAGCAGATGGGTGGAGGAGACACAAGAATATTGCATTTCCAACATCTCTCCTTCCTTCTCCACTGTGGTGGCCTCACTAATAGCCTGAGGTTAAAAATAGCAGAGAGAGTTTCAGATTCATCATTAATGTGATCTTTTGATGTGGAGAAGACTCTTTACATTGAGACAAGGAAGTCAGACCTCTCTCCATTGATGCAGCTTTCCCCTGCTCCTTTTCACAGCACAAAGGATTAAAAAAAAAAACCAAACTTTTATATCAGTCCTTCATATTGCTGTCATCAAAAATGTTTAACATTCTGCTTCCCATCTGAAGGGGGTTATTTGTACCTTGTTCTTGGGTGCCTCCAAAACACAGTCTCCTCTCTTCTGCTGCTGAAGTCACTGAGTGCCACAGTCAAGCTCTCGCTTGAAGTCCTACGTTGGGCACTGCACCAAATTTGTAATTCAAGCTGAAAGCACAGAGACACAGGTGCCTAACACCGAGAGGGCACTCTTTATTTTGAAAAAAATGCAGCACCACTTTAGCTAATTAGGTCTTATCTGTTTAAAGCTACAGGATAGTTTGATAACAATTAGGAAGGACTCCCAACAGGCTGCTGGGATCAAAGGCCTTTTCTGCTACGACGTTTAACAAGAAAATTAACACTTTTGCCAAGTAATTTGCACATGCTGCCAAAGTTGTTTTAACTTGCAGTAATATTTTAGTTTTAAATATGTACCTGCAGAGATGCTACTTTAATTCAAGTGTTCTGTGTGCCAGCTACAGGCTCCCTACCACACCACCAGCTCCCATTTACTGGTGGAGGGGAGCTTTCACCAACAGGAAAACTGAAGTGCTTGCTTCTAAGTCACTTCAAAAGAAAAAATAAACAAAAAAATAGTCTGGAGGCAAAAATTCCCTCACCATTTTTTAATTCATGGAAACTATTTCCAAAAGACTACCTGTGGGATCCCAACCCTTAATGTCACAAAGACTAATGAGAACTGTGGTGCCAAGATGCCATGCATGCTTGGAAAATTCCAACTGGACTCTTTTGATAGGTTTTTAATATTTGAGACTGGGGAGCAAGCACGGCTCCAGAGAGTTGTAATGATGAATGGCTGAGGGACAGTGAATATAATGAGGGAAAACACAAACTGAACAGCTGTATTTCATAAAGAAACAATAAAACCATGCATAGCAGTTTTTCTTTTTTAATTCAGTGCAATGTTTAAAGAGACATTCTGATACCCAGTAAATTATGCTCACATATCCTCTGCTGATTACTCTTTAATAAGATCAAGCTTCCAGCAAAGTACAGTACTTGTCTCCTGGCTCCCTGGGCTGCAGGGCAAGGCTGAGCACCAGCACTCCCAGTCAGGCTCTGGTGTTTCTTTATTTAAATCCATCCTGCTGTACCCTGCACCATGGGCATGCCACAGCCACTGCCCTTTGTGCTTCTAAACAAACTGCAGGATCGATCCTTCAAGGAAGCCTTTCCCCAGCTGCTGCTGGGCACAGATGATTCATTCATTCAGCATTACTCAGCTCAGGTTAGCAGCCAAGAAGCCAGTTTATTGAGTGCACCAACTCAAAGCCGAAATTACATTTATTTCTTACAGTAAATCAAGAGCAGACCAAACTAAGAGAGACAACAGGACTGTTGCTGAAGCCAAGCAGTGAAATTTGGAGCACGGGGGACAGCCTGACACTGCTTTACTTCAATTTTCTTCCAAAAGGAGGGCAGTGATGGCTTTCATTGGGTGGTGATGACCAATGCTGAACACAACAGTGGCCTCCAGCCTTCACCACTACCTCACCCACAGCTATGGCATTACCCACCCAGCTTTTGCACAGACCAGGCTGCCTAGACACAAAGGTTTCAGCTACCCATTGATCCTAATTAGACACCGCTCCTATTTCTTTGGAACATTCCATCAGTGACCCTGTGACACCAACAGCCCTGAGCCAGCAGCTCAGGAGAGCAGGAGGGCAACATCTGCAGCACATCAATTTAAAGAGGGAAGATGAAGTGCCATCCTTGGATCTGAAGGCAAAGGGAAAACTGTTTTTAAATCTGGAACCACTAAATCCAGCCTCTCACCATGCAAACGTACCACTTTCATGGACTAGACACTGGCAAAAAGCACTTTACTTTTACTAGCACTCCTTTTGTTCTCTTTAGTAACTCAGCCACATCAGTCAGGGACCCACTGCAGCACTGAGCAAAAATACCCAGGTCACAGCAAGACGCCTGTGAGTCAGTGAGGCACTCCCTGTGTCAGAGCCCCGAGCCTGCTGGTTGGAGCTGCAGAGGTACAACCAGCACAGAACCACATCCTGCCCTGCAGCAAACCCCACGGCCCTGCCACAGCCCCGGCCCCTGCTGCCAGCAACCAGCTCTCAAAGCCACCTCCAGCCCTTCAAAGAAAGCTCCAAGTTTTCTACCCCTTTTAATTAGAGCTCATAAAGTGCACCAGGTTCTCAAGTTTTTAATCACATAAGCTTTGTGAATTTATTAGCACGACAGCAGACAGCATCAGACAGCATGAGAAAAGGAATTAAGAGTATTTGCAATCCTTTTGCTACTTCTGTTCAAATGTTGATCGTTACATGCCGAGAGACTCACAGGGTTCAGCATTACCATGTTACAGGAGCCACTGTTCTCTCAAATCAAAGGCTAAAGGCTTAAATCAAAATCAGAGAGTGAGGTGCTATAAAAAGGTTGGGAAAAAAAAATAGTTTCTGACAAGTTCTAAGCAGACACAGCCAGCAAAGAATAAGGAGACATCATTAGCTGTCACGTATTTCTCATTTGACCTCAGGCAAATTGTTTAGATTTTACAGATAGGAAATTGAGGCAAAAAGTAACTGATAATACCAACTGCAGCCAGAGCTCCCAAGCTCCAAGCCTTAGCCAATACACTCCGTTTCTAAAAATGAAAAATAACATTTCAGTCAAGTAGTTACTCATATTTTTGGATACAAAAGTATCAGCTGATTAGTCAGGGTAACTCTTGAACTGTAAACCAGTGTTTTATTAGAAGAATCTTTTTCCTGACATTAATTATTAAACTGGACACACTAACCAAAAGCAGTATCTTATTTCAGAAGCAATATTTAATATTGCACGTGAAGTGCAGGTACCTTCCCCAGTCCTTAACTACAGCAGCATCTCTGACAAAACCAGTGCACATCAATCTGCTCTTATACAGGAAAAGCTGCATTCTAGATTTGGCTCAATACACACATCAGGAGACAGACTCAAATCACCAGAAACCTCACTCTTCAGATGGCTTGTTGGATTTCTGAGACTGAAGAGCTTTTTCTGGCTCATACATGTAGTAAGCAAAGTATAGCCAGGAAATTACTCACTTTTGAGGACAGGTCTTTTTTAACCCAAGCCAGAGGAGGTCTGGAGCCTTATTTCAGATGACAAGCAATTAAAAACCAAACCAACCCTTCCCCAACAGCTGCAAGAAGCGAACCCCAGAGCACAGTAACTGGAGCCAGTTTTGCAAGATACTTCCTGAACGGTGGAAATTTGGCTGCATTCCCAACCTGAATTTTTCCCCAACTGCTCACATGATAACTGCAGGGACAGCAAGACAGGTGCCCCCACCTTTGCAGAAAAAGGTCATCTTCTACCCCTTGTACAGAGATACTTAATTTAGTAAATTCACTCTACTGCAGTTTTCTCTCACTTCCCTCAGACAGTTCCCAACAGTTTCTGTGTTACAGAAAATATCTCCTGTAGCCCTTCAAAATTAAGGATGTGATACAGGTGTTAATTACTGTCACAGGTGGCTAACATGGGTCCAGATAACACCACCACGGGGCAGACACAGAGGTCACCTGCTGCAGTGGTCACAGGCTCTCCAGAGCAAAGATTAGAGTCAGTCAGACTAGGACAAAGGTTGTCCAAAGTTAGTTTGATTGACATTCTCCTTAAAAACCCTGGCTTAATACCAGTGTTGAAAATAGCTTGGATTAACACAGCAGAACTGTTCAATCAGGTACTGATGGTAACAAAAAAGTCACCAGAAACATTAGCTGAGAGTAAGAAGATAAACTTCTGGGAAATACATCAAATTCAGAAGGCTCATTTCCATTTCTAACAAAAATAATTCACAGGGTAAGGAACACTCAGGTGCAGCCAAGTCTCACTGACTTTCCAAGCCTAGGGGTGGAGATTGAGAAATCAGATTCAGCAGCAGGATCTAGCAGCACGAGATTTTGAACCTCACCTTCCACTGACAGGGAAAGGGGAAAGCCACACAGAAAACAGACTTTAAGAACAAAAAGGCAGCGGGGGATCCTCCTCTCCCTGCTGAGCACCTCTGCTTTCCTGGGTAACCAGAGCCATGAGAATCCCAAACAGCTCAAACTCTTCCCTGCTACACTCCCACACCGTTTTAGACAAGCGCCCTGTTACTGCTCCAAGAAATACAAGGAAGTTTTGTGAGCGTGAGAGCGGTGGCAGACAACGCAGTAAAGTGAAAAGCTGTTGCTGTGAGCCCTGGTGGACCCCTCAGCCTTCCCATTCGTGCCAGAAAAAGTAAGAGTTTAGACAAGCAACAAGCAAGCTTGGTGTGGCCATTAATCACGATCACCAGCAGAGCAGGTTCCACACCAGAGGGAGGATCGGCGAGGCAGAGGGGGAATTGCACTCGGAAAGAAAGGGACTGCCCAGGCCACAAAAGGTAAGCAAGAAGGCACAAGGCAACAGGAGTAAATGAAATACAAGTGTCAAGTGAAAAAGAAAGCTTAAAATGCCAAGCCCAACAGAAAGTATAAAAGCACATTCTGAGCAGGCAAGACCACAGAATTGTGCTTAAGGACTGCATGCCTTGTTTGCTGCTCGATACAGAAACACAGAGTGCAGCCCCACATTGAACCTGTGCAGCATTTCTTTAAAATGGCTCCCACTGCTTAATTCTACAGCCAAAATCTCACCACAGTTCTAATCCTTTTAAATGGTGGGGGATTTCTGCTTATCTTCTCTATCTAGAGATCAAACAATGCAGAAACAGGAGGGGAAAAAATTGAGTTTAGTTTGATTTAGCACTGGGATATTTTGTATTGAGCAACAAAGTAAACATGACATAGCTTTAAAATAAAATCCATAATGCTCTTCACTGCAAGCAACTTGGGAAGCCTCCTCTAGGCATTAATAGGAGCAAATGGATCTTGTTTTCTAGACCTTTCCCTTTATGGTTTCCCAGCTCAGGCTTACACGCCTTTAGGAAATCCCCGCTACAGACTTGGATAAAAGGTCTCATTTTCACACCGTTTTCCACCTAGAAATGGTGCTAGAACACAAACAAACCCATTCTGCTTATAGTTCTGAGCAACTTAGAAAGAGAAGCTCTGGTATAAAGAATACAATGCTGCCTGCCCAAGGCTGAGGCAGGCTGCAAAGGGGCAGGTTCCAGCACTGCTAATGGGAGTTTTATTGTGGACATTTTTGCTTCAGATGCAGTAGAAACAACCCCAAGGCTCTCCCCTTAAAACACTTTCAGATCTGTCAGTAACTTCTAGAGTGACTGGGTTTTTTTTTTGCACGGATCTCCTGTGCACTGAAATGTCAAAATTGAAAATAATTGAGACCACATGAAATAAGTAGGATTTAATAACAACTGTCAAGAGAACAAAATTAATAGTCTTCCATTTCCACACTTCTATAACGAAAACTTTAATTTCTGGAAGAGCAGAGCCTCCCTGGTGTATTCGATCTGCTTCATTAGTTGCCAGTTTGGAATCGATGTGATCAGCCCATGGCAGGTTCTGTTATTTAAAGATGTGAATCGACACAGCAGCCGATGGTCCTCGGATGGCTACAAGAACTCCAAGATCCCAGGCACAGGAAAACACACATTAAACTGCAACTCGACACACTTGTCTCGTGGGACATTTGGGTATTGCTCGTGACGCAAGCTCGGCTCAGCTGGACTTTGCCCACTGGCAGTTCAAAAGCCAACTGCCAAGTCACTCGTGAGGTTTATTGACACTGCAAACTGAACTGAAGTCTGATTTAGAAACACTGCTCAGCAAGTTTGGGGATACACTTTTAAGTAATTACACAAACAACACCGTAGACTCAATCTAAAATTCAGCTCCACAGTCCAAACAAGTTTGGTTTTTCTAAATGATGCAGTTCCAAGACTATGAGGACTTTGATGCAACTCAGCTGTGGGGGACAGCATGCCAACAAAGCACATCTGTCACTAATAAAAATAACAAAATGGAGCCTGGGTAAGGCCTATCTGTACTACTGCATCAACTTCCACTCATTCCTACCAAGTTAGACTATTAATAGCACCATCAATGCAGCAATAAATTAAATACTTTTAATAGCTGTAGAAGAAAGTTTACCAAACATGCAATGAGCTGTGCAAGGGCAGCTCTCATACACCAGAGCAGCAGAAAGAAGCCTTAGAAAACACATATATTGTGTGCTACTTACTCTCATGTGTTTCTTGCAATTAACACAGTTTCATTCATCACCAAAATCATCCTCACAATGATTTGGGAAGCTCCCTCTCCCCATTTCAGGGAAGAAAACAGGTATGAAGAGTGCAAAAAGACCGTGGGACGAAGGCATGGGAGGGGACAGCGATGGGCTGAGCGAGGTCAAAGCTCTGAGCCACAGGGCTGTCAGGAGGCTGCAGCAGCTAAAAATCACACCTCCGAGATCTGGCAGAAATAGAAATATCGAGGATGTTCTTGGAAAGCAGCAAACTTCCATGCACTTTACTGTGGTTGGAGTCAAAAGAGCTTGACATGTCTAACCTTTGGGAAAAAGGACCACATTCCTGACCTGCTCTCCCCTCTAACCCCAGCTGTGGGATCGGGAGAGACGAGGGAAGCAGGGATGTGCCTTCGCAGGAGGAGGTTGGGAATGGTACATTGCAACAGGAAGTCTTTCCCTTTGCTCAGCTCACACTGCAGACTGTCACACATAACCTAACACCACCTGAATTTGAGATCAATTTCTCATCCGCAGCTCTCCTCTGACATTTCAAATTCTTATTTTTTCATCTTGTGAAAAAGGCCAGTAATTGCACAAGGGAAACTCCTCAGCTGTGGGCATGGCAGGGAAATCAATTAAAATGTTCTAGTTTCATTTAGGGAAAAAGGGTCATTCTGCTTTAAACACCTTAACACAGGAGTGAATGCAGAAACCAAAGTAAACCCAGCAGGACAGACCACTGCAGTTAGGAAGTGCTGACAGCACAATGCAGCTGCTGCCAGCCAAAGCACTCATAACTAAAATTTCTTTTCTTGTAAAGAGGTTTGGTAGCACACAAATCCACAAAACATCACTTTCTGCATCCATAAGAAATTTTTTTTGCATCTCTCAGCCAAATTCCCAAGTTCCCCCATCAGACTGATTCATATACAGTAAACCTAAACAGATTGAGAATCATGCCTGGCAATTTCACTTCCTTCCCAGTTTCTATCCCTTATGATATTCTTACTTCACTAGAAATACCACGTCTCTCAGACATGCTTCTACCAATTTAGCTTCTTCACCATAAACTGCAAGCAAAGAAGCACATTCACCCTCACCTGAAAGCAGAAATATGCTGCCAGAGCAGGTGATAGTGGAGTTTCGTTTGGTTTATGTGCACACATGTGTGACCAGGCCATAAACAAGAGATAGGGTTCCAACCTCTGGGAAGCCTTTCACGAGGCTTTAGAAACTACACACTGAGGACCTGAAGCACAACTCCTGCAGTTTGGAGTTAATCATCCTTCATTCCTTTTTGTCCATCACCTTTGCTGTGCAGACCCTTGGGGCACAGCTCTTGGGGCAGTTGAGTAAAACAGAGGACTCAGTCGAGCAGGATTTAGCACAGCACTAACCTCACTGGGATCTCCCACAGCACCTAAATACTCCAGTATTTATTTACCCACTTAAATGTACATTTTGAGCCAGCATCTGCTTTAAGAGATATACACATATGTAAGTCAGCAGCAGGAAATTGGGTCTTCTGGGAGATCATTATCTCTTGGCGCTGGCAGAGAGAGGATCCCTTTGAGAAAAGCACCAGATCCTACAGCATTATGCCAAGCCCTGATGATGCTGGGGATGCACCTACAAGAGGAGCCTCATTCCACCTGCACAACTGTGACGAGGAGTAAGTAATGCCTGCTGCCCCCAGTCACATGTAAACACCTCCTCCTCCCCAGGCTCCAAACCCAGGACTCATCTGTGAGGAAAGAGCTCCCTTCTCTTCCACTGCTTTGGATACAGGAACTGACTCATCCATAGGGGGGCTTCCCCCCCCTTTTCCTCATTCCAATGCAGATATGAAAAATAATAGTCTTCGTTTCAATATTTAATCATATGCTTCATTTAATAATGAGTCCAAGAATAATTTAATCCTGGCTATCAACATAAGATATTGTTCTTTTCGCTTGATTATGTACTAAAATAAAATTCCCCTCTGCTCTCCGACTTCTCACAGACCAGAGTTTTGCTCATTCTAACTTATAATATAAACACAAATTACGTTACAGATTTGATCACACACACACCACCTTGACCTGCATTTGGAAAGGGGCACAGGATGCTCCTCCTAGCAATTTCACCTGCCTAATTACAAATGCTGCCATCTCCCTTGAATGAACAAACTCTCTCAGGAAAGGGAGAGGGAGCTGACATTTCATGGCACATCGCCTTGTGCCTCAGTGAAGAAAAACACATCACGTGCCATGGATTTCTGGAAGCATCACCACTCCCTTATGGTACATGATCTCTTGCCAGGAATAAATAGGCCAGAGTCCAGCACTGGAATCACATAACATTTGGCTCGCACATCATTTTTCTGTTATTGTGTGTTATTACACCAAATGCACCGTTCAGGTACTGGCCACTCTGGAAAAATCTCATTAGCTACGAAAAACCTGGACTTAAGTGTGAGGTGATTAATAATCTGGAATGTCTTGCTTAGGTACCCAGTGAAAACCTGAAAAGAGTCCAAACCTCCAGAGAGGACAAAGAGAGGACAAGTGCTTTTGCATATTACCTTTATGTGATTTAAATGATCCCCCAAAACGTGCTCTTTTGAGGACAAATGGTGCCTGTTCTCTATACAGTTCTTAATGCTTTAGGAACAATGTCCAAGCATTTTGAGCATCTATAAAGCACAATTATGAAAATAGTGTCATATTGCATTAAATATTTTAACAAAATAATTACTTCTATCTTGGCAATGTTCATGCACTTAAACTCTCTGCTTTGTTTTTCTCTAAAGACCTTTCACTTCAGCTCCTCCATCTTTTTCCACCTAAAACATTTCTGCTCAGTATTACATGTATGCACTCCCACTCTTAAATCCTCCTTCCTCCTCTGTTTCTTCTCATGCATACTTCCTTTGGAAACATTAAGTAGGATTTATCACTTATTTCTGAAAGAAGAAAGCGTTTAAAATTTGAATACAAGTCCTTCAGAGATAAAGCATCCCAGGTTAAATTTAATGATGTCCAGGGGAATACTATGCAAGTGATGAGCTGCCTGCTAATATGTCGATGCTTTAGGGAAGAAAAATATCAATTAAATTTCATAGCATGCAACTACATACTGACCTTGAAAGCTATCTGTAACTTAGTTTAAACTTGAAAATTCAAAGTCTAAGTCAGAACTTCTGCCCTAATTGGTTTTAAGATCACTGAAGAACAGCACAGCTCTGTAGAGACTACGGAAATACTAAGAGAATCAATCTGGAGAAAAGAAGAATTTTCCCAAATCCTATTAAGTGTTTAACCATGACATTTGTGTGTGCATCTGGTCTCCCCCCACATCTTGGGTTTTGGCCATTGCTTCAAGAGATATTGATGGGTTTTTTCTCTTTCAGCCTTCTGATAATTCTAAAAAACCCAAACAGTCACAACAGCCCACGTCTGCCAGCTCCACAGCAGTGCCACCCCAGTGCCTGAAAGAGGATTTCTGTGAGTGAGCAGTTTATTACTAAGAGAACGACAATCCAGCAGCACAGACACAGCCCACGGACAGCAAGGGCCACACAGAAAGAAATCTGCTATTACCAACTGCTCCACCACTCAAAAGAAACCCAAAAGGGAAATGTCTCACCTGCAACCAGAGTCCATTTTAAAGCCTCTCCCACACCAGTGCCCTTTTCTAAGCAAGCTGCAATTCAGACTGTGCCATGTGTTCCACTGCAATTCTTATGGCAGGGGGTTGTTTGGGAGGGTTTCAATTATTATTTTTATCTGCACTGATCTAGCTTCTTAGTCTGAGATTTCACCATCACGAAGAAATAAGAGTAGAATATACACCTGTCTTTCCCACTACAGAGCTCAAGCAAAGAAAAAAATCTTATACAATTATTCAGAATAAATATACTTAATTTCATCAAATATATGTAAGCTGCATATCCAAGCCACCAAACAGAAAAAGGAAAAGGAAGTCCTACTTTGTATTTACTGAACACCTCTAGAAAAGCCCAGCTCCTTCCAGCTGCAATGCAACTTGCCTTCTATAGAAGCTTCCAGACCACAGGCAGCAACAGCAGGACGTAATGCATGTGTTGTCGTTAGAGGACAGCCAAACATGTTTTCTCACTGAAATTCTTCTGGAATTTGTATCAGTAACAAAAGATTTTGAAATTCCTCCAACATTCCTTGGAAGTTGCACTAAAATTTGTGATGTCTGAGCTGATGAAAAGGCACAATGTTGAAACAGCACAACTCCCTCCTCCTCAGCTAACAGCACTTATTCTGGGCAGAGTCAGGTGGGATCCATTTATTTTCTGTGAGACTTAAATGTGGTAACTCTTTTCAGGTGAGAAGCTCATTTACATCATGACTAGCAGCTAGTCAGAACACCCTGAGCAGACAGTCAGAGCCATTAAACCCTATCAGTTAACCCTTAAGGCTGGGTTTCTACCCCTTGCAGCAAGTGGAATGTAAGATCCCACACAATTAACGAGTTGTCCAAGTCAGCTCTGAAATCCAGAGCTCTCTGAAATCCAGATCAACTGATTCTGAAGTTAAAAAACATGAGGAAATAAAACGGTTCTTCTGATCAGGGCCCACAGACCCATTTATCTGAAACACTGCACTCCAGCTCAGCCTGTAGCTCAACAAACCTCTACCAGCTTCACCAGCACCAGACTGGCAAATTCTGCAGCAGCCTGAGGCACCTGGGGCATCCAGATCCCATCAGACCCACAGCTACATACACATAAATACACACACAGCTCTTTCCTCTGCTTTGAAACATCCTGCAGAAGCCAAAGCATGAACTCTTCCTGCAGAACAGCCTGGGCTCTGTGTAACATATTGAGGTTCCTTCATCATGAAATTTGCTCTCAGACTTCTTAAAGTCTGAGTAATTATTTGAAGAGCAAAAGACAAATCAGACAGCTCCTAGCATCGTGTTAAAGATCCCAGGAGCAACAGAGCAGCTCTTTATTCATGGAGCGTGAGCACCAGGCTCAGCTCAGAGGGAAGCCTGTGAGTAGACAGAGCAGGAACCTATTAGACTGAAAAGAAATGCCAGAAATCCGCATCAGAGGCTCAGGCAGATCCTCCTGGAGCACCACTCCAGTCCAGCCCCGGCCCCTGCAGCCCTCAGATGGCTGTACCTTCCTTAAGTCTCTGTGTAACGGGATAAAATGAGATGCTGAGGTTCAATGACACAGACCGAAGGGAATTAAGGTCTGACACGTCCCTGCTTAGAGGGGATAGAGATAAGCCTGGAGAGAACTCTTACCTAGAGCAATGCCACTAGGCAAAGTTACCACACAGCTTTTGGATTGCTGTAGCACTTTGGAAACAAGAATTATTTAATATGAGCAGGACTGCCGGGTGAGGACACACAGCAGGGCTCTCCTGCTGAGTCACACTTTGCTCCTGGGGTATTTTCCCCACATTGCTCAGGCTAAGACCGTGGAACAGCAGGAACAGACTTATTTTCACATAGGTATTCCTTCAAAAAGTCCCTGGTGGCAGCACATGGAGTCCAGCTTTGCTAACCAAGGTGAGCCTCCAAGGTTAGGCTGCAACAGCTCCGACCTGGGGCTGACACCAGCTGTAAACCAAGAGGGGACGTGGAAAATGTGGAGAGGAGGGCAGTGCTAAGCACCAACAAGCCCAGGATAAGCTACGTTTGTGTCAAAAAAGTTTTACAATATAGATTCTGATCACGTAGAGCTTTCACTTTGGGGTTGTTTCCACTGCCTCTGGCTTCAGAGAAGTAATGTGGCTTTGCTCCACTGCATGGGCCATTAGTCTCGATGCAAAGTTCATTCCCTCATGCCCTGGTATCAGCAGGGAATTTCACACCCTCTCAAGGCTCCATCAAATTGTGCATCAAAAACAAAAGCCTCCCTGCAGCAGGAATCCAGTAAATTACACCAAGTTTTTTTTCACAACTAGTTGTGTCTGGGATCAAACATTGGCATCTCAAAGGGGAGATTTGTTTGGAGACTACTCAACCCTTTGGAAGGGCTTTAGTCCAGGTATCTGGGCTGTCCTCAGCCTTAAAATGTTGCTAGTACCCGACTCAGGTATTTTTCTGGACTTTACAGAGCCCGGGAGGGGACAGACCCAGACCCAGCTCCTCAGAAACACCTAAGTACCACTTTCACCGCAGCAATAAAACCATTTAAAGTCTGGGTGCTTCTAAAACACATATTCAAGTGCCAACCCCCTTCCCTAATTTCCCCAATCACATTATCAGTTTTACCACAACAGGAAAAGAAAAAACACGAAAACAAAAACCCTTTTGAGCATTTCATAACTGGGTGGGGGTTTAGTATCACTAAAGCCTCTCACTGGTTTTCAATACAGCTTTATTTTAAGAAAGCATCTATTATATGAAGCCTGGGCTTTGGCAGGCAGAGCAGAAGCCTGGCCAGTGCAGAGAAGGAGGACAATACTCAAAGTGCACTATTATTGTGTCACTTTTTCATATTTCTTAATATCAACTTAGTGAAAAAGTTTACTGCTTACTGGAAGTTACTTAGCATATGACTTCTGCCTTATTCTGCAGTCATGATACAACCTCTCCCTTTCTATCCTCCTACACAGACTTAGTAGAAACATTTTCTAGCAGTTCATCTGAGCCAGCTATTTAGTTTTTGCTTGGCCATATTTTCAACTAGAGGCAGGCCCAGCCTCCAAGAAAACAAGTTATGCAGCAAGAGGGTGGGACACTATCAGAGAACACATAATAAAGTAAATACTAAGTATGACCCATGAAAGGAAAACTAAGAGATATTGTTTCCATAATGTTGTAAATTCAGTCATTGACACTGATGTAAAATTCCTTGTGGGCTGTTTTTCATTCTTTGGCCATAGAGGTGGAAAGCCAGAGCCACAAAAAAGTACACTGTGAAAGGCCAACACCAAACCCAGCCATGACCCAACATCAAAACAGCAGCTCAGGAGGACTAAGGAAAAGATCCCCAACCCAGCTCATAAACCTTCCTTAGTTAGTCTTTGAGTAGGAAAAACTTCACAGCCTTTTTTCTCTTGCACTCGGGGTTCAATGGACCTAAAGCAGCTCCTCCATCAACCAGGGTCCTGCTGGTATGGATGGAGAAATATTGCTGTGCTTTTATTGATTAACTTCCACCCAGCATTTTCCAGTTGCCTGAGAATCAATTTAATATCATTGCTGAAAGCAATAAGGATAAAAAAACCGGATGGGTACCTTTGATGTACACAGTTTTACCAGGCACCAGCAGCTAAAGCATTTCTGAGACTCTCCTTAAGACATTTTCCCCTCCTTGGAATTATTTTGCAGTTCATTCAATAAAGGAGCAAAACAATTTCCTGACAAACTAGGAAATGACTGTTGGACTGGATTCAAGAACTTCAGAAAATATTAGAAACAGAGATGTAACAGAAAGTGCTTAGATCCCACTGACCTTAGAGACAAGTCAGACTGTCATTTCCTCAGCCATCAAACCTCAGCCATCAAACCCAACCTGCTTAAAGACTGGTGGGAGGGAAATAATCCTCACTGTGTCACATTCCACTGCCTTCCACCTCAGACACACTTCCAAATGCAAGCCTGAAGGAGTCACACACACAAAAATCCTCATCCACTAAGACCCTGCCATAATACTTTGCTGCAAAAACAATGCATTTGGTAGAAAGTATATTTAAAAGTCTGAGTTGTGCAGCGAAGTCTCCACGGAGTAGGTAGGCAGGGGAATCACAACACCAAGTTCAACCTGCAGTGGCAGACAAGTTCCTTCAAGTTCATGCCTCCACTCTCCCTTCTGGAAGCAAGGGCAGGAACAGCAGCTCACCCACACAGACTGCAGGCTCCTCAGGGGAGAGAATGCCCTGCCTTCAGCAGCAAAGCAAGCACAGCTGCAGACAATAGCTGTGCTTCCCTGCCTCAGTCCAACACCCTCTGTTTTCCCAAACACACTGTTCCACCTGTGTGCAGCACGATGCCCTCCACAAACAGCTCAATCAAAAGCAAAGCTGGGCAACTTCTTCCATTATTAATGCTCCCTATTGCTTCTCCAGAATGCAAACCACTGACACCAAGAGAAAATCCCAACAAAAACAGAAACAAAACCCCCAAGAATGAAAGTGGTCGAAGCTTTATTTTACCTGGCGCAAATTAAAAACAACCACTCCTGCTTATTTCAGCTCTAGCAGCTCACTCTCAATCTACTTTTGACTCAGAGCAGTGCCCAGACAAAGCAGCACATATCAGTGTATGTTTGATTTAATTTAAGGCCTGACTATGAAGTTATTGTTTTGCTCCTACGTAGCTGTCACACGCGTCCGTCTCTAGAGTTACCGCATGTAGGCCTCAAACCATGGAAGCCAAGGAAGCTCGAGTTCATCAGGCCTCACTGCTCTGGAACTGGGATTCCTGCTAAAGGAACGAGGGGAGGTGCTCACAGAAAATGCACAACATCATCGTGTTTTCCTGCCAACAAACTGCACCATTTCTTAAAGTCTTAATTCCACTCTGAAAAGGCCCAAGAGGGCTTTGAGCGGTAGCCAGCATAAAGCCTCCCCTCTGCTCCAGGGAGTGGGTGAAGCTCTCTGAAGGGAACGAAAACATTACACAGGCTCATTTATAAGACATAATATTACAGTATGGTTTATTCCTCTTCACAGAATAACAGCAATATATGGCAAATTGACTTTTTTTTTTTCTTTTAAGAAGGCAAACCACATTCAAAGCTGTCACTTCCTGAAGGCTGCACTATGGACTTTGTGCAGGAGGATGGGGAAACTCCCGACTCAGCCCAGACAAGAGATGGTGATCTGGTACAACACACACGTGGGGAGAACAGGCAGCTGGCCTACCCTGTCACAGTGCCACTGAGGTGGCCTGTCCAAGCACTGGGTAAATTCTTGTGTTCTTGTCTCACTAGCAAGGCTTATATCAGCAGCAGTGAAATGGGAGTAATTTCAACAGCTTACCAGAAAATCTAGGAATTGCTCCAGGGTCTTGTGAATAAGTAATTAACTAAAAGCACTGCTGTACAGTTTTCTTGCAGATTTCAGGGGGGGTTTGGCTAGCAAAATATTAGTAGGATCAAAATTTAAAAATGAGTGCAGCATTAGCCTTTATCTAGCAGAGAGCCACAACATGTTTCCAAGTATTTCCCCCAACCTCCCATGGGACTTCCCATTTCCTTAACTGTAAACATGTGAGAAGTCTCTGTACAACTGAACTAAAAGCAGTACATCTGCTTTCTCAACAGTTACACTTTCCTATTAAAATTTAAACTCAGTTCCTAAGTGCATGAATATTTGCATGCCCAGTCAAGAGCTTTAGATTCCCTTGCAAGACCTTCTTCCTGGTCAGATGCTCCAAGAGGAACAAATGTAGCTGCTCAGCATATTATTTTTTCCAGAAATACACACCAACCATTTCCACCCAAAGATTCAATGTTTCCTTTAAAGAGGAAATAATTCAAGATTTTTTTTTTCCAGTAGTAAAAAGCAATTACTTCAATATTTAAATTCTCACACTGGTGTTTAGCCCCATCACTTGGGGGTGGGATACATTTGAATTAAGTCAACTCAAGGAGCTGCTACTACCTGGAAACTCCTCTCTGGGACAGGTATGTGCACGGAAGGAGGCATATCAATAGATCATTTACTCTCTGCCTTTCCTTCCCTTAGTTTACAACTAAAGCAGTTTAAATGAAATGTATGCATCAAACAAGTGTAGCTCTACCGACATCTATGTGACCATAGTCAGCAGGAGCTTGACTCCAGGATTTAAAGAGTGTCATTCACAAGGTGAGACTTCCTAACCTTAGGAAGGAGGCACATTAGAATCCCAGCACTAATATGAAGAGGATGCTATATATGCACTTAGGGTTCTGAAATCTCAGAACCTCTGCTGAAGCTGAGATCTCAGCTGACATCTCCACCCACACCAGCCACCAAGCCCATCTCAGCATTGCAGTGACCACCCAGTGACAAAAAGGAGATAATATAAAACACCAGTTTTGTAGGAAGATGGTCATTACTTATTCTCACAGCTAGGGAGACAAAGAAAATAATTTGAGCCAAATACATCCTTAATTTTTCCCCCACTGAGATAAGATTAAAATAGCCTTCCAATCTTTAGCCACTCTCTTCTGTGAGAGTTGCACATATGTGCTTTTTATTAGCTTTGGACTTTTCAATTAGATGGATTTTCAGTTCCTTCCAGAAATGTTGCAGGATGACTGAGCTGCAGCTAATCTTTGCGTCTCACTAAATGGGAATATGAAAAATGCAGCAGGGCTCCCCAGCACTACAGCCAATGCATCTCAATTCTGCACTTCCACACAGAAATATAGTAATGCTATATTTCACATCTGAACTCTGGCACAGGCGCCAAAAAGCAAACCACGGCATAGGGAGAAAACTAGTTATAATCATTGATTTGTAGGGAGGAGAAGGAAAAATAACACAGACATTGCCTGCCAGGAGATGACCAATTTTCCAATAGTTCTGCCACACAGAAACAACTCTGCAGAGATGTGAGCTTTTTTTTTTTTTTTTGCTTTAAAGCCATTAAAGCAAAACAGAATATTACAGCTGCAACAAGCTATCCCTTAACTCTAATTAGAAAGTATTTGTTGTCTGGATTTAAAACTTCCCAACTTGGTGTTAATGAACTGTAACACTGCAGCAAGAGGTATTAATAAACATGCCAGACTGTGGGTTAGATAAGAGATCTCTGCTCGCAGTTCAGAGGAAGCTGGTGGGGGAATTTTCTTTGCTGCTTCAATCCAGAAACTGTAAAACAGGGAATACACGTATTTAAAGTGGAAGACTGAGGGAAACTATTTACCTTGCAAAATTATATTTAAACATCTATTCCATATTCTGAGAGAAGTAAGTCTCTTCTAATCTACAAACACAAATTATGTTTTGGTTTTTTTCCTCCTCAAAAGAAAACAAGCAATAGAGCAATTGAAGGGAAAGAGAACACAAAACTTAGTTTTAAAATTGTTTGGGGTTTTTTTGTTGTTGTTTGTGTGTGGTTGGGTTTGTTTGCTTGTGTTTGAAAGGAGGGTTGGTAATTTTTTGTTGTGGAATTGATTTTTTAGTGTGACTTTTATCTCCTTTTAAGATTCCAGAAAGGACCAAAGAAAAAGTGACTTTGAAAGTCCTCACAGAGGATGAGAGGCACTAGCTGTAGAGGATGCAGAGGGAAAGGAAGGGGCTCTTTCCGCCCACTAGCAAATACATTTTTCATCTTCCAGCAGATCTCCCTATTGTTTTCTAAGGAATTCCTCTATTTATCTTTCATCAGGGCATTTCACTCCTATCAAAAGCCTTCATTCCTACCCATGGCTGTGATCAAACCCCAGCATTACGAGACATGATCTGCTTAATACGCCGTACGCATGCTGATCGTGGACGTGCCAGCCTGGCTCTCTGCACACACTCTGAGGCCACTGCAGCAGCTCCTGCCCCTTCTGCCAAAGCTGTACTGGCCCAGTTCACTGCACAGGCCCAGTGTGGCTCTCCCTGTAAAGTTTTCTGTTGCACTGCTTTGAAATCCAAGCAGCACCCTCTATGCCAGGAGAAGCACAATGGGCATACTCAGACCCTCGCCAATGTCCAGCACCTACTGGATATGCTGGGTATGCTGGAAATTATTTCACTGCCCAGCATCTTCCTCTGAGGGCACCCAGGGCCAGAGAAGTCCTCCAAAGGTCTATGCAGAAGGAAGAGAAGGGGAAGAAATGAGGAGAGAGAAAAAGGAAAACCATTTACTGGTCACTGAATCCGAGCTGTAACCTGACCCTGGCTGCGTCTTGCCACCAACAGCATTAACTACAAGCAGCTTCCATTCAGCAGCTCCTGCCAAAAATAAACAGTGCTGGCTTTCCTGGCTGCTTGCTTGGGTTTGCTCTCAATGTTTTTCTTCTTGCTTCTTCTGGCTAATTGGGATAGGATACGTTTCCTCCAAGTAGTTTCTTAGTTTGTTTCTGCCCATTACATTACTAAAATTGGAGCAGTTTTTCACAGGATGGAACGAAAATAAAAGCTGTTTGATCAAAGATGGCCACAGCAGGTAGCCTGGCATTTTAGGGGAGAGACAGGAGGAGGGATACGAGGGGTTAGAACAGGTACACAGCAACTGCTGCAGGTGGTGAGGATGTTCTGAAGGTGTCACACCTTTTCCTTCTGGAAGGAACTCCAGCAATCAACAGCACACATTGGACCTGGTCAGAGTTGCAGCTGGCAAAAGGATTTAATAATCACACAGCAAAGTAAGAATTAAGAAATACATGACATAAGTGCTAACAGTGCTAAAGAATATTTAGGAAACACCACCAACGAACCCGAGGGATTTAAGCTTTTGGACAAGCTTGCTTATATAAAACCTCCTTTCTTGCTTCCCCTAGACCCAGCAATGCAAGCAAACAAAAGAGGAAAGAGCAGTTTTGTCAAGCTAAACAGCATGTTTCTGACCCAGCCACTGAAAAATAAGTTCAAAGGCCCTTTAAAACTCCTATTTTAATATGCCATAAGAAGCACTCTCTGCCTTCTAATTTGTTCAGCTCTTTGAAACACCTAATTTCCTCTGCACTGTCACTACACAGCACTCTGAAGCCTCATGGAGCCCTGCCACTTGATTCAACACCAACAGTCACATTTCAATAGGCAATTCCACTTGAAAGGTTATAAATGAAGGGAAAAAAGATGTCTTCAAACCAGAGAAAGCGATGCAACACCATTTATTTATATCCAAGTCCTCCTTTCTGTTGCTGGCTACTGTAGGCAGGCACCAGAGAAGGGGAGCTTTAAAGCTCAATAATTAATTCTAAGTGGTTTTAAAATGGCTAGAGATTTAAGGTAGACAAGATGCAACACTGGAATTAAGAGTCAAGCTGGTGTGCACTTTGCTCTGCTCTGGTATGCACTGTTTACTCTGGCACCACATAAAATACATAATTGATTTCTCAAGGAAAAGAAATTATAAAACACCAGCCCCATAAGCCTCATTATTCTATAAAACAAAAGTAAAAAAGTGTGTTTCAGACCAAATCACAATTGTATTTCAATAGGGTAGGAGAATTAAAACAGAATCCTAATTTCATATTTATTAAAATTCATTTACTACAATTGCCATCAACAGGACCCCCAGGCTGCTAACAAGAACCTCCCTAGAGTCAGAAGCATCAACTTCTACAAGCATATTCAGATTTAAAGAAAAATTAAATTAAAAATAAATTTAATAATATTACTTTGGAGAACATTTATCATTCTCGACTGTGGGGATTTTTGGGTTGTGGGGATTTTTTTTCCCTTTCCAAACTTCCTTATTAAGATTTTGTGAAATTATAATGAAACTTGACAATAAGCCACATGGCGTCTAAGCACACTCCCAAATTAGTCAGTTGGTAATTGCACCAGATACACAGCAACCATTTGTGTGTCCTCAGACAGCAAGTGCTGCTCTGCTTCCCAAGGCCAAGCAAGATTCCAGAGGGGTTCAGAGCATCCCTGAGACAGAGGAAAACACCAGGGGCAAGAAATGCACCATGCTGTTCAAGGCTGGACAACAAGAGCACTCCTGGGAACCCACAGAAGCCCTGCAGCTGGAGGCCACAAACCTTCTGGGCCCCTCCAGACCCAGCAGAGGAAGGGCAGCTCATGGGGAAGGAGAGGGACCCATCTGTGCTGCACCCCACAAAAAAGCTCAGCTTTCACACACTAAACAAGAAAAATCAGTGTTGTCGCTCAGCTGAGCCTCAGCAGTACGAAATGAGCCAAGGCCTTCAAACGTTCAAAGAAGAAAAGACCTGTGAAAATGCAACCAAAGAAATGCCACCCAAAACCCTACTACAGCAAATTAAAAACCAAACAAAACCCAAAGTAAATGCAATTAAAATAGAGAGCAACTACAGTGCTAGCAAAGGGGAGGGGTCATGAGGAGAGGGACTTGTCACAGTCTTCATCTTTTTCTTATGTTCAGGAATAATAATTAAAGGCAGAACACAATGAGATCCAATTTGTCACACAACACCTGCAATCAGCTGAGCGAAAAAAACCTACATAAATAAAACTCCAATCCAACAAATGCACTATTTTACTCATACACTGCAAAGTATACTTCATGATTGTTTAATTAAAGTCATTTTTAGCTTTGCATGGCTGCAATCACCAAACATTGTATCCCTGTCAGCATTTGAGGGGCTAACATACTGTTGCCAACAATTAGCACAAATCTGGCTGACATTGTTTTCTCTAAAAATAAACCATGCATGTTAAGTAGCTTGAGAACAAACATGAAAACAAGATTTTAGGATAACATTTTTCTTCTCACTGGAAACACAGCAGTGCAGGAAGCCCAAGTGATCACTCCAGGATCTAGTCAAGCCACCACCACACCTTTGCTGCTGGTGAAGCACCACCAGGATATATACTGGGGGTTGTGGACACCTGTGATTAACAAACCTTTCTAAGAAGAGGGAAAACATTAAGTCCAGTCTCTTGGCCAAAATCCCAATTTCCTTTCTTTACCAGCAATGGTCTGAGCATGGGCATCATGGCAACAGAAGAGTGTGCAAGAAAACAGCTTTTAAAGTTCTTTCGTTTTGGAAAACTGCCTTGTCTCTTAACTGGAGCCATCAAGTTAAGAGTTCAACACTGTTCAACACTGAAACAACACCACAAGCATGCAAGTCACTGGGCTCGGGAAGGGAGCAGTCCTCTAAATGAGGAGTATCTGAGAAGCAAGCATACAAGCACTTCCAAGGGCAGCTTTGTTTGCCACCTATCTTCAATTTTGGGGCCCAGCCATTCACCCACAGCACACTCCACCCCAGATGTGGTTGCCCAACAAAGATGGTTAAACGTGACTCAGAGAACAGAGATGACTCTAATTCTCCCGAAGAAATACTGTATTTAAATACAGACTGAAACTGCCTGAAAGGGAAGAAAACAGTTTCTTATTTCTGTTTGCAGCCAGGACTGTTTAAACTCCTTCACTGACAATGGAAATCATGAACCTAATCTGAGAACTAGAAGCAGACACATACTCCAGTTTTCAAGCCAACACATGTCCTTTCCTGTGCTCACATGACACATGGATGAGAAGTAAAGGTGGGTTTGGGTGGCAGATCAATAGGCAGGGGTCTCATCCCTACTCTGACTATTCCCTCTCACACTACATACACTACACTGTTACAAAACTACTGCTGCAAGCCCCTAACCAGACTGAAGAAGTTAACATTTTCTACTCCACGGATAGCAAGTCTATAACTGCTTATTTTATACCCTGTTCTCATCTCTGAAGGCTTTTATTCTCCAGAGCAAATTAATCAAGCAGCTTGCATTATATGTTCTTTCTCCAGGCCTGGCTCCTCTCGGCATCTCTATTGATCTTCACTCAGCAAGCCATTAGCAGGAGGTTTTGAAAATTTGCTGGTTTTACAGTTCGCAGAGAAAGCCAAGTCCAATTTAGGGGGATTGCCAGGTTCAGATTTGAGAGCTCAGTCCTTCAAGGGTAAGCTCACCACTTCTCAAAACACACATCATCACTCAAATCCTGTTCTGCCATTCACCCACATGCGCCTGTGTTTCTACTGCTCAGTGCTGCTGTCTGCTAAAGGAAGGTTTTTTTAGATGGCCAAGAAAAAGAGAATTGAGAGAGAACAGACAAGTACAACACACCTACAGTCAGCAAATAAGCCAGGGGAAAAACAATCTATGAGATTGATGCCTGAAAAACAACAGGAGAAAGATATGAAGAGAGGGGTAGAAAGGTGACAACTTTTAATATGTAACTGTAAGCTTTTGGACAAGTTATTTTTCCCTTGGACTCCAAAAGGTCATCTCTTCAATATACCTCCCTTGGCTTCCCATTTCCTCTCTAGTCCAATAAAGCCATAGTGGTAAAGAAAATTGGTGCAACTGCAATGTATTTCTGCCACGCTTTTTGGCGTGTGCACCAGATGACCTTTGCTCCTTCTCCTTTTGTAAGCTGTTTTCCCTAGACACGCATGAAAACAGCTTAAACTAAAACCGATCACCCATCCTTCCTATTAAATATCATATCAGACCCTGCATACGTGCTGAGCACAGCAGAAGCCACGCAGGCAGAGGGAAGTGCTGGCTGTCCCGAGGGCTCCCCGCACCACGTGCGTGTGCACACTGCAATTCTGTTGTGCCAAGTCTCCAGCTGACTTTCACACTGTGCAGACATTATCCCCTGGCAAACAATGGTGCTCATTCTCCCACCCGTTCCCGCTGTACACCGTGTGTCCCACTGAATCCAGAGAGCACAAATGCCAGCCTGGGATAATGTTCCCTGCTCGCAGCCTTTGCCCAAAGCCGGGCTCATGTTACATAAGCTGAGCCTGGCTGGTTATCCCCACACTTCTGGAGGGAGGAAAGCAGTGGAATGAGAGAAAGTAGATTCTGCAACAAAAGAAACCCTCAGTTTTAGACCTGAACTGGCCCAAAGTCCAGGGATTTAGACATTTATATCAACAAGTAAATTTATTTTTATTACTCTTAGAGACATCTAGAATTATCACTCTAAAAACAACCTGAGTGTGTAACACCAGTGCCAACTGCTCCTCTTTCCCCCATACAGCATTGTATTGTACCTCAGCCCTGAGGGTGTTCTGAAAAGTGCATGATTTTAAAAAACAAACTCAAATTTCGTGTTTAATTCCTTTACAGCTCCTGCAAGAGCAACAGGAGGGGCAGAGCTGTGTAACCAAGCTGGCTGAGCCCAGCAGCACAGCTCACCTGATCTCTGACAGTAAAACTTCTTTGTGGCCACAAGAAACCAGGACACAGAGCCTGACTTGCTCCTAGCACTAAGCAACACACTGAAGACAGTGTGCTCATCTACAGCCCAGCTTGAGGGGCAGTGGCTGCAGGGCCACCAGGGGACCAGTCCTCTCTCCTTGGCTTGCTGGACCTCACAGAGCTCCACAATTGCCTGGGACTGTGCTGCTGCTGGGAAGGCTGGCCAGGAGCTTCCTTGGAGCTCAAGCACTCCAGGACCAGCTCTGCTTCCACTTTTAGCCTGCAGTTGGAATGTTTTATTCAGTAGGAACCAGGGGTGAGTCAGTCCTCCTTGCAAGCCACTGATCTCAGGGTGAAGGAGGCAATGGTTGTGGGGGGCTAAAGCATGGCTAGTTCTCAGTTATTTCAGTATTTACTCTGATTTGGCTCCCTATCCTTGTTTTCAAGTGGGTCGATGGCTGCCCCAGCATGCCCATGTGTCTCTGAAGCCACCCCAAAGCCATGCAGCACGGCCCTGGGGAAGGTGGCCCTGGGGAGGCAGCAGCAGATGGAGGAAGCACAGCCCTGCCATTTCCTGCAGCTTGCTGGGGCACAGTTACCAACCCACCAGCCCCAGTCTGGAGAAACAGTGCTGCAGCTCCTGCATCCGAGCCAGGAAATCCCAGCCACAGCTAAACTGTGTTTTTTCCAACCCTCCTGAGAGCAAAGGGCTCGGGCTGTGATGCAAGCCCAGATCGGTCTGGCCATGCCACAGGAGTGATGACTGGCCCTGGCTGGTCAGCTCTGGCCAGAGGCCGAGTGGCGTCACAACCAATTAATGTGGTTTAGAAACATCTCCACCCTGCACCTACTGTCCCACTGAAAGCAGGGGAGAAGAGACATAAATAAAAAAGGAATAAAGAAATAAAAAAGCAAAGTGGACCCGGTATTCCCATTGCAGGCAGCTCCCCCAGCAGTCACTGGCTGGGAAGGAAAGGCAGAATAAATCCCCTTCACAGGGGTATCCAAACTCACTTAACATGGGAGATAAATCTGTAGTCAGGAGGAAATCAAGCTCTCTCCACTACAGACCTGATATAGATTGTGTAATGAGGTGCTTCCTTGCCCACACCACCACAAACACAAGCCGCCTGCATGCAGAAAAATAAGTATATATAGTTTTCTTTAGAAATCCACCACCCATTTCACCTCCCCCTCACTTCAAGCAGTGAAAACAGCTTCTGTCCAACTGTCACGTGAGATTTAAGCAGAAATGACAAGAAAGGCAGCTTTGTGCAACTCTCCCTGCAATTTTCCCATCTACGAGGTACATGGGGAGATGGAGAATTCAACAAAATGCAGAGGAGAAAACAAAATGACCAAGTAACAATATACTGCACATAATACAACCCCACCACTGACCCACAGACCAGCCACCTGCTACTCCATATCTGGATATTCTGCTGCTCTTTGCTGGAATTCATTTAAAAGAATCAACAAAATAACAGGAATACAGTCCCAAAGGAAAGTTTTCCCCCTGATGTTCCTCTGCCACTGCAAAATCGCCTCTTTAGGCAATGATCTAGAGCTCTGGCAGGGTCTGGAGGCAGTGCCATAGCCCAGACTCACCCTGATTTCATGCAAACACGTTAATACCATGCTGTGGATATAATTTTCTTGTGAGGGATGCAGACCAGCCCTGGCAGCAATTATTACAGTAGCTCCATGCATAACCCTCCTGGTTATCCCAGCTACAACCCTGTTATTGTGGCCTTCTGCTCTTTTTAAAGTAGCCTTTCACACATCTGCCTTAACTACAACTTGCTCATTTTGCAAGATCTAAGGCTTGTATTAGACAACCTCTCTGAGGTGTATTTAACCCACATCACGGGTTAAACATTGCACCAGTGTGAATTCTGGGGAAGCAAACAGCTCACAATCTTCATTCTACGCATTACACAATTTGGGTGGGTTTGGTGTTGGATGTTACTGTTTTGGTTTTTTTTTAATTTTAGTTTAGATTTTGATCCATCATCGAAAAGCTTTTCAGGACACCCAGTGGCCCATTATTATTAAAAAGTCCCCTAAGCAGGTACGAAAAGCCTTTGAGATTTTCTGGCTCAAAACCACGAGGGAATGATCAATTGCACAAGATGATGAGCTGTGTTTGTGGAAGGGGTTGGGAATGAAGAACAACCCACAGACACACATCCAGAAATAACTAAATGTACAGTTTTGAGGAGAAATTGTCTTTTAGTTTTTCACCTTTCCCCTTGTCAAGGATTAGACATCAGTTTTGAATCCTGTTGCCAAAAAAGCTTTAAGACAGTGGATCCATCAGAGCGAAGTGAAGAGACATCTTCAGATATTAGTTACAAAATCATACACCAAGGCCACCAAGGCAATTTCCCTCTCCAAAACTCTTCATCATCCACACAAACCTCATCCCCTCCACACCCCAATATTCCCAATATTTACACAATATCCAGAAGAGCTGGGGGGCAGGAGGAAAAACAAAGCCCTGTGCGTGCACGGCAGGGCTGCTACTGCACTTGGCAGAGCTCTGGAAGAGGAGAAATTCCCCAGGGCAGATGCAGGGGAAGGGATGAGCTCTGGGCAGCTCTGCAGGGCACTCTCACGTGCCTTGGCAATCCCGGCACGATTCCAGAGCCGCGTGCGCTCGGAAGCGATGAATCCATGAGCGTTTTGAGGAACCAAGCAGGGGCTGGGAACGGCAGCTGGGGGAAGGATGATCATCCAGAGCACCCTACTGCCTTGCCATGCTGCTGCCTGCACTTTCCAGCTGATTAAGCCAAAGGATTGGGGGGAATCTCACGAATGAAATCCTTAGAATATAGAAAAGGGAGGGGAAGGAGAGAGCAGAGATGGCTGAAGGACATTCAGCAACGAAAGATGCTTTTTGCTGTTAGAGTAACAAAAATTCAGTCACTAAACAAGTGGAGAGAGGACCTTTTAACAGGAACAGCTGAGAGACTGATTTGAGAATGAGAAAAAGACCATTTTTATGGAGTGAAAAGCTTTACCCCATGCAGCTATTTGTAGCTGGTAGAATACACTGGATTTTTTGCCTTTATCACCACAAACAAGAGGCTGTTTGTATTGTAAAGCTGCAAGTTACACGGCCAGTACCAGTGTCTGTTCCTTTATACTTCATCTCCCAATTTTATCATAAGCAAACATGCAGCTTACAGTTGCCTATAAATTTCATCCTCAAACTCCTCAGAACAAAACACCATGTACTTTAATCTTAATATACTCCCTATCAAAAAGATCCTGCTTGCAGGGTTTACAACAACTAAGCAGTAAAGTACCAGGAGATAAGTTATCCTTGTTTTACAGAAGAAACAGAGGGACACAGATTAAATAACTTATCTAGACAGGGGGAAAAGTGACGTGCCCCAATTTCCAACTCTGATTTTTCCAGCTTCATCCCAAGCTGTGCTGAAAGTACTTTGGAAAGGCTCTTGAGCAGCTACTGCAGAGAAAATTATTTGCAAAGATTAAATTTCACACCCAGTTTTAATAAAACTTACACCCTGATAATTCAATAAGCAGGATGTGAAAAAACTCACAAGTTTAAACAGCTCAGAGAATTTAAAGCTAGGTGCTTGTGCACCTGCAATTATTTTAATAGAAGGCTTTATGCAAGACCAAGACACTTCACAGGTGCTGCTTTACTAAAAAAAAAAAAAAAAAATACAGTGCCATGAGTGCTCAGACCAAAAGAACAGGAAAAAGGAACAAGCAGGAGTTTACAAGCAACCTAAGACAGGTCCAACTATTTTAAGCACATAGAGGAGAGAACACACATCTGCTCACACACGGATGTGCACCCACATACACTTTATACTCATCATATAGCAGCTGGGACAGGATGGAAACCAGAGAACTCCTTCAGCTACCAATGAAGCTAGTTAACACCAGGCAGGTGCATACAGCTGCCTCCCTGGAACCTGCCTTCAGTTTAACATGAAGCTGTCACAAGAAAATAAATATATAATTTCCTCAAAATACTTCTTAACATACAATCTTCAATCCCTAAATCCTAAATGATTGACAAGGCATTGTTCCACAGATCCTTGAAAAGGTTATGTTTATAAAAACCTCTACCTCTCACCAAGAGGAAACACTCAAGCTGTTTAAATTTGGTGTAGCAAGAAACTTGCATACAGATTAGCCCATTTATTTGTTATGAAGTTGTGAGATACTGTTTTATTAGCTTAATTTGTCTTTAACAGCACTGGAGACCAAGGTAACTACAGCTGCATTGCTGGAGCCGAAATAAAAAACCTCAGCTTTTGAAAAAGCATCTTATTCTTGTACTTGCTACTTGGTTTTGTTTGTTTTTAAAAAAGGCTGACTTATTTGAAGTAAATGAAGTTTTTAAAAAGCTGATTGGCTATTGGCAAATATTTCATACCACTTCTCCACTTCAAAGACTGTTCGTATCAGAGACTCTACAAAGTCCACAGCACGCTAAATTGACACAAATCCCTGGCAGAAACAGAGCTTATGTGTAACCTACTAGCAAAATTCAGCTACCTGAATAATTAATGTTCTTCAAATTAAGATTTCACTTAGCTCTCTAGGTGTACAATATTAAATATATTGCCATTTGTTAATTTTCAGCTTCAGATCAAAATGAGAGAGCAGACATGGCAATTTGGCACCAGCGAGGACAGAGTTTTGACACTGGCTTTAGCGAGGCACCATTTCACCCTTGGTCACACCAAGTTGCTTTGGTTAATTTTTCCTTCTTTCTTTCAGCTTTTCTTTAATTTTTCTCCTTTCTCATGTCTTCTGAAATACACTGCAGCTCAAGCGAGTTTCCCAGCCCTCAAACAGTGTGTTCTCAAAAGGTGCAGCTGAGAATGCCAATACAAATGAAATCTGTGCTGCAGCTTCTATGGAGCTGGGACTGCTTTACATCGTCTTGTCTGATACTAAAAAAAACCCAAAACCAACCTACAAGAGTGAGCCATCTTTTTTCTTTCAAGTCTGAAGAAGCTTTGAGAGTGAAAAAACAAAGCAGCTAACAGTAATGAGTTACACAGAACCCTTCATCCATGCGTTTTGCTTCCAAGGGAGCAAGACGAAAACGCAACATCAGATCCACATGAAATTCTGCACCTCATCTACAAACCAGTTACCATGACTGCACATGCAAATTGGTCAGATAAAAGCCAGTCAGAGGAATAATTGGCTATTTGGAGGTACAAAATGACTAATTTATCACAGCCACCACATAAGTGGTTTTTTTTCCTCTGCTTCATAATTGCGCCACTTAATTCTCCAAGTCCAACCTGGTATTTCAGATGCAATATGGTACAGTAAGTACTGAAACAGGAGACCCCAGGCTCCATCTAGAGCTCCACCACTACTGTGACACAGGTCCAGGCTTTCATCTGTGCCCCACAGTTCCCAGCAAGAAGTCAAGGCACAACTCCTAAGGTGACTGTAAAATGCCACCCATGCCCAGCAGTCTTAAACACTTCTTAGTGGGAACTGTGTGACCTCTGAAGAAGCCTGAGAAGCCACCAGTGCTGAACACCCCAGTGTGGGCTCCATCTCTGTGGTGTCACCAACGCCACTTGTGAGCCTGAACCTCCTGAAGAGAGAACCTCCAACGACCGACCTTGAAAATAATTTTCCTGATGCTGTTCAGACAGTGCTTTCTCTAACCTGTAACTTTGCACAACTCTCATTTTCCTGCCTTGCAAAAATTAAGCACAAATATCAAACCCCATCAGCACCCATTCTTGTAGTAACTACAACCAACTACAGCTTCATTCTAGGTGCTCACAACTAAGGCAGGAGCAGAGCATTATCATTTCCCTCCTCATCCAGGAGACGATGGGCATCAGTGACAAATGATGTCCCTTACTGGCAAACACAAAGACCACAGAGCTTCAACTTTAATGCTTCTTCTGCCTACTAAGATACCAACTATGTTCCTGCTGGAAGTATTGGTAATTTTCTTTTAATACCTTCTTCCTGGGGTATGAAATTAATTCAACTAAGGCAGAATTGTAGAAGAATAGAAGAGGCAAAGCAGAACAGATCTGTATAAAATCTGACACTGCAATGCTTAGACTTCAAGGATACCATGGCACCACACTTCCTAATAAACACTTCATTCAAGCCAGCCTTAAATATTCTCTCCATTAGGCATGGAGCAAACAGATCACTTGCTAATAATTATCTGTTTTCCCTGTACTTCAGACACTGCCATCTGTGAATTGGGCCTAATATCTTCACATCGTAATTGTGAAGTCTTACATGGGAGCCGATACACCACTCATTCCTTCTGAAGTTTATAACAAATCATCATCCTCTGCATACTTTCAGCCCAGTAAATAAGCATATCAGCCTCCTTCCTGCATAAAACTGCACCTCTCATACCAAACCAACAGCTGTAAGTAGAATGCAAAAGTACATTTGTACTTTTGTACATGCAAAACTATCAGAGAAATCTGGGCAAAAAGTTCAAAACTATCTAATTATGAGATTACCAATCTCATATGAGGTTTGTGGGTTTTTATAGTCAAATTTCAAGTCCACCTTCTCCTCATTGGAGCTGGGAGTCCACGGTGTAACCAAGAGTTCTTTCTCCTGCAGCTGGGGCCGAGAAAGGCCCTGGCTCCAGACAGGTTTCTCCCCTGCACTTCTGGCAGGTGCCTCCCCATCCCCTCACCCCCTGCATTCTCTGATGCCTCCAGATGCGCTGCTGGAGATGGGATTTGGCATGCACAAGCTCCCAAGGAAAAACCCTCTGCCCAGATGTGCTAATCCCCTGTGGCAACCCACTTCACCACACATGACCTCCGATGGCAGGACTTGACAAGGTCAATGACTGCTGTGCCACAGAGGTTACTTATGCTCACTGAAGTCTCCAATGTGCACACAAGAGGGGCCCTCCCCCTCTTTTAGCGCAATTAAATGCTTTTTATTTAGAAATTTGCACAATTTATGTGCAATTTTCTCCCCACACAACCAAGCTCCATTAAAGCCATTTTCACACAGCAGAGCCAGCATTTAGCTGGGCTCAAACACTGATCTTATCCTCCTGACACCTTTCTTCAATCCCTCTGTGGGATTACAGCTGGGAAAATGACACTGATTAGAACAGCTCCTTCTTCCCCCACTCCTTGGATTTAATATCCAATACAGGCTTCTCCTTAATACAACACATGCATGGGATACAGTACAAAAAGAAAGACAGGAGAAAAAAATAACAGAGGGCTAAAAAGGAAGAGTTATTGTGTGAACAGAGCTACAAATGCCATTTACAGACTGAACTGCTTTTAACTTTCTGCCATCAGGCGGGTTAGATACCTCATCCACTCCAAGCAACCAGCCAAGCACAAAAAAAGCTTGTCTCCTGTTTCTCCCTGTCACATTGAAACTAATCAGTGAAAACAAGGTAGAAACTGTGTTCTCAGAGCAATTAAATTTCAAGTGAGGTTTTTTCTTTCCCAGTAATCCGTTCTACCCTCAGCCACTCCCCACTACCCCATATAGACCAACTTCACAAGCTTAACCAGAGTCACTCCAGCACAATCGTCATTTTTCACCACCCATTTCAGCAGCTCCCTCGACTTAGAAGATGACCTGAAGCACAGAAAGAACATGTAGCTGTAATCCTGCTCCAAAGGCTCAGGCCATATTTGCAGGGTTTCTTTAATCAATACACATCTGCTCTGCACTCCCCCTCCCCTGCGTCCTGCCTGCCCCGTGCCAGAAGGGCATTTGTGTGGCTGTGCAGCGAGCCAGATCAGGGAACCAGGGAATTCATTTTCCTGGCAGCATAAATGCTAGCACTGGCACAAGGGAGGAAATCGGGACAAGCAGCCAGGGCAGGAGAGGACCATCCCCTTCAGCAAAAACACATACTTATGTCAGATTAAAGTGGTCACAGCCCCAGCTCCTTGCTCACTCTCTCCCTGTTTCTGCAAGCGTGGGAATTACCCAGCAGCATGGAAGATCAAGTTGTTTAGCTTTGCAGAAGGGTGTCCATCTAAACACAGAGCTATTTTCACAGCTTGTTTCTTCCCTCACCAGCTTCTCCTCTCTCTAAAAGCAAAAAACCAATTGAATAAAGGGATTTGAATGACATCAGTCACCACATTCCTGTGCCTGGGCAGGGAGCGAAGGCCATGGTGCTGGGCGGCAAAGGACTGAGGACAGCAGCCCTGGGCTCCTAAATGGAAGGGTGCTAACATTTTCCTCTGGCAAGGTAAACAAACCCGGCAGTACAAAGATTGAATGACTCCATGGAACAAAAGGGAAAATAAGGTCAAACCAGGAAAAAAAAAAAAAAGGGAACAAGAAGCAAGTGAGATGAGAGAGATATGACAGATACAAACACACAGACCAAAACCCCCAAGAGGCTGCTCGTTAGCTCTGAAGCCGAGCACATGGAAAAAGAGAAGAATTTACTTCTTCCTCAACTGGAATGTTTGCATAATTGTCACTTTCAATTCTACATAATTCCCTTTTCTACACATTTGTTTCGTGTCTAGGCCACCATGCATGAAATAAATCCCTGTCTCAGAGCACGGCCTGTCTGTGCGACTCAGGGTGCTAAGGAGATTGTGTTTCCCGTTTATTCCCATATTACATTCCAAGAAGGTGTGAACAATGCTGTATCAGACTTAAAATATCAACCAAACAGATACCCACCTCAGCCAGGACAACTTTGCCTAGGGAAATTTTTCTAAAACCATAAGGCTAAGTGAGCGTGGAAGAACTGAAGTATTAATTAAATGCCATTTCCCCTTTCCCTCCCTGGAAAAACATTCATAGTGTGCCCAAACCAGCAGTGCCCAAATAATTCAGCCTGAAGTTTTAGGGTTGTTTCTTCCCCTACCCCCAATTAAAATCTATGCACTCACTTTTGGGATAGGTTCAATGTTCTTCATATTTAGTGCTGCTACCCAGGTGCCCTATTAAAAAAGCTAAATCATAAGCTCAGATATTGAAATATCAACACTAATTAGGTCTTTTAGACACACATTTTTAGATGCTGTTTAGAAAATCTACATTAAAAAGAGCAAGGGCAAAGGATGAACTTTCAAAATTAAAAGGAGCAGCACTGGGTAATTAGGCACCCAAATTCTCATTCTTTTTTTAACAATAGAGACAAACCATTTCAGTGGTCATAGTCTAAAGAGGACACAATACTATTTCTGTTTTCAGGCTGAAGAAAGTAGAAAACAAAGTTCAACTGCTGCTAGACAGAGGTGATATTTAAAGTTCATTCAACTTTAAAGCTTGGCAATGTATCATTAGAAGAACAAGAAAGTCTAAAAAAACTTCTGCACATCACAGCAAAGGTTTTACTTTGTAATGCAGCTGCAACCCAAATTCTGACCTTCTTGAAAGGTACCTGCAGAAAAAGCATTCCAAAGTTTCTAGTTCGGCAGCTGCCTGGGACCGCAGAGCCAAAGGGATGTCCATGCACCAGGTGGGAAAACCTCCACAGCCTATTTCTGTTCCTTTCACCAGCATCAGGAATACATTGGAAGGTATGAAAATTTACTCTTTTTGCAAAGGGCTGGTCCCCATGAAGACACAAAGCCAGGTGATTTGCCTCCCTCCCATGTTTTTTCAGCTCCAGAAACACACCAGTTAAAGTGCACTGCTGGGAGCTTGTCGCTCTCCACAGAGCTTCCCACAGTGGGAAGGGACCCCCACACTCTCCCCACTTTCTGTTCCTTCACATCAGAAATGCCAGTCTTACATCATGATTAACCTCCTCCTCACTCAGAATAAGTATGAGAATGCTCCAGTAAAGTCAGTAAAAGAAGCTACACTTCACATTTTTCCTCCATGTCTATATTCCTATTGGCATGCTTTATGCGTCTGGGTTTATGCTTTAGGCACAGACTCATTATTCCTACAGTATTCAGCAGAGACTCAGTGAATAATCACATTTTGCTTATGTTCAGAACATTGTAAAGGTAATACTGGGAAAAACACCAGTGACTTAATCTGCTAAACATTTATAAACAGGGAATGGGAATTTTAACACACACATGCACAAAAGGAGAAAGACGGAAAAGAATGAGGAGAATTCACTTATTGCTTGAGACAAAAATCTATTCCCCCTCTTCAGCAGCTGCTCCTTTTTGCCCAGGTAAGTGCACTGTACACTGAAAATTCACCTGCAGGTAACTGGCAGATAATCAGAAGTACAAAAAAAGCAAACCAAGGGAAGACAAGTTTTATTTGCTCACAGGAAACACCACCAGAAGCTGCCCTGCTCACCAGCCCTGATGCTGACACATGCTCCACATTACAGCAGCTCAGCATTCTGCTCAAGACCACCCCAGGTGCTGACTCCATCCCATGCCACGGAGGACAGGCACTGCCACAGGAGGACAGCACACCAACTTAATTTGATTTTGGATGGCCAGCACATTGTACTTAACACAGATAAACACTCACAGTTTATACTCTGTCCTTTTTTAGGTCAAATTAGTATCTTTGCAGGTTGTATCCACCTTGTAAGTATCAGCAAACATGCCCCTCTTTGGGCCACACAGCTGCATGCCAAAACTCCACTGAAAACAGGCCACCAGGCGTGGTGGATGACTGCAGACAACATATTAGCAAACAGCTATTTAGTAGCAGCCACAGTTAGCTGACCTTCAGGAAGAAACTCGGTAACCTGATGATGATGACATTCCTGGCCCTGGATTGTCTGCTGCATTTATTTTGGCAGCAGTAAAGAAAATCCACGGATACATTTTGACCAGGAAACCAGAGACCTCGCTCCTGCCCAACCTGAGCAGCCTTCCCTGGAAACGCACACACGCCTGCTCCACTGAGCAACACAGCACACTGCAGTGATCAAGGGAAATAATATTAATAATCTTACAGTCCAGGAGCATGGCTGGCCTCAAAGCTATGGCACAAGAGCTACAGTGTTTAAAGACCAGCAACTTAAAATTATATAACCCTGAGCATCTCCTGGGCACAGCTGAACCAGGCAACACTCAGACTCCACAACCCATCCATGAGTTTCTCAGGACACAACACTGAAGGTAAGAAACCAAAGATGGTCTCTCTGGAAGCAGCTTGTGTAAACTTTGTTTTTAAAGACTGACTTCAAAAATAATTCTTGGGAACCTACCAAGCAAACAAACTGCATATAGCTGTTTGTCTGAGGTAATGACCTGGGAGTTTACATTAGCTTACACAGGCCCCCTTTAGAGCAGTTCATAACCTCTCATTTGGAAATGGCCTGTCCTACACCTGCCAAAACACAGGGTCATTTCCTAACCAAGGCAAATGAGCTTGATAGGGGCTCCTCTATCCAACAGCTGCTAAAAAAGAGCATCTTTCCTTGCAAAAAGCCTAGAAGTTGTACAGGTGACTTAGCAATGAGCATGGGAACCTTTTCTGATTGAGTCCTGCAAGCACTTTTGCCTAGATGCAGCTAAAATTTTAATTTCCAAGTCACACACACTGCGTGACTTAGTGTCATCCAGCAACGTGGGAGAAAAGTCATGAATGACTATGAAAGGGCTGTATGACATCAAGTTACAGACCCTGTGCAGCCCAGAGGCTCTCATTTGTGTTCCATTAATCCTTTTCCCAGTACAAACAGCACTGGAAACGCCAGTGCCTGTATCCATTCCCCGCAAAAGTTACACTGATCCTGCAGCTGCAGCCACCTCCACAGCCATGGACAGGGGCTGGGGACACAACTCAGCTCCACACAGCCATCGAGTACCTGCAGGGACAGGCTGAGAACAAACCCCCACCCACTCCCCTCACTGCCAAACCCACGCAGGGGCTGCCCAGGGACTGGGAATAAGGCTCGAAGAGGGTTATCAGTTTGTTTGATGTAACCAACAACATTGCCATGTGCATGCTGACACGAATGTACAGATCTCTGTGGAGTTTGATGGATGAGCTGATGGCAGGCAAGTTATAAAATCCATCTGGTTGGAAAACCATTGTCATTTTCAGCTAAAAATTGCACCAGCAAACTCGTATCACGACTTTGTACTATTCAGCATCAAACTAGAGTAGCAGAGTAAAAGGTGGTGTTCTTTCCTGGGGAGAGCTTGCAAAATATTCAGTAACACAACTAATAGCAGTATGACAGGAGTTTTTTCCCTTTTTTTTTTTAATGCACCAAGTGCTTTAGTTAAGCCTGAGAAAAAATGGAAGGCAGTTTTTGCCTATCTTGCAACAAAACCTCTCCTGAGATATGTCTGTTTTGCATCAGGAGAGTTTCCTGGAAAATGCATGAATGAGTGCTGCTATGAAAAGCAAGATTATAAATCCAGAGCATCAGGAAGGACTGATGAAGCTTAGGGAAACTTAAGAAACCCTAAGTCAAGGCCTGCATTTTAACTCTGAGAGGAGAACTAGAGCTCAGGAAAATCTCAGGCTGCATTTACACCATCAGCAGTGCCCAGAGCAGGGCATGGCACTGCTCAGGACATGCCACACAAAAGGCTCTCGCACACCACACACACCCCTGATGTGGGGCAAAGGAGAAACATTTCCCCAGGAGTTTGTACAAGGAGGTTTTGACATCAGAGGCTCTCCCATCACCTCCTGCACAGACTCAGCACACAGGTCAGGTTTGAGAGACAGTTCCGTCACGTCAGAGGGGGGACAGGAGTTTCCCCGAGTGGCAAATCCAGCCTCCCACCAGGTACCCCAGCAGTGACACAGGCAATGATGAAAGAACTTGCCCAGAGCTTGGCAAGAGGAAATTTGTGGTGGAGTCAGAAAGAAAACCCCGTTATCTCAACTTCCGGACCCCTCTGCTTAACCGCCAGACCACAAAACACTTTTATTGTAGGATAACATTTCAACACATAGCTATTTTCTCTTAGCAGAAAACCCACTTTGCAGTTTTACTTTTAAAAATCCATTTTTACTCCAACTCTATAGGACTCCAAGCCAGCCCTGTGACTTGACATAAACAATTTCTCCCTCCTTTGCATGCCCCAGTTTTATTAAGTAATCCCCATAAAGGCAATTACTGAGCTTTGGACTGAAAAATAACTAGGGGAAAAAAAAAAAGAGACAGCAAATTCTGCATATCTTCATTTGCATATGGATTCCCTCCCTCCCCCTTTCTAAGGTTTTTGCCATGAGGTCTTTTATGTCTCTTTCAATAATCATATAATTATATGATTCCTAAAGTACACGCTGGCAACACTTCAGGGGATTTTAGTCATTACAGGTGACAAGACTTTTCTCTCATGTCTAATGCTCGCTAGGATTTCCTTCCACTTCATTCACAGATAAGATGAAGAACCAAGTGACACCCAAAACACTCTCACAGACAGATTTTGGGGAAGCCAGCCCTTTTCTTTCTCCATTAAAGATGCAGGGAAATGGGCAGAACTGAACTGGAATGAACTTCAATTGGAATGAAGCACTTTTTCAATTAAGCAGCCCATCATTTTTCCCAGGCACCACTTCCAACTATTTTAATGGCTTTCACATTTTTTCTTTAATTTTACAATCTGAAAGAAATGCCAAGGTTCCATCAAGGACCGAGAATGCCATAATTCCATTTCTTCCAATGGCTGCAAGTTATTAACAAGATGTCAAAACATCATAATTATTTTATATCAAGTCTGACTGATTCCATAAACATCTCTTAGCTGCACATCATGCTGAGTCTCACTCCCCCTGAGTGCAGGTATGTGCTCAGGCTAAATGGAGTTAAGAGGCTGCACATCCTCTTCCACAGCAGTGCAAGAGACATTTATGAGGCACCAGAACATCAACAGCAACAATGCATTTTATTACCTGAGGCGCTTGACGTCACTGTAAGGTTTGAGACATTGCTTCCCTTGAAACTCTTTGGGGGTTTTTGCTGCTCTCTACAAATAAGAGCTCCCAGGAAAGAAGTTGCAGCTTCACTAAGCAACAGGAGGGGTTAAAGGAACAAGGTTGGTGTCCTCCAGCAGCCACCCAACAGCCAGCAGCTCTGAATTACCATTTGTTTCCCAACTTGGGCTGCACACTTCCTCCTAACTTCAGCATCTCGTCACTAAGTACAGGCTAAGTCAGGGACACCCTAGCATCAGAGTGAATCCATCTATATTTAAAATTGGGCAAAGAAAAGAAAAAACTCCAACAATTACTGTCTTATTTTTATGAAGCTAAAAAGAACATCCATTGGAGAGCAAGGTAACACAATATGAAACCACAAACACTATAAGCTTCACGTTTAGACTACAGGCACAACTGCATTATGTATATGTATTTTCTGAATTCCTCTCTGTGACAACCTGTGCAGAAGACAGAGCAAGGCAGGCTGTGGGCAGAGGAGAGGAGCCCAAGTGCAGCTCCCTTGCCCTGCCGACCGTGCACGGCAGTCCTCAAAGTAGAACATTTAACTTCAAATTGCCATGTTTGTGTGGCACTATAGATAGCCAGCACAAGATTAAAAAAGCTTTTCTCTGAGCACAAAGGGAGAGAAAGGAATGGTGCCATAAGCCCATGTTTTGCAGCCAGTGGCGCAGAGAAATAATTTTGATCCCTTCAATCCCCTTATCCATGCCAACCACTGACCTTGCAGATGCAACTTTTGTTCAAGTTCAGTCCCTTTTTGGCTCAAAGCAAGACAGAGCTACAAAGGAAACACTCTCCATTCATCCTGGATCATCCAAGCGCTGTGCACACAGCTGCCCCTGTGCTCCTGTTAGCCAGGTATTTCTGAACCTCACAGCCAGTCACTCAGTACAAAATAATTAAGCTGCAAAGGGTGACAGCCACCTCTTTGCCTGTCACTGGGGCTTGACACATCTGCTGGCCTGGCTGGGTGCAGGTGGGAGCCCTGCAGCCGGTGCAGTTCGTACCTGCCCAGCTTTCACAACTCTTGCACCAGAGGAACTGGACTGACAACTACACACAGGCTGGTTTTGCTTGGGCGGCTCGGGAGCTGTTTAACCCTCGCCTCCATGTTAAATGTTTCTGGATTAAGAACATGAAGACTGATTCTCCTTTCAGCATCAGAGCAGTATTCTTAATAGTTCATTAGTTTTGAAAAAGAGACTATTTCTCAAGGAGATGGACCAGGGCTGGCAACAGTGTGTTCCAACTCTTTTCTCTCTGAAGAGCATGGCTGTAACAGTCACAGCCCTCCCTGTGCTGAAGACAGTAGAGCCAGGAGATATTTAAACAGCAAGAGCCACTTCACCTACATAAAACTCTTTTATACATTTACCATGATAAACTGGAGGCATTAAAGTGCAGTGAATTGGAAATTGTTCTCACTTAGAGCTGGATGTTCACCTAGAACTGATAGTGAGACGCACACCCTACGCACTGTATTTCAAATCTTTATTTTAAAAAAAAAAAGCAAACTGCATCAAGCAGGAAACAGCATTTCAGTTCTGCTGATACTGTTCTCTCTCAAGTACTTGCTGCAGCACTGCAGACAAACTACACAGCATTTCCACAACCTGCACCACCAGGACAAAGCCCAGACGCTGGAGAAGCTGAAGCGATAAGCACGTTTTGGCAACACTTCCCCCAGCCAAAGTGCACACAAGTTTGGGACCTGTGTGCATGCAAAGCCCACCAGATCTAATGAAGCCTGACACAGGGGAACAGCCTGGAGAATTTCACACCTCACCCAAAGAAAGCAGGAGGATACCAAAAGCGGAAAAGAAACAAACTACCCCAAAACCTTTCTATCAATGTGTCTCCAGCCACAGTACTGCATCTCTGTGCCTAAATGAATTTCTACACAAGTGGAGTTCCATGACCATCAGCCCTTCTGCAGAGCAAGGAGCAATCTACCAAAGAAACAACATGAAACACCAGGCTGATCTCATCTTACCCAGCTCCCTTCTTCACTGCTCTTTTCCCAGAAAGTAATGTTGTGATAGTCAGTCTCATTCTGTGAAATAACTGAGATAAACGATAAAAAGTGCATCTTCCCAGCATACTGAGAGGACAGTAAAGTCTTCAGTTCTTACTAGACATGAAGTCAAACGAACTACTGCAAGTAAGCACTCATTATCTGAGTGAAGTAGAACACTAATTCTAATATATTCCTTTCACCACAAAAAAAAATTCTTACCTGTGCAATACAGAGTACCTTATATTTTTTAAAATATTATAGATTCTAATTAATTTAAAAACTGAATATATCTTCTGAATTTCTCTGTGATGGTTGGTCTGTTTGACATTTCAGCAAACTTCACCTCATGTTTTGCCCCAGGTTTCAGAGTGCTCTAGAAAGCCTGAGCAGCTAGACTACAGGAAACTACTTTGGAAAAATTGGTAGGATATTAAGAGGTCTTTCAAAACACCCAGACAGACAGAATCAAGTGCAATTTGAGTTAAAAATGAAACCTCATTTTTAGGGTAGGGATGAGGGTGACGCCTGAGCTTGGTTGGGATTTCCATGCAATCTCCAACACCCCTGCGGGCACTTTATATGCACTAAAGGTGCCCTGACCTTGGCTGCAGGGATGGCCCCAGTGTCAGGGGCTTTACTTGCACTCCATCATTCTTCTACTCCTGGCAGGTTTCACTGATGAGACAGAGAATTCCCTATCCAGCAGAAGAGCTGGATCCTTCCTCACCACAGCTCACCACTTGACCATGGTTTGCAGGGAACGCTGCTCCTCTCAGTTCCTGGCCCAGCTGGGCAGATACTTCAGGATTTCCAGAGCTCTCCTCCTCTGCTTTAGCTCTGCATTAATCACCTCTGATTCCTCAACAACAACAAAGATACCTTAAGTACCTGCTTCAGACAAGATGCAAAAAGAAAATCAACAGCTAGGAGAACAAATCGATGGAGACTAGCAAGCCTTCAGGAAAACCAAAAGGCATTTAGAGCCTTTAGAGCATTATCCAGAAAATCATTAGCTTTCCTGGGGTTAAAAGCACTTTTTAAGAGCAATAACTGGCCATCAGAAATGCTAGCTTGATACACCATCACTTGGCAATTAAGTGGAAGGAAAAAAATACTTAAATATCTAGAAACTTGTTTTAAAACATAAGCTAGCTACGGAAAAAAACTAAGCTGCAAAGCAGACGTAGATAGAGGTGGTGACAAATCAGAAGTTACATTGCTGGGTCAGTGGAACTAGCACAAAACCTTTGGAACAGGAAGCTGCAGTTAAATACATTGGTTTTCTTATCAATGAGGGATCAGAGCAACAGTAACAGGACAGTGTACAACACACAGGTGAAAAGCCTTATCAAGATGACAGCTGGAGAACTTAGGGATTTCGTCCAGAAGTCTACTATCACCAACAGGCTTTCTAAACTCTGCTCCACTCAGGCACAAGCAGCAGAGAAGGGACTGCGAGCCAGCACTGCCAGACCTCTGGATACAAACAGCAGTAAGAGTGGGTAAAGCACTAATCTCCTTGGGGCACAGCTGGGCCCCAGCTCGGCTTGTAAGGGCAGCATCCCCACTTCAACACCACGTGCACCGAGTCAAGGTCTGCCCCCTTTCAGCTCGGGGCTCTGCTTCTACACAACACATCACTCCACACACATCTGAGCACGGATTCTCCACAAGGTTCTATAAATAGGCTAAACACTCCTCGAAAAATCCCTGTACACACAGGCACCCCCCCTCCAGAAAGTTAAAATTTCCATTCAGAGCTCCAAAGCTTTGCTGGAATCTGTAAAAATGATAAACAACAGCCAAAAAGAAAACACAACCCCTTGTCTTTTCAACTACTTTGGGAGAACAATTGCTCTCAAAGATCGCATTCATTAACATTCTGATGAAGTTCCCTTTTAGCGCTGTTTTTCATACTTGAAAGGAACAGCTATGATCAGAGAGAGCCCTCAACTACCGACTCACTCATTTAGATTCTCTCGCTCTGATTCACCAATCACATTCAAGAATAATTAGCAGCTTCATCTGAACGTAATGAATATACACACATGCTCACATCCACACCATTCATTTCGGAAGGTGGGGAGAAATCCCCCTTTCCTCAGACCCCTGGCACAGCAACCACCTCCTGGGCAGCACCAGCACCTGATGGTTTTTCCAGCAGCTGCCCACCTCGCTGACCACCTCAAGCCAAGGGGTCAGAGCAAACTACATTTCCAGGTTACGTCCAAAGTCGTGGTGAGTGGCTGGGAATTAAAACAACCCAAACAAAACAGACACACACACACCAATCAGCTGTAACCTGCATGAAATTGAGATGGATTTATACAAGAAGATCCAGGGGAAGGAAGAGAAAGGAGAAGTTTTAACTTCTTATACACAGGAAGAGGCTGCTGCTTGTTTGTCTGGGGGCTTTTTTTTTTTTACTTAATTTAAAAAATATATGTATATAATCAACTCAGTCTTTATTTGGAATATGGTAGGATAGGAGATACATAAGTTAAGTCACAAGTATCACCAAAACAAGACACATGATCTTCAGATGACAACTGCCAAAGGAAACATTGCCACATGAGTTAAAATCCAAAATGCTTAAAATTCACACCAGACAGCTAAAGGAGACCTCAAAGCCATCCCTCAGTATTAACCTTAGCTGCTCATACTCCCAGGTCAACACAAAGAAAGAACATGTATATTTATTCTATAAAGCACCCTTTATTTACAGGAACAGCAGCGGTGAGAATTTGCTTCAGTGGGGAAGGGGAATTCACAGTATGGTGAGATATAAAGAAAAACAAACCAAAAACCACCTTACCTCTCCTAAATGATTCTACCATTGAGTTCTACCTAAACATTGAGAAATTTCATTTCCAAGGGGAAACCCAAAGCTTAGCTAGTCTATCAAACATAATCAAAGATCACTGTAACATCAAGAAACAAACCAACCTAGAACACCACAATGAGCTACCACATACGCATCAAAAACTCCTTTTATGATTAAAAAATTAAATAAAATACTTTCTTAGTTCTTAGTACTGTCCCTAGGCCATGTACTCACTTTTACACCTTCTTCCCTCTCACGAGCATAGAAGGTTTCAATTTTTATTTATTTTTAAAATAACATTACAGCAGATTTTACGTCCTCTTAAAAAACCAATGTACACCAAAATACAGATTTCCTCCAAAGCAGAAGAAAACCACCTGTTGCAGTAAAGTTCACCAGAGAACACAGCCTCCAACACCACACAAAATGACCTTGCCATTTCCGTCATTTACATGGGCATATACCACTTTAAAGTACTTTTGCCTTAACTATCTCCTTCCCTTGCTGCTGCACCACATCTGCCAGACATCACCCATGGTCCAAGGCAGTGCTGCATGGAAAAATCCACACAATGTGGAGTATTGTCTTCTTTTCAGTCTTACAGAGATTTAGGAAATGCACGCAATCATTATGTCCCAGGATGCAACCTTGAATACAACACACCTGGTTGGTGTGAAACAAGTGAATTCTGTTCACACTGTTCCCTCTGAGGTGCCAACCACCACGGTTGCAGAGGTGCACTTGTTTTCTAATACGTTGGTAAATATAGTAGAAATCAGTTAATTTCACATGGTGTTCTCTGACATGTTGGTAAATATAATAGACAGCAGTTCGTGTCAGGAAGATGCCCTCTGATGTTGGTAAATACAGTAGAAACCGGTTAATTTCAGGTGGTACTAAAGTTTTTTTTTGCAAGGATTTTAAAGTGGATCATTTGTAAAGCCTTTTTTTTTCTAAAGAAAAACCAGAAGTGCTTTCACAAACAGAAGTATCTTGGGGTGGCAGATATGTAAGGTCACTTTCCACCCTTGTGTGCCTTACTATGAAGGTTATGGTTTGGGTGATTCAATAACAAGGCTCACGCCATCTGAAAAACCCAGAGTTTTGCCCATCAGCCTGGAGGGACTGATTCAAATATCATTTGAATTCTATTTCCTGATAATGTGCTCACCACGGTAGAAAATTTCTGCAGGAAGATGAATTTTACTTTCTTCCCTGACAGCTCAGTCGAGACTCAGAGGTTTAATTGGACCTATCTGCTGATGCATATTTGACTAAGAGCATGCCCAAGAAAAAAAAAATAAAATAAGATTATACAGACAGGTCTAGGGCTTGCTTTAGAGGCACACACAAGCAGATTGCTCACTCATTATCAGTTCTGCATACACAAATAGTTGGCTTTCCTGTTAGGACAACACCCCACAAGTGACACCGCAAAAATCCAAAGGACAGCCATCACCCAGCTCACACAAACCTTCTTCCCTCTCAAGCATCTGCACACCCAGAGCTGCTCAGGGACCACTGGGCTAAATGTCCCTGCTCAGCAGAACCCCTGGCTCCCCCAGCAAGGGTCCTGACACCAGGGCAGATGGCCAAGGCCACCGCTGACACCTCCACGGGCACACAGGGACCATATCTCTGGGACTCTGAGAAGTTGGTTCTACAGGCAAAAAACTCACAACAACCACGATGCCACCAGAGGCCTCCATGGCAGGAGGGGTGGGCTGGGGAGCAGCAAAGCTCACAAACAAAATGGGACCTCCAGGTCTGAGCCAAAGACATTAAAGATCCCAGGGCAAATCTGAGAGTATTCATTAGCCAATGCAGAACTCTTCACTACTGTAACACAGGTTAATAGATACACAAGTGGCAGGAAACCCAAAGTAGGGAGAGCACCCAAAACTTTGCCCATGTTTTCACCATGGTGTGTCAAAGACAGCGGGCAAAGGCACAACGATTGCTCATATTTACTGGGAATTCAAGTTATTACACCCAACAAGCAACTTGTTAGGTGCTTCCTCTCGACAACTCACTTCTTCCCCTCGTACACAAACAAAACAAAAATCTAAAGCCAAAGTCATAGTTTGTCAATGCCCCCCTGAAAATATTAAATTTCCTGCTCTGCTTAACTTAGCTCAGACAAGGCAGGCAGTATTTGCTCAGCAAATATTGTTTGTAATAAGTTAGACAAGCAATATTTTTTGCCAGCCTATTAACACCAGAAAAATATGTACAGTCAACAAGAGATGAAGAATTTGTTCAATTACTTCAAAAATGGGAATTACAACCGAGGGATTATTATCCATTTAAACATCTCTTTTCCACAAAATGTCAAACACTAGCCATTTGCTAACAATCTCCGGAGACAGATAAAGTAACATTTTGGCAATGCAAACACAAACTCCCGAGCTGGAGGAGGGGGGAGTGGGAGGAAGGAGGGAGGGAGGGGGGAAGCTCCACCATTCACAACAATGCCGGACCATCCCAACACGCCAGGAATATTTTGCAGCCAATTAAAACCCCAAACAAACATTTGACTTGCCCGAAGTGATGGCGAACACCGGCCGGAGCCGGGCAGAGGAGGGGACCGGGGCACGGAAGGAACAAGGCAGGGGGGGCAGCAAGTTGCCAGCGGAGCCGCGATCACCCGGGCTGGCCCGGCACCCTCCTGACCGCAGCCCCGGGATCCCCCCGGGCTGACACCAGGATTAATGCACGTTAATTGCTATTTGCAAAATTCAGCAGCCTGAAAGCGCCGCGCTTCCTTTCTCAAATCCTTTTTTTTTTTTTTTTTTTTTTCCCCTTTCCTTTTCCCTTCCAACCACCCAGCCCCCGCCCCGCGGAGGGCAGAGCCCCCCCGGCCCTCTTACCTCCAGCGCTTCCAGGGTGTTGAAGCTGGCGATGGCGAAGCCATCGATCAGGTCCTCTTCCTGGGAGCTGGACTCGCGGCGGCGGCGGCGCG